>OZ025293.1:26734604-27334604 GCA_964019185.1 Maratus speculifer
CCTCCCAAATCCTTGCGTTGTTTTGGTGGAATCGCATCATAAGTATTTTTTTTTTTCCTTTTTTTCGTCATAAGTAATCAAAATAGGTTTGGCGAGGAATATAAGAACGCCAAATGCCAAATTCTTTTATGAACTTGTTTCGAGGTTAAAAAAGTCGTTTCGCTGACACGTTCACAGATGGTTTGGTGTAATGGTTAGCATACAGGTCCCGTGTTCCCAACGTTGTGGGTTCGATCCCCGGTCTGAATTTCTCTTTTTTTTTTTTTTTTCTTTCTTTCTTCATTGATTTATTATAAGTTACACTTATTTAAAATAATAATTTATTACCAGTTAATAAAATATGTTTTTTTAGATTGATTTTTTTTAATGAAACTAACTTTTAATATTAAATATCATCCAAATGCTATATTTTGCTAATTAAAAAGAAACATTTTATTTTTTTTTTCCTTATTGATTTATTAAAAGTTACTTTATTTTTTAATTAATTCTTTCAAAAAAAAGTAAGTTTCAATATTTAATTTAATTAATTAATTTATTAATAATTTATTATAAAATAATGTATATATATAAAATAAAATAATATAATATTATATATATATAGTAATATTATACAAAATAAAATATTGTATTTCTTTAGATTTTTTTAAAATGAAATTAAGTTTTAATATTAAATATCATCCAAGAGCTATATTTTGATAATTAAAAAGAAACATAAATTTTAATGTAATAATATCGAATAAAATTACATTTTAAATATTTTTAAATCGTAATTTAATAATATAAAAATATCTAATAACTAGAGATAACTTATTTCAGCATTCATTTTTATGAAATTAATCTTTCACTGTACAATTTTATCTATTTTTATGATTTTTTTATTTTTTTAAAAAATAATTTAATAATATAAAAATATCTGATTACTACAGATAACTTATTACAGTATTCATTTTTATGAAATTAACCTTTCACTGTACGATTTTTTCTATTTTTATGATTTTTTTTTAAATTTATTTTATTATTATTTTTTTTAAATCTATATATTGGTCTCATAATGAGAAAAATAGGAAAAATAATTAAATTCAAAATTTTCAGCAAAAATTTTATATTTTATGGTATGTTTTATATGTGCACATTTAAGGTTTTAAAATACTGGATCACTATATTTTGCTACAAAATAAACTTATTTCAGATTTTTTTTTTTTTTTTTTTTTTTTTTTTTTTTTTAATTAGTTATTCTTTTTTTACCGATTCTTTCCAAATAACTACGTTTTAATATTTAATTAATTTATTTATTTATAATATATTAGTTAATAAAATATTATGTATTTTTACATCAATTTTTCTCAATGAAATTAAGTTTTAATATTTAACATAATACAAGGGCTATATTTTAATAATAATAATAATAATAATAAAAACTAGATTTTAATTTAGTAATAATATCGAATAAAATTACGTTTAAAATATTTTCATGTCGTAATTTAATAGCATAAAAATATCTAACTACTAGAAATAACTTACTACAGGTTCATTTTTATAAAATTAACCCCCTACTGTACGATAGTTTCTATTTTTATGTTTTAATAACAATAATAACATTGAACTATATCAAACTATGAAGCGCTTTAATTCAAAAAATTAGTGTATGTATATAATGTGCACGTATATTTTAATCCATTAAAAGTTTTTTTAAAAGCTGCTGTAACAATAAATTATAAATTATTCCTGATTGGATAAATCAAATAACAAACAAACAAACAAAATAATAATAATAACAAAATAAACAGACAAGGTCAAATGAGCTGTCATTTGATTTCTGTCCTTAAGGGTGTTCTTAACTGATCCGCTCAACAAGCGCAAAACGTTTTGACACATTTACAAATTCATTTTTTAACAGAAAGATATAAAATTTTAATGCCTGACTATGAAAGCGATTTCGAATTGAACTTATTTTTCCATTTTTTGATAATTAAATTACTTATCGAGTTATAAGCTATTTCGATGACGCAATCACCCGTTTTTCTCCTCCTTTTCGACCGGTTTTTCTGCTTTCGTCGGGAAATAGGCTCAAAAGCGTCAATTTTGAAGGCTTGTTATGGAAAATCTATTGTGTTTTTTAAAAAACAAAAGAATGAGTGCAATTAGACAGTTTCTGAATAACAACACCTGCTATTTTCCTGCATTTCCGAACAAAAATAAATTAATGCATGTGTCACTAAGTTGCCCTTTTTGATTTAAGAACACCCTTAATATATTTCCTGTATATTCTTACAACTTTCATTGAGATTATTAGCAGATAATTTTTTTGAAAACTCAAGAAGAGTTCATTGATCATTATGGAATATTTATGTTTTGGAAACATTAATACTTTTAAAAATCTTTTTTTTTTTTTTTTTACTCCAATAATAATAATAATAATAATAATAATAAATAAATAAATAAATAAAAAATAATTATAATTAATTAATAAAATTATAAAGGCAAAAAAATGGAATTGTAACATACTAAAATGTTTTGAGAAATATGTTATAAAATCATGTTTTCCTCTTTCAAAATATATAAAAATTTAATTTTTAAGATTAAAGTGAAATCGATTGTCCTAAATAATGCAATATAATATATATAAATATTATTTTATGTTATAAATGGTTTCAATTCATTCACTATACTTTTAGAAAATATAAATTAAATAGATAAATATTTATTGTTAAATTCTAAGTAATAAATTTAAAATATTTATTAAACTTTTCATAATAGGGACAAAAAAGTGCAACTTTTTTCATAATAGGGACAAAAACGGAAATAAACAAAATTTACTATATTCCAGACTCGTTCTAAAAAAGAAGAAAATTTGTTTTGTTTATCTATTTCCGATTCGTAAGAACGCGCATTAAAATAATAATAATAGCAATGATAAAAATAACCAAAGGGCGAGGAAGCGCCAAGCATAAACTTCAGGGTTGCACGCGATTTCTTCCATCCTCCAGTTTTCTTCCACTGAGCATGCGTACTTGATCTCATGACGCTACTCTTACAAACAAGGAAGGTCCAGGTGCTCTATGATTTTCACGTTGGTAGCGCCATCTAATGTTAGAAACTGAAATGTTTTCCATTATTTCCTATGGGATTATTAGCAGTAGTATGCACCAGGTGGCGTTACATACGAGAGAAAGTCATGTAATAAGTTGGCAATTATAGGGACAATTTCAACTATAGATTTTCTCCTGAATGCGAGGCCTTGATATTATGATAAGGGGGCCTTGCTTCCGGTTTGTCACCTGATTCACGCGCTGTGTCCATCCGATATTCTCGCGACCCTACATGTTTTGTTTACAGTTTGGATAAAAACAAATCTTGCACTACAAGCAATGTTTATTTAACGTTTTATAATAATCTGGCTTCGTTTTGGTATCGAAAACCATTTATTTTAGATGTTGAAACAAGTATGGAAGTCGATATCGACATTTTTGTAGGAAATAATACATTGTTAGACCCAGAAATATATGAAATGTGGTTGTCAGGCCAACAAGGTGAATATATACTATGTTTATTATTGTTATTTTTATCCAATTAATTAAAAAAAAAACCACTGCAGAAAATAAGCGACTATTTTTAAAATTTTTACTGAGACATAACGAGTATTAACAGACTGTGTTTAAAGTGGGAAAGTAAGTAAGACTTTTTATAAAAGTAAGAAATCAACTTTGTTTTACACAGAAACAAAAATTTCGGTTTGTATAATACAAGGTGAAACTTTTTTTTTAATATTGTTGAAATATATGAAAACATAGCATTAAAAGCTATTTTATAATTAAGGAATTGTAAGTTTTAAAATATGTCACATACTTCCTTGTTAGTAGAGAGGTATGGGACAGTTTCAAAACAAAGTATGATACGGCTCAAATAGACTTGGCTACATATGAAGTCTAATAAGGATTTTGGGTTGATATGTCTATTTGAAATGTAAATAGTACCCAGACTTCCTGACCAATCTTTTGTGGAGTTGGCCATTTTAACAGAATATCTGTCTTCTCAACATAAGTTATGTCAAGTTGTCAAAGAAAATGAAATCTCCAATTATCATTCTGTCTTTATGAATTGTACATTAAAACCAAAATTATCCCCTACTGCTTGAATTACTCCTACATAATTTATGTCCCCTTTCTTGGCAAAATACTTAACAAGAACATAATCATTTACACAAATGTCAACATTATCTTTAGATCAATTGATTTCTTACATTAAAAATTTTGATCTTCAATTAAAATGTGAATGTCTATATCATAATAACAAATTGCAGTAACTTTATCAAAGGAAATACAGTCAAACCTTGTTAACATGAATATGATTAGTGTAGATTACTTTTAACATGAATTGTTTTCCCTGTCCCCTATAAAAAAAAAAAAAAAAAAAAAAAAAAAAAAAACTAAGATTTGATACTGATAACATGAACAAAATTTTGATTCCCCTTGAGGTTCTTGTTAACAAGGTTTGACTGTCATAGGCATAATTTGGACTCTAAGACGGGGAGGCAAAACTCTCAAAGTGTTTTTCTAGAAAATTATACCCCCCCTCTCTCCCATTTGCAGTCATCCCGCACATACACATGCACTTAAATGTATAAAACTTTTAATGTTTAAAATAAATTAAATGTTCAACCATATTCAAAAAAATTCAAAATGACTTTTTTTTACGTCTTTAAAAACATATTTTTAAATATTGAATTCACAATTACTTTATATCTTTTATGTTTGATGTACTGTTCAACAGGAAATAAGTTAATCAAACAAACTTAATAAAAATTTGTCAAAGTCTTGTGGTTCTTTTGGCCAGGCGTGGTGACAGCCGGATCCCCACAGCAATGGCTCTCTTAATGCGCATGCCCGAAAATGAAGTAGATCTACCATTTTTGGCGAGTTTTCGCTACCTTGTAGACAAGGTTGGCATGATTTAAATCAACTGATTTAAATCCAGATTTAAATCAACTGATTTAAATCCAGATTTAAATCGACTGATTTTTTAAAAAAAAATCATTTGATTTAAATCAATTTTTTGCTATTTCACATGCATGCACATATCAAAGGAAAATTTTGGGTAAAAAGTTAGAAAATGTATTAGATAACGATAGAATTACAAAATTTAAAGCAAGATATGAACAAACTATTAATGGCTGTTATTTTGCTGGAGTTTTATTAAAGTTCTTTCTTTTAAATCAAAATGAAATGCAACTTAATGTAAGGAAAAATAATGAAGATTTGGCATTCATTAAAGAAGATTATCTAAATCTTCTCATCACTGTAGCACATTTTCAAGCAAAAAACGGCCCATTTCAAAAATTACCATTGCTTGAGAAAAAAGTTTCTGATATTATGACAGATTATGATTGGCAGAAATCCTTTTTTGTAATGGGAGGTAAAGAGAGAATCAGCAAAATTGAATTTATTTACCAAATAACAACAACCGTGGCTTCATCTACTGGAGTAAAAAGACAATTTTCTTCTTTGGGAGTAGTTCGTTCAAGCCTTCATAATAAATTAGGAGTAGACAAAGATTCTAAATTAGTGTTTTTGTTCAAACAATTAAATCCCTGATTTTTTCCTATTTGCTTAAGAAATATAGAATTAATTGTGATTTTTATCCCTTAATAAATAGCTTGCATTAAATGAATACAGTAGACTTCCTCAAATCCGCGCAGCTTGGGACCAGAGGTTGTGTGGATTTTAGAATTTTGTGAATTTCTGGTCATGGGTTTGTTTACATTTTTAAACAGTAATTTGATTGTAATTAGTAATGCAACTGAAGTTAATGAATGCATATAATATAGTAAAACATTAAAACAAGTATGCAAGTTAATAAACTATAATAATAAAAATTTAGATAATTAAAAATGATTAAAATATTGAAAGCAACAAAGATGAAGTAAATAATCAATAATGTATAACTAAATATTTATTATAAAGATGAGATGCATTTTTTCCTAAATTATTCAATGGAACTTGCCCCATAAAGGTGCACTACTAATTCACATCAATATCATAAAATATAGAAGTTTTATTTCAGATTTAACGATTTAACCAAATTGAACAATAAAAAAAAAGCTTGATGAATGTATAAATGCATTTTGCAAAAAGATTGTGATCACCACTGATATTAGCAATACCTTGAATTTTTTTCAGAAATAAATTTATTCTTCCTTCATGAAAAAGCATGAATTTAGCAATATTAATGAAAGTTACAGATTAAAATATAAATAGAATTGATATAAAAATAAAAAAGTCAAATTTTGTCCCTATACCTGACCTGAGAGCTTCATTGTTTACATCTGTAAATTAAGCGCAGATTTTAGAGAGTTGTGGATATTAGGGCAGTGGATTTGAAGGATTCTACTGTATTTAATTTGTTTTTTAAATTTTGCCAGTTTCTATTCATTTACAACATATTTAAATTTGTTATTTAGTATGCACAATTCAATTACAAAATAATAGAATGTCTTTAGATTAAAGCCTAGATGTTTAATTTTTAGTACCAATCAGTAGCTAGAATATAATATTTTCTTAACAATATAATTATTTCTTATATTATTTTTATAAATTATAAATATTATTTATTCTTTTTCAGTTATTTATTATAAAAAATTGCTTCATGTATTGTAAAAACATAAAAACACAGTAATTAAATATAGGATTCTAAAAAAATCAAATAAATCCGATTAAAATAAAAAATATCAATTCAATCGATTAAATCAAATAAATACGATTTTTTTGATTTTTTAAAAAAAATCATGATTTTTTTCCAACCCTGCTTGTAGAGGAAAATTCTTGTGATATTTAAAAAAAAAAATGTTGCTTGATCACACCAGCGCCACCACACAAGGTAGCGCTAAATGCTAAATGTAAACAAACTCAAATGTTGGATGAAAATGTATTCGTTTTATGATTACATTTCATAAATACATTTATGTAAGCAGCGTCGCTTAAACACACAGCAAAAAAATATTTTTAATTATGTATAATTAAATAAATTTATGTTGTTTTATACATTAACAGATACATAAAAATGCATATTCAATTGAAAAAAAAAATGAAAAGAACGAAAGAAAAAGTAGAATTATTATGATTTGATTACTACCTTTACCAAAACCTTATTTCAATTGTTAAAAAAAAAAATAAATAAATAAAAAAAAAAAAAAAAAAAAAGTGTTTTTGTTAGTGACTCAGCCAGGGGGGATATCAAAAGCTCAAAATACTACAATAAACTACATCGTATTTACTTACAATTTTTTTTCCCTTGTCTTCTCTACATTAAATAATCAATACATTAATCTTTAATACATTAAGGTTTATTAAATAAACCAAAGAAAATATCTTAGAATAAGTTGTATTTAGTGCTTCTGAATTCTCATCCTGTCTGTGCTCATGGCTTTCATATGTTAAGAGTTGTTTGTTTTTAAAAAAATCAACAAATAATCTACAAATATGAATGTCGAGTGTGTGAATATTTTCATATGCAGAAATATTTGTAGCAAATTTAGTTTACTATTGACTTGATTTCCTTCTTACATTATCTAATAGTAAATTTAAATTATTTAAATGAAATAAAACCTTACTGGAGACAAATAACACAATTGCATATTGTCTTGTGATTTATTCATTGCATTTAACCTTTACATTTAAACTTTAAGTTTAAATTTAAAGAATTTTTATGTGTTCTCTTTTTTAAAAAAAATAAACGAAAAAAATCCAAGATGCTGTGCCTTGCATATGAATATAAAATACATGAGGCAGTGAAGGTCATAATGAAAATAGTGCAAAATTTCAGTGGCCTTAAGCATTTTATGGTTAGGTGATATACATATCAATGGATGTACATCTAATCTAGATATATTTCATAATGTATATCCAATGCTTAGTTTACAAATATTAGGATGTTTAATATTTTCATATATTTAATAGTTATTCTCAAAGCATTATTGTGTATATTTTTAGTTAATACAAATATAATATAAATGCAACTTCTTTTATTAGAATTTGTCATTTTTTAGATGAAGAGCTTTAGCAATGACCTTTTTCAACCTCCCCCCTCCAAAAAAAAAAAAAATCCATTACTGTTTGAATTTAATTTTTAAATGTAAAGTAGGGATGCACAACCTGTGGCCCGGGGGCCAAAAGTGGCCTGCGATGGGTTAACGTGTGGCCCGCGATGGGTTAACGTGTGGCCCGCGAGCTCTGTCAATTTATAACTGGAAAAAGTTGCAATTTTTGTGCATATGTGATAGGAAAAAATCATAAATTTCGTCAATCTGCGGGAAAATATAAATTTTCGTCACTTAAGAAAATCGCAAATTTCATTGATCGGTACCGAAAAATCGCGAATTTCATTAATTAAGTGCAGAAAAAAAGGGAATTTGTCGATGAGGCTTGTAATAATCGCAAGTTTCACTCATCGGATATTGAAAAATCGCGAATTTTGTACATGAAGTTAGGCAAAAAGTAGCAAATTTCTCCGATTATGCAAGAAAAATCGCGAGTTTTGTCGATCAGGCATAGAAAAATCGTGAATTTTGTCAGTCTTACGCAAAAAATCGTCAATTTTCTTGATGATGCTCAAAAAAATTGCAAATTAAATTCATCGGTTGCAAAAAAATTGCATGTTTTCTCGGTTTATCGCATGATAAAAAAAAAAAAAAAAAAAAAAAAAAAAAAAACGCAAATATCATTGATTAGGTACGGACGAAAAAATTGCAAATTTCGTTGATAAAGCACAGGGAAATTGCGAATTTATCGATGACGCGAGGAAAAAATGAAAATTTAGTTAATAGGCTGTGAAATAATCGTGAATTTTATCAATTTATACTGAGAAAAAAAATCGAGAGTTTCATCTTCCTGTGTAAAAAAAATGCAGATTTCGTCAGTTAGTACAAAAAATCGCGAATTTCGCTGATCTGGCGCGAAAATGCGTATTTCTTGAATTAAAGGTAGAAAAAGTGCGCATTTCATCGATCGGACACCGAAAAATCGCTCATGTTATAGATCGGATTCCGAAAAATCGCACATTTCGTTGATCGGAGACGGGAATATTGCGAATTTTCTTGATCACTCGCTTAAAAATTGCTAATTACGTCGATTAGGTTCTAATAAAATCTCAAATTTCCTCCACTGGGAGAGGAAAAATCGCTAATTTCCACGATCGGCTGTGGATAATCGCGAAGTTTGTCGATCAAGCGAGAAAAATCACTAATTTCGTCGAATGGCTTTGTAAAAATCATGATTTTCGAATTTCATCGATCGTATGCGTAAAAATTGCGAATTGCCTTCTTAAAAGTTGCGAATTTTGCCGATTATGCAAAGAAAAGTTGCCTATTTCATCGATCATGCGAAGGAAAATAGTGAATTTCGTCGATCAAGTGAAGAAAATAGCTAATTTAGTCGAACGGCTTCAGAAAAATCGTGTTTTTGTCAACGAGGTTCAGAAAAGTCGCGAATTTCGTCGATCAGTTTCGGAAAAATCGCGAATTTCGCCGATCATGTGAAGGAAAATCGAGAATTTCGTTGTTCAGGTGCGGAAAAATCGCGAATCTCGTCGATCATGTGGGGAAAAAAATCACAAATTTCGTTGATCATGTGAGGAAAAATCACCAATTTCGTCAATCAGCTTTGTAAAAATAGCGAATTTTGTTGATTAAGTGCGAAAAACTCCTGCATTTTCTCTATCGGTTTCATAAGAATTGCGAATCTTGTTGATCAGGCGAGAAAATGATGCAAATTTTCTCGTTCAGCTTCATAAAAATTGCAAATTTTGTCGATTGGTTTTGTAAAATGTGCAAATTTGGTGGATCAAGCGTGGAAGAATTACAAATTTCGTTGATCGGACACAGAAAATCGGGAATTTTGTTGTTCAGGCACGAAAATTCTTGTTGATCGGATCCTTCTCTCTTTCGTTCATAAAGTTCACATTTTTTTCGGTACCAGCAATTTATGCTTATTTTTTAGCACTTGTAATAAAGCAAAATTTACTCTCTTGAAAAAAGTCAAAGAATATTTTTACATCTTGAAAATAAAACTTGAAACATCTGTTATATATAAATTAAAATCTGCTGATATATCCTTATCATGTGAATTAAATTTTTTGACTGGGTAAGCAAACTTAAAGGGGTACCCCCCCCCCCCCCCCCCCCCCCGCTATTCCCCTCTAAAATCATATTTTTTATCCGATTATAGGCCACAGATCATGATGTGGCCCTCGACCACTCAGACACATTTCTAAGTGGCCCTTCACTTGAAAAGGTTGTGCACCCCTAATGTAAAGCAATATTTACTTAGAACAACCATTGAAAAATAAACTGTCTTGAGTTATTTTTAGCTTAAAACTAATCGTTTTTGTTACAGTTCAGTTAATTTAAACTTCGCAACAGTTTACAGAATGAAAAACAGAAAGGTTTACATTTATGTAAAAAAAACTTTGCTAGCAAATTATTTTCTATCTAACATTGTGTGGTATAAAACATAAAATGGTCTTATAATTTATGCTAAATCCAATATATATACAGAAATGGTGGATCTAATAAAGGGCTTGCCCCTTGTTAAAACCAGGATAAGCGAGCAGTATCTATCACCTGTGTGCAAAATTTTCAGTTGGCGCCCACTCTTGCCCCATTCCAAAATAAAACTTTTTATTAAGTTGTCACTAAAGTTTCTTTATTTTATTTATTTATTTTTTTTTTAAACAGAAAATAAACCGTGGAAATTTTAGCATGCAATATTTTATTGAAGAGTGCTTGTGCAAATCTGTTGAATAAACCTTCCCCTGTCTTTCTAGCAATCTAATAATGCTTTCTTTCAAAAACATTTTTGATTTGATGGTAAAATGTTTATCGAGGGGATTTTTTATGTCTTTCAAAGAGTTAATTTTGTTTTGGTGATGAGAATGTTGAGAGAAAAAAACAAACAGTAGTCAGATAGAAACAGTGTTGGGTATGAACACGCTCACTGAACTTAAGTTCACAAACTTAGTTTGTTCTTTGTGAACTTTGAACTGAACTTAGTTCACATTTTAATAAACAAACGTGAATTGATCGAAAGTTCAAAAATTCCCTGAGTTTGAATGAAATTTACAGTTTAAACTTAATACAATTTTTTTTATAATTTTTAATCATTTAAAAGTACGTTTTTATCATTCATATGCCATTTAGAGGTTTACATGGACTTGAGACAGGTCAAGTCAGATCATCAGTCTTTCTAGGTCGTGCCCAAGTCTTGCTTTTTCCAAAGGGGTATGCGGAAAAAAGCGCACGGAAAAAATATGTCCTGGAAAAACCTAGAAAAAGTGTACCTTTTTATAAATCACATAATTAGATAATTCTGATCAGGTCCCTAATCGATTCTATTAAACTTTTTACCAAAGTTTATTTGTTTTGAAAATGTAAGGAAATACTTCTTTTAAATATTTCTTTTTTCAAATTCACCTTTTCTTATCCAGACAGTGATGCCGCTGGACTTGAAAAATTCTGGGTCCTGGGGACCCAGGACTTCTAAAATTCTGGGTCCCTTTTTCAAAAAAGCGGGTCCCCACTAATAAGTCATATTTTTAGACGCAAAAACTTAACTTTTTCATTTGCAAAAGAAAAGTTAAATGCAATAATTATTGTTTAAATTAATATATAAATAATTAAAGCCAATATTATTTTTTTAAACTATTAAGAGAAATTTACTTTACTTTTTAAAAAAATAAATGCGCAAGATACAAATTATAAAATAATGCTTATTTGAGTTTAGAAGATAACAAGTATCCCTATTGTTCAAATTTCTTTTAAAAAGGGGTAAAACTGATTTATTGAAAAAGACATTTTTTTCTAAAAAAAGAATACTTTTCAAAATAATCAGAACAATCAAAAACAGATTGTGAAGCAGGAAAATCTGTTTTTGGAGCAGCAAAAAAAAAAAACTTTGGAAGTAGGGAAGTTAGTTTTTGGAAAAGAAAAATTCTATTCTGTCATTAACTTTTTTCTTACCCCTTTGACGAAAATTGCTTTTTAAAGCTATTTTTTTCACGAAATTTGCCGTTTTTGCGCGATCTTTTAACGAAATGAGCCGGTTTTTCACGATTTTTTTATGTAAATTGCTGTTTTCGCGAATTTTGACAAAATTTGTCGTTTTATCACGATTTTTGGATGAAATTTGTCGTTTTTTCGCGATTTTTTGAGGAAATCTGCTTTTTGTTTGAGATTTTGTAATAAAATTAGTCATTTTTTGCGAATCTTTTGACGGAATTCGCCGAAAATTATTCGTTATTGCGCGATTTTTTAACGAAATTTGTCTTTTTGCGATTTTTTGATGAAATGTTCAGTTTTTCGCGATCTTTTGACGAAATGTGCCGATTTTTTGTGATCTTTAGACGAAATGTGCCATTTTATAACGATTTTTTCATGAAAATTGCCGTTTTTCGCGAATATTTAGACAAAATTTGCCGTTTTATCACGATTTTTGGAGGAAATATGTCTTTTTTTTTTTCGGGATTTTGTAACAAAATTAGTCATTTTTTTTCGCAAAATTTTTGACGAAATTTGCCGGAAATTATTCATTTTTTTGCGATTTTTTAATGAAATTTGCCTTTTTTGCGAACATTTGACGAAAATTACGCGTCCCGCGGGACGCGTAAGCTCCATTTTTTTGCGTCCCGTCGCCGATTTTTTGCGTATTTTACGCGCTATAGCGCGTCCGCGGCATCCCTGTCCAGAGGCATGCGGGCCAATTCCCCCAAAAGCCTCTTTTTAAGCCCCACCCCCCAATAATCAGGATTTCCATTAAAGGATGTCAAATGCTTAAAATGTGCCAAAAATGACCAAAATTCATATGTTCTCCTTTTTCTCTCTGCATCCAGTATTACCTCAACATATGCAGTAAACAAACTATATCATTAGAAAACAAATGATTAAAATTTTATTACAACCAGGGCCCAACTTAGATTGTGAGGGGCTCTGGGGCAAATGTAATTCGAGGAGGCTCCCCTTCTACCTTTTGGATTTTTCTTGAATTATACTGAAGTGTCTAAAACTAAACTTTATACTAATTGTCTGTATACGTAAATTTCATGTCAAGTACTACCGTATTTTCGGGCATAAGCGGCGCGGCGCATACGAGTTTAAAAGTTAAAATTATGCTTTCTGTGGCGCTTCTGCCGGGGCGGCGGATACGATATATTTTTTTTTTCCTTGCAGCGATATTCATTACAGAGGTGATTCTGATCGGAATTTTTCTGAAAATTGTGAAAAGTCTATCATCAGGAAGAAAATGCGAAGCATAAAAAATATCGCGAATTTCGATAAATGATAGCCTAATTTCTGTCAATCATTCGCAGAAAAAGCAAGAATTTTATCAAAGTATCGATAGAAAAAAACACGACTTTTATCGAAGGTTCGCGGGAAGAGCATGAATATGTAAAAAGAAAAAAAAGTGTATTTCATGAAAGGATCACTTGAAAAACTACAATTTTATTATCGTAAAATCCCGTTAATCCGCCCTTCCCAATCAAACGCTAGTCCTCACTACAAAAAAATCACTGAAAAAAAATGCTAATTTCGCTAAAGAATCATGAAACATAACCGCAAATTTATTGAAAGGATCACAAAAAAAATCATGAATTTCGCCGAAATATCGCTAAAAACCCCACATTTCGACGAAAGATTGCAGTAAAAACGTGAAATATGTCAAAAAATCTCTAAAAAACACAAATTATGTCAAAAGATCAAAGAAAAATCGTGAATTTCTCAAAGGATCGCCAAAAAGAACGCCCAAAAGAATTGTCAAAAAAATTGTTAGAAAAAACGCAAACATGTCATATCTATAAATAAACGGAAAAAAACGTAAATTTAGACGAAAAAATGCAGAAAAAAGTAGAAATTTGAAAAAAAAAAGCATGAAATCTATTAAAAAATCTCGAAAAAACGAACATTTCATCAACGATTCATGGTTCATTCATTTCATCATTATTCATACCATTCTCAAAGGCGAATGAGAACGGTATGAATCATGATGAAATGAATGGGTCATGAATATTTGATGAAATGTGTGTTTTTTCGAGGTTTTTTTTTAAATAGATTTCATTCTTTTTGTCCTTTTTTTAGAAATTTCTCCTTTTTTCTGCTCTTTTTTGACAGAATTTACGTTGTTTAAAAAAACACAAATTTTTTCAAGTATTGCTTCAAGTATCAAAATTCATGATTCATTAAAATTTTAATGATATTTTCAATTCATCATGATTCATCCCCTCAAAAAAACGCAAATTTTTTCAAGTTCCGCGAAAAAAACTCTGCAAATTCGTGAAATATCGCGTTAAAACCCTAAAAATTTTGTCAAATATCGCAATAAAACCCTGCAAACCTCGTTGCAAACTATAAATATTGTATTAAAAAATCAT
Organism: Maratus speculifer; assembly: GCA_964019185.1. NCBI lineage: Eukaryota > Metazoa > Arthropoda > Arachnida > Araneae > Salticidae > Maratus > Maratus speculifer. The sequence continues at coordinate 26,749,017 of OZ025293.1, forward strand.
GAAAAAAAGGCTGCACGAATTCAAATTTAATTTTATCATAAAAAATATACAAAATATTCTAAATTTAAAATTGGATTTATATTACAAATGTTAAAAAAAATCGCGAAAAAACACTGAATATAACGCAATTTTTAACAATTTGATGTATTTTCGTAAGTACGGCGCGTGCGGCGCTTCTGATGAATATTTGTTTTATTTTGATGCATTTTCGGAAGTGCGGCGCTTAGGGTGTGTGCGGCGCATACGCCCGAAAATACGGTATTCGCATTTGTATACAGAATAGCACAAAAAAGACAATACTCTAATCCCTGGCATTTTAGCTAATTTAATTATGTTCTACTATTTATTGGAACTTTAAACCCATATGAAATTCTGTAAAGGACTTACTCAGTAGGTTTTTTCTATTACATAAGAAATGGTTTATTTAAAAAAGGTCATGTCCTAATTTCTGTGAACTATGCACATCAGCTATTTATTGTTTCTAAATATGTTTCCTTGAAGATCATAATTTTTTTTTGAAAAATCATTTGGAAAACGGCTGTTGTTATCGGTTGAGAATGGACCTTCTGGTGTCCGCATTTTATTTTGTTTATGATTCGTCCAGGAATATTAACATTTAATCCATGATATACATAATATATTACTCTTATTACATAAATCATGTTTTGATCATTATAAAAATGATATTTTTACTGATTTTCAATAACTCAATAGGAAACATTTAAACATCTTGCTTTGGATAATGGATGTCCACATTTTATTTATTTTACAAAATCCTTTAAATTGAGAAGAATTTTTATTTGAATAGAAAATCAAAATGTCAATGTTAATAAAGAGGAGAGTAGAAAAGTTACAAAATGGGCAGGTGCAAATTATCAGACATGGGAAAAAAAACGAATCCAAACAGAAACAAAAATATATGTATGAAAGATCATCTTTAAAAAAAAAAAAAGAGATGATTATTGAGCCCATTGATGATGAAATGGGGGTTGACTTTGAAAAATAAAAAAATCTAATGTTGAACCACTGATTTACACATTAGGTGTAAAATTTACACATTTGGGCTTTTTTTTTACACTTTTACTCCTAGAATCCTTTTTTTTACACATTTTTGAAAAAAAAAAAAAAATCCAGTTTCCATTTTTACCCTTAAATTATGAATTATTTTTTAACTGCTTTTAATTATAAATACTTAATACTTTCCATCACAGTGTGCCCACATCGGGCACAAGAGAGTGAAAATGAGTTTGTTTCTTTATTTAAAAAATATTTTGGAATTTTTAATTTTTATTGTGTGTAAAAGATAACTTCGTTTTGAGGAAAATTTATCTGTGTTTTCTATTAAAATGTGAGAATTGAAGAGCTACTAAAAATTAGTGAAGCAATCAGGGCTCGAAAATTAAAAAAATTTTGAGGTTCCCAGCTGGGAACCTACATGAAAAGTATAGGTTCCCAGATGAAAAATGTAGGTTCCCAATAAAATTTATATGCGAATATTTTGACGAAATTTGCCGTTTTTTCGCGATCTTTTGACAAATCTGGCGTTTTATTACGATCTTTTATCGAAACCTGTCGATTTATCGCGATATTTTAACAAAACCTATGGTTTTTCAATATATTTTTTAACGACAATTGCCGTTTTTTCGAGATCTTTTTACGAAATCAGCCATTTTGTCGCGATTTTTTAATGAAATTTGCGTTGCTTCCCGCGATATTTTGACGAAATTCAGGCTTTTTCGTGATCCTTTTTCGAAATCTGTTATTTTCTCAGTATTTTTTGACGAAAAGTGCCGATTTAGCACGATTTTTTGACGAAATTTGCCGTTTTTTAGTGATTTTTTAAACGAAATTTGTCGTTTTTTCTGATCTTTTGACGAAATTCGGGCTTTTTCCGTAATATTTTGACGAAATTACGCATTTCACGGACCGCTCAAGAGCTATATTTTTGCGTAATTTACGCGATATAACGCGGGCGCGGCATCGTTGGCGACCATGACGATTTTTTATAGGTTCCCGGCCGGGAACCTGAGTGAAAAAATATACGTTCCCAGAAATTATTTCTGGGTTCCCCGGGATCCCGGGAACGCTATTTTTCGAGCCCTGGAAGCAATGAATAATGGTTTGACCAAATAACTGAAAAACCAAATATTCGGTATTCTTTTCGGTATTACTTTTGATAATGTTGTTTTAAGTAGAGCTAATAAAGTTACTATTGCCTTTCTGTGTTTTTTAAAAATTGTCGACCTGTCTGAAAAAATTTGAACTTTGAGAGAACTTGGGCAGTGGGAAAATATAGCGAAATTCATCAATCAATTACAGTAAAATATCGTAAAATTTGTTAATCTGTCACAAGGAAATATCATGAAGTTCGTCAGCCAATAACAAAGGTCAAAACAAAAATTTTTCAGCTGGACACAGGAAAATAATTGTTAATTTCATCAGAATGTCACAAAAACAAAAAGGGAAATTTAATTGTGAACTTAAGTGCAATAGTGCGTCCGTGGCATTGCTGATTCTGAGGGTGTCCTTAAAAGTCTGCGACACCCGTCATAGTGTCGCACACATTCTGCCACGGCTTCTTTAAGCAATGCATATATTTATTTTGTATTTGTGCAGAGTTATGAATGTTATAATAATTTTAATAACGATTTAAAATATTTATGCTAATTATTAAATTTGTTTATTACATTATTATAATTTGAAGCTCATAGGAAACTTCAATATAAATATTTCTCAAAAAATTCAGTTGAAAGTGGGAGGGGGGGCTCAAAGTTATACTTTTTTTGCGGGGGGGGGGGGGCTCAAAACACCTTGCTATGGCCCTGATTCATTCTGATAATAATAATATATATAGTTAATCTTAAAATATAAACAGTCTATAGAGATAATTTTTAAAATTAGAGCTCCCTTGCTCTCTCAGGACTGAGATGGGAAGGGGGGTGGGCGCTTTAAAAGTATCTCGAAACCTGTCATTGCCTCAATGAAAAAAATTTGTAAGGTACGGAAGATTGGAATATAAACACTAAGTACTTAAATGTATTTTTTTAATTCAGTATTCCTTTTTCTTGTGTGAAATGGGGGAGGTATATACAATCTCCCAATCTATCACTTATATTTATTTTTTTATATTATTTATAATTTTAATTATATATTCTCATTGTTAAAAAAAAATCTTTCAGCAACTGACTGTTGTTACTTGGTTTTCAACCAAGATTGTCAGTAAGTGTTTAATATTATTATAATATGTCACATTACAGTACTAAAACTTTTAGGACCTCTGTGTTGGTGTCAACATTAGCAATTTGTTTACACCCCAATTCATATTCAGCTTTCATTTGCTACATTGACACTTTATCCTGAAAATATTGCGACAGATTCTCCAATTTGCTTTTGCTTCCAGTGAAGCAAATCCTGAAAGAAGTAATGGGAAATCACTTAGAATGTCTTCATTCAAAATGAATTGATCATTTAAATTTTGAATAAGACATTCTACAAGGAGAATAAAGACCTTGATATTGTGATAGTCTTCAGCAGATGTAATTTGCCGGTTTGTACATGTTATCTGTCTAAATGTTAGTCTTGAGATCTCTATTTCAGTTCGACAAAGCAGTAGCGTAGCCAAGGGGAGCGGTCGCAGAGACCAAGGGGTGCCAAATTGAGAGAAGTTTTAAGGGGAAATTATTTCACATATTTTGGCAATAAATTAGAATGGATGACTTTTTTTTGAATGCGTGTTTTACTCATTGCGAATGTTTCCTTCAGTAAGATATTTTGTTAAATCCAAATAACAAAGGAGAACAAAAGCTTCTGCAAATGTTTCTAGGGATAGCTCAACACATTTGATATCTAAGATAATTATTTACCTGAATTGAGATTCAAAAATATTAAAAGAGGGCGCAAAATTGTGAGAAGGTTTAAACCAAAATTATTGCACAGATTTTGACAATAAATAAGAATTGTACTTTTTTTTTTTTGTGTGTGTGTGGGGGGGGGGGGGTTGTTTTTAGAAAATATTTTGTTATATTCCAAATTATTCAAAAAAGAAAAAAAATTCTTACTTGTTTCTAGAAATGACTTATGTTTGGTGTCTAAGATAATTATATACCTGAATTATGTAGTGTTCACTCTAGAAATAAAAAGGGCATGGTGCTATTCACTACAAAAGGCACTATTGCAGCAGAAAATGGCGCTTTTGCCAGAAAAAAATCGTTATTGCCTTTAGAAGGGGAAAAAAGAAAGCAATGAAACACATAATTTTTAAATATGATATGTCAAGTAACATTAATTTCGAATGATTTTATGATATAAAAATTAAAAATACAATTAAAACATTATTCAATAGTTTTATGTTCATTTTCTTAAAGATATGAAAAAAATCTATCATTTTTGGGCACACAAATTTAGAAACACTACGGAATAAAAAAAATATTTATTAAAAACCTCTGGGTAACTCTTACTACTTTTTAAAAGGGCAGGGTGCATTTTGTAAATTTGAAAAAGGGCAGGGTAGGGTGCTGCACCCTTCAAATTCAAAAATGGTCTAGAATGAACACAAAATTATGTATTGTTTGAATTGAGACACTAAGAGATTAAATAGGAGACATTTAATTGAGAAGCGGTTTAAACCGGAATAATTTTAAGTATTTTCACAGTAAATAACAGTTGTTGAGTTTTTTATTTCATTTATTTATTTATGTGTGTGAATGTGGTGAAGAAATTCGATAAAGATATCTGTTTGGGGGGGGGGGGGACTGATTCATAATTCTGAAATGATGATGGAAGTTTATAACTGTAAAGCCTCCAGTTTGAATATGAAAAAGCTTGTTTGTGATTTGGAGCGACATTTATGGTTTTAAAAGAACAATTTTGAAATGAAATGAACAAAAAATGAAATATGATTAGAGATAAACCTAGTTTAACAATTTTATTTAGCTGCTTTTGAAGAATTTTTAATTTCAATTTTCTCTAAGAGCTTATTTTATCAGAATCATCTTAAGCAAAATTCGTCTCAAATGGCCACTTTGACAGCATTTTTAAAAATATTTTCTAACTTTATGAAAAAATAGACCAACATGGCACATTATATAGTTCGTAAATCAGAGAAACTGTCAATTGGATGTGTTTGAGAGCAAAAGTGAATTTAAAAATGAGTCATAAAATAAGGAATTTGTTATTTGAATAGATCCTCAACTCTTCGATCACAATCACTTCGAGAAATTTTGTTTAAAATACCTAAAAACCAAACAATAAAATGTTTGCGACTTACCCTTGAAATTTTCCTTTCTTAAATCGTATAAATCAATAAATGGGGCTTTTCAGTCTTCTTAGTATGATTAGCATAAAAGGATGTTTTCATCATTTTAAAAGTCGAATATATTTGATACATATTTAATTAAACAAAAACATAATTTGCTGAACAAATTAAAAAAACAATTTATTTCCTGCAATTTATGTTATTTATTTCCTTCCATATTTAAGCCCAAGAAGGGACAGATATTAAGATAATTGATTTAGTTATTTCTACATTTAATATAAATTTTTTTGAAAAAAATAAATTAAACCCAGTGAAAATTAAAAAATAAAAATGAAATTCAAACAATATGATACTTAAATACCCTAGATCTTAGATTATGCTTAAATGATATCGAAATAAATCTAAGACTTTTTGCCAAACTCAACTTGCAAATATTTGTATTGCAGCTTTTGTATTATGTTTATGACAAGTGTAAACAAAATGAATAGACAAATGTTCAAGAAAAGGCTTAGATTTATTTCAATATCATTTGAGCGTAATCTAAGATTTAGGGTATTTAAATATCATATTGTTTGAATTTAATTTTTATTTTTTAATTTTCACTGGGTTTAACTTATTTTTTTTTTTAAATTAATATTAAATGTAGAAATAACTAAATCAATTATCTTAATATCTGTCCCTTCTTGGGCTTAAATCGTGTAGGAAATAAATTTTGTTTTTCCAATTTGTTCAGCAAATTATGTTTTTGTTTAATATCTCAAGTTTTTTAATAACTATTGCATTCAGATGAACTCATTTCAAAATTAACTGAGGGTACCATCTCAGGAATTCTTTCATGTGGTATCATATCTCCACAATTACTGATGTAATTTACCCAGGGCCATACCAAATTGTATGCCTCATTTCCAAATCGTTAGTTTTTTTACTTATGGAACTGAAATCTTTACATGCTTCTTGTCTTGCTACCAAATATTTAAAAATCTGTTTCATTTCCAATATGACATCATAAATGTGCGCCTTTTAATTCTTAAAATCAGTTTCTCTTTTTACGATGTAAAAAGTCAGATGTCACTTTTCTCATTGGTGAATTCTTTTCTTATGAATTATGATGTCATATTCGACCAAAAAAATCTATTCTGTATACAGGGATGTAGTGGAGGATATACGGGACTATCCACCGTATGTCTTCCGGATTTTCTTTAAAGAACATCGTATACCCTCTGTTTCTCAAGAAAACTAATAGTATCTACACTCTAAGGTATACCGTTTGCTTTGCGCGTATACCCTTTTTTTTATTCTATTAGGTGCTTCGAAGAAAATTTGTGGCAGCGCGTACAAAATGTGGGAAAATGTCTAGTAAATAACTTGTTCAGTGTTAAATTCTGTATTAAAATAACATTAAGGAGTTGCACTGGAAATAACTAAAACATGGCACTGCCGTGCTATGCTTTAATTTCAACCTACAGGCATTATGGAAAACTATATTGGTGTATGTAAATAATAACTTGGAGATTAATGAGAAAAATGACTTTCATTCGGAAATCTCTTTGGGGACTGAACTCATTTTTTTAGTCATTGCATCTTACAATAATGTTCACGAGTTTAATCTGATGTCTCATGAGCCATTTACTCAATTTCGGGACCTATGTGGTCGTAGATTATGCTGGTATCTGAAATGAGCAAAGTCGATTTTGTTTTCCTTTTGTGTGAACCTTTCTTAATACATTGGTAATATTTTCCAGCAGAGAGCGAAGGGATCAATTGAAGATAAACATTTTGTTTAATTGGTTATTTAGATCTTGATTGACATTTGACCATGGTCTGCAATATTACCGAGATTTGCAATGTACTGTCGAGTACAAAAAGTAAATGTTCCCTACTAACTATTCAACAAATTATTGTAGAAATTTACTAGTACCGAACGATTGAAAATAAAACTACTTTTAAATATAAAATTTGCTTAAAGGCCATCTACATATTAAAACAAACCCAATCTTCTTTTTTTCAATGGCATTACCCAATCTTAACAAAATATTTCAAATCTTCGGTTCAAACTCTGCCTAAATACTGAATTTCAGGTCATTTGAATGATAAGTTTTTGAATTATACACATTCAAAATGTAGTGCTTCTAATGTTAAATTACATTTGAATTTTTTATTAATATCACCTAAAATTGTACTTCTAATGTGCTAATTTTTTATGCAGCAATAATACTAAAATACCCAAACATAGATACGTTGAATTTGCAAATTTTATAATTTTATTATATAAATTATAAAATTAATAGTCGAAAAAATTATAAATTGCAATCTACAATTTTTTTGCTAAAAAAATACATACTATTATTAAACACTAAAGAAATCATTCATTTGCAGTTCTCTTATTTGTCTTAACATATCTTTTTTTCTAAATGTATGATCATTGTACAATTTGTCATCATTTTAAGTGAGCACAGAATTTTTAATTTTCCAGTTTCGAAGCAATTTCTGGGGTATTTTTTTATACGTTGGCCCATAAATTGGGAAATTTTTCTATTGTCATTTTGAAAGCTATTCCAAAAGTTACTTTTCATTCTCATCATCTTTCGACGCTTACTTAAATATTTCAAATTTACATCTTGAAAAGTTTTTTTCTAAATAAGTCTTTTTTTTTTTCTAGAATGTCATCTTTTTTGGGTCTTTCTGCAATTGTACATTTCGGCTAATTTTTGTGAAATTATACCATTTTTGCTTTTCTAGATAATCTTCAATTTTTCACTTTGAATTAATTCTTTTAATGAAAAATATGCATTACACATAGACAAGAAAAATCATCACATGATTCACAAAAAGTACAAATGATTACTGTTTGCTTACAATAGAGATTAATAAAGAACTTTTTAGGACATTAAAAAGGAAATTCACCTTTACGTTCTTTGTAAAGTCAGTAGTAGTTAAAATATAACGTTAAAATAAATAAATAAAAAATACTGTGGGGTGGCCGTTGTTCAGAATTCTCTGTTCGGAGGTTTTGTTTAATGTTATTTCTATGGAAGAGATTTGGTAACACTGAAACATGACTAGTATTCGGAGTGACCAATGTACGTGGTTCCACTGTATTTTCTTAAATTGCTTGTATCAAAAAATGGATAATGCCATTCAATTACAAATTTTCTCACTAAAAACACTTGGTAATGCTAATGCGGTTCCAGATTAAAAAAAAAAAAAAAAAAAAAAAAAAAAAAAAAAACAGAAATGGATCAGAAAGCAGCTCTTTTTGATTTGAGAATGAATTTGGATCAAAAAACTTTAATAAAATTATACAGATATATTTTCATAAATCTACTTTTGTTATGCATCGTCAAAGTTACGATGTTTTTAACTTTCTTTTATTTTAAGCCATATTCCCTTTTTAATGAATCTGTATTTGAATCTTGAAAGTCTAAGAATCTAAGTAATCATTAATGTTGCTCATGTGTATTTTTTGTAAAATGTAATGTAAAATCATTCCATAGATATGCATGCAGTATTCTTTAAAGGAATCTTAATTATAAAATAAAAATCTGAATTCCTTAGACATAGTTGAAATTGTGACGGGCTAGAATGGGCTGAGTATAGAAATAAAAAATTATAAATGCAGCAGCCGGACTCGGGACGAACTTTTGAGTTTTACAAGCCGGGGTGAAATAACTTTCCTCCATGCTGTGCTGGTTATGGGCCTGGAGCCCCCCCCCCCCCTTCTCCCTGGAGAGATTGAAGTCCCTCATGGAGAAATGGCTGAAATTTCATAATTGCCCCCAGTCTTCCATACTTTTCGATGCAAGAAAATATAATGATAAGTCTACGAGTTAACTGCTAAAATTGGGTTTTCAGATGTTTTCCACCAAGACGCGACTTGGCAGACCGATTGTGTTTTAGTATGCAAATCAAGTTTTGACAAATTCTGAAATCAATTTTATTATACATGAAATAGCTTAATTTATTTAAAATATGTTGCATGCAATTCCCCCTTTACCATTATCTAATGCAATTCTTTCGTGTGGCCTTGTAAATGAAAAATAGCTATATTTTCACTGCATATTTTATAGAATGCGTGCACTTCGTAAATTCATAAAAATATTTAATATGTTTTACAGGGTGTAACATCTTGAAAATTCCTTTGAAACAATTTTCCCCCTTAGGCCTGAATGTAATGGAAAACTTTTGATTGTCAAAAAATCGTTTCAAAGGAATTTTAAAGGTGTTATACCCTGTCAAACATGTTAAAATTCATATGCATTTACAAAGTGCATTAAAACATGCATTCTATAAAATATGTGGTGAAAATACAGCTATTGTTCATTTACAGGGCCACACGAAAGAATTCCATTAGGTAATGGTAAAAGGGGGAATTGTGTGTGACATATTTTAAATATATTGAACTGTTGCATGTATAATAAAATTGATGTATTCACTGTGGCTAATATAAATTATACCATACCATGCCTTGCCCAATATGAAGTACATAGTATTTACAGGGACACACAAAAGATTTCAAATAGTACACTCTTTCCGAAATACTGTATATGTATCCGATGATGGCCGATGGATGGATGAAATGCATTTTAATTATAATATGTGTGTATAAGTTTCACATTATATGGTGTGTATAAATGCTATAGTTAATATACAGGGCTACCTAAAAGAGCTCACCGACGTTACTGAATATGAGCGTAAATTACTTAAAGGGGGTTCTTAAATCATGCGCATGACCAGGGGGGGGGGGTGCTTGGGCACCCGCTCCCCACTCGTGCAGATCCAAGATTGATTATTTAAAAAAAAAACAAAATTTATAAAAGAAAAAAAGAAGAAAATGAAAGCAAAATTAGTTTAATTAGTTAATCAAAACTGTCTTTGTTTTGAAATGTGATAAAAGAAGAGACACAGATTCTTTTTTTTTTTATTTATTTATTTATTTATTTTTTTTTTTTTTTAAGAAAATTATTTTATTCATCTTTTTTTAAAACTAGAATATTTACTAGAATCTGTATTAATGTCAGTAAGTTAAAAAGTTGGTTTTATAATCAAAATTTGGTTATAGATTTTTTTTTTTTTTTTTTTTTTTTTTTTTTTTTTTTTTTTTTTACGCCATTCTTTTTAATGCATGTTTTTGCATTTCCATAAAAAATTAGCGTAAATTCTCGAGAAGGATAGAAACTATTTATATCTTTGCTTTTGTAGCCTAAAATCTAGATAAGAGCAAAAAAAAAATAATAATGAAAGGAAATACAGATTAGAGATGAGACAGGCTCGGACTCTATATTTATTCTAGTCATCAGGCTCGGGTTCATTTTCTCTGAAGCCGGAAAATTTTATTTATTCATGTGTAGAAAAGACTGAAGGAACTTTTTCTACTTAAAATTGTCAACTTATTCCTTTTCAACTCATTTTAATTATTACTGTTTTTTTTTTTTTTTTTTTTTTAAATCAAAATGACGGGGAACTGAATGCTTGATTATTGATTTTAGAAGTAGACTCCCTCAAATCCACACAGCTTGGGACCAGAAGTTGTGCAGATTTTAGAATTTTGCGGATTTCTGGTCATTGTTTTGTTTACATTTTTTTAACAGTAACTTGAATGAAATTAACAGTGCAGTCGGAACTATAATGAATGCTTGCAATGTAATAAAATATTAAAATAAGTAATAAACTAAAATAATAAAAATTTAGATAATTTTTAAATGATTAAAGTACTAATAGCAAATTTCAAGTTAATAATCAATAGTGTATGATTAAATATTCATTATAAAGATTAAATGTACTTTTCTAAAATTATTCAACAAAACTTGCCTCATAAAAGTACACCACTAATTCACATCAAAATCGTAAAATAAGGATTTATTTTTTTAATTTTTTTATTTTTATTTATTTATTTATTTTTTTTTTGCAAGTTTAGCCAGGCTTAATAACCAAAAAATCTTGATTAATGCATAAATATATTTGGTAAGAAGATTGTGATTACCAGTGATATAAGAAATATCTTGAATTTTTTCCCAAAAAATTTATTCTTCCTTCATGAAAAAAACATGAATAGAGTATCATTAAGAAAATTGCAAATTATAAAATTTATGGAATTGATACAAAACTAAAAAAATCAAATTTTGTTCCAATATTCGAACTGAAAGTTTCATTGTTTACATCCATAAAATATGTGTGGATTTTAGAGAGTTGCAGATTTCTGGTTTACGGATTTGAGGGAGTCTACTGTATTTCATTGCTGTTTCAAATGAAAATTTGTCATAATTACAGATTTATGTCTACAGAGTTTCCAGCAACAATCAATTTATATGGCACTAATCAAAACAAACATAACAATGAGTTTGCTTTTAGTTGACTTTTCTTTATAGCAGAAAATATTTTTTAATGGGATCGTTCGTTTTTTTTTTTTTATTTAGTTACATAACGCCAAGATAATATTTTAATCTGGTTTTGGTAGACGAGAATTAGCTGGAGGTTTGCAAAATTTTTAACCTTTGATTGTGCACAAGTTAGACGTTTTTCATATGAAAATAATTTTACTGATTATTATAAGTATTTGTCATTATAAACTCTGCTGATGCTGGGGACGCTATTCCTTTTCGAAGTCACTTTCCTCCAAAAGTACATATGATTACCTTGTTATTCCGATAGAAAGCAATCGATCAATGTTTCCTCTTTTTCTATAAAAGCATCGGACCTTTTAAATAACAGTGTCGGTTTTAGGTAGATTTCGTAAGAAATACTACCTATTGCAATCGCACCAGTTTATCTATCTATCTATCTATCTATCTATATATCTCACTTTTTTATGGACACAATAACTTCTATAATTCTTCACCAATCTCCACCAAACTGGTACATAAAATCAATGGGGATAAAATCTTGGCTGAGTTCGTTAATGGGCAAAATCGGACCAAGGGGGTCAGAATAGGGGGTGTTTTTGTGAAAACCGAAAAAACGCCATAACTTCTTAATTAAAGTTGATATCGAATCAGTTTAAAGTTTATATTACTTCTTAAAAATGGGCCAAAAGTATATACATGACAGATTTTTGATAAATTTAGAAGTGGGCTCAAGAGGCGAAAAAAACAGGGATTTTGAGATAAAAAATTCATAACTTTGTCAATTTTCAAGCTATCAAGTCCAACTAAATTTTTTGTAAATGGTCTTTAAATTATCTAAAACTTTTGTAATTATGAGTTTTTGATAGGATCAACTTTTACCGATGAAAAAAATTAAAAACGAAAAGAAAAAGGGCGCTGAAAAAAGAGAAAAATCCATAACTCCGTCAATTTTTAAGATATCAAATCTGATTAAATTTATTTTACATCTTCTCAAAAATATCTACAACTTTTATATTGACAAGTTTTTCATAGGACCAATTCATATAGCAAAAATAAATTAAACAAAAATAGGAGTTGGAGAAAAAAACCTCAAATTCAAACGGCTTATATTCTGACTCATTTTTAAATTCATTTTTGATTTTAAACACATCCAAATGGTAGATCCTCTTATTTAGAAACTGTATAAAGTGACGCATTGGTCAATTTTCTGATAAAGACAGAATATATTTCAAAAAAGGCTACCAAAAAGGGTATTTTGAACAGAATTTCCAAAAGTCATTGGGACTGAAAATTGAAGGAAGTATTCAAATAAGAAATTGGGTTTTTTTCTGACTCGTTTTTAAATCCATTTTTGTTCTCAAACGCATCTAATTTACAGATCCTCTTATTTAGGAACTATATAATGTGATGCACTGGTCAGTTTTTTGATAAAGACGGAATATATTTCAAAAAAGGCTACCAAAAAGGGTATTTTGAACAGAATTTTCAGAAATCATGACTGAAAATTTAAGGAAGTGTTCAAATAAGAAATAGTATTTTTTTCTGACTCGTTTTTAAATCCATTTTTGCTCTCAAATGCATCCAGTTTACAGATCCTCTTATTTAGGAACTAAATAATGTGATACATTGATCGGTTTTTTGATAAAGACAGAATATATTTTGAAAAAGGCTACCAAAAAGAGTATTTTGAACAGAATTTCCCGAAGTCTTCGAGATTTGAAAATTTAAAGTTTTCACATAGCAAATTGCGTTTTGTATGACTCGTTTTAAAATCCATTTTCGCTCTCAAATGCATCCAATTTACAGATCCTCTCATTTAGGAACTATATACTGTGACGCATTGGCCAGTTTTTTGGTAAAGACAGAATATATTTTTAAAAATGCTGTCAAAGTGAGTATTTCACACAAAATTTTCCGAAGCAATCATGATAAAAGAATTAAGGATGTATTCAAACAACAAATCGGTTATTTTATGACTCATTTTTAAATTCAATTTTTTTCTCAAATGCTTTCAACTGACAGTTTTTTGTTATTTAGGAACTGTATAATGTACTGTTTTGCTCGATTTTTTAATAAATTTAGAATCTATTTCAAAATATGTTGTCATAATGGGCATTTTCTTAAGATGATTGATAAAACCAGTTTTTGCAGAAAAATGAAATTAAAAATTTTTCATAAATGGCCAAATGAAGTTATTAAACTGGGTTTATCTCTAATCATATATATATATATATATATATATATATATATATTTGTTGTTGTTGTTGAAATGGGCACTCTTCGAAATCTACCTGCGCGTATAGGCCCAGCCGACAGGGATTTTTTTTAATTTACGTTGATTTTTAGGTACCTGTCAATCATAGAAGATTGTTATGGGAAAGAAATTGATTATAATGAAAGATGTACACTTTTTTCAAAAAATTGAAAAACGTTGTTCGATTTGCCAGCTTACAAATAGTAATTTCTGCAAATTTCATTCATTTATTCATTAAACACAAACGTGCTAATCAAATTTGTTTGTTAAAGGAGGAAAAAAAATATCAGAATCCTATTAAATATTAAGTTTATAATATTTTTTTTATACAAATTTTGATAAGATTGAATTTAAATTTTCATTTAAAAATTATATCTATGTAAGAAGTTTTTAAAAATGAGATATCACTTTTGAAACAATTTTTAAATACCATACAATTTTGTTTAGATGTTTAAACAGAATTTCATTTGAATTTTCGGAACAGAAATTCATTGAGTGACCTTGGAATCTTTTCCAGAAGGGGCTGAGCTGACCATAGCACCCCCTTAGCTACGGCCCTGTATGGAGATGGGTTAGTTAGTTTTTTGTTGCCATATTTTGACATTCGTACGGGTTCATTCTTTTAAACCGGAAAATTTTATTTATTCATGTATAGAAAGAACTCTTTTCCTCTTTAAATTACGTACTGCAAGTTATTTTAATGCTACTTTGATCAAAATGACAGGGGAATTAAAGTTGTGTTTATTTATTTTAGTATTTCATTGCTGTTTGAAATGAAAATTTGTGATAATTACAGGCAGTGTTGAATTCAGACACTTTTCCCTGGTAGCGACTTCAGTGGCTCCGGAGAAGGCGCATTATAGAGTTCCAAGTGGGGGGGAGGGAATGTCCCCCCCCTGAATTCAACATTGGCTACATATTTATGTTTATGGATATCTTTGCTTTATATCTATCATGTTTTATCTATGTTTATATAACCTTTTCCTATCAATTAGATTTAGTTTTGAGCAACTTCTCATCCTTCTTTACGCAATGAAAAATTGTGTTTGGGTCCTTTTTGAAAGAAGTACGAATATGCCTTCCGCAAATAAAAACTTGTCAAAACCGAAATTTGATAGGTTTATAGGGTTCCGTTTTATTAGATTTTACTATATAAAATATTGTTTGTACCCAACAGGCTGGTTACGCCTATGTAAATAAACTATGCATATTTACACTGAACTGCATTAAATTTAATAAAAAATGTTTGTAGAATATTTATAAAATGATATACAGGGCCATGCAAAGAATTGGTTACATGGATGCCTATGAATGATAATTTATGACAATGTGATTTCAGTTTTTTTAAGAGTTTTTTAGTTTAAAATAAATATTAGCTTAATACTGATGTGTAATAAAGGTACCAGCCAGGTAAACTACAAGGCTGAACAAAGTATTCAAGTATGGTTCCATCTATTAATATAAATTGCTGAAAGAGAAATTTCAGGTTACTAGGCATTTTCTTGCTAAACTAAATTTTCCCATTATATATTATGAATATTAGTTGACAGATCAAATATAGGGCTGTTCAATAGTACTGGAATACATATTTGACTTTATACCTTTTTCCCTAAGTAATGAAGTTTTGTTAAAGATTTCATGAAGCGTTGGAAAGTGCTAAAAAAGTAGATGTTTTAATATCTTTTTTTTTTTTTTTTTTCAATTTTTTTATTATTCGTTTTGAAAAATCATTTTTAGATCACAAATTCGTAAATTTCCTTAACTGTTTACATTCATAAAGTAATGTGAATTATAGAAAATTGTGGATTATCGATCTCTGACTGTATTGAATCTTCTACAATTGTTTTCTACTAATTCAGCTTTTTTTTTTTTTTTTTTTTTTTTTTTTTTTTTAATAAGGAATATGAAAGCTACCTCCTCCTCCCAGCACTGGCTGGAAGGACTTTTATTATTTTTGTTTATTACTCTGTGTTGTGTCTTGTGTTTTATTTTTGCATTTTGATGTCTCACATTAACCCTTTCCGGCACACTGTGCCCAGTCTGGGATACCTAATTTTAATTCCAAACGGCACCAAAATGTTTTAGTAAAATGTTGCTATTACAATGAAGGCTTAAATTAGGGGTTACAAAATATCAAAAAATTTCATTTGTGAATTCCAGTATCAGTTGATAATTTCTCATTTCACAAACATATTTTGCCCGTGCCGGAATGGGTTAACTCAGATATTAGCTGTAAAATTCAAATTTCTCTTTTGAGAACTAACCAAATACAAATTAAAAGATGGGATGAAATTTACAAACTTTTACACCTTTTTAAACTATTAATATATTATTGATGAGTGATGCATGAATAATAATTTTCTTGAAAATGATTATAGGTGAGTAATATTTCTGTTTAAAATTCTCTCTTTAAAAATAATTAAAAAATTCAGTACTACTTGATTATCTTGTGAACCAATTTTTTGCAAATTATACAATGACATAATTTTTATTTTAAATACTGAAAGTACCAATGAATTATAAAAACATAATTAAAAATACAAATAAAACATCAAATTAAAAAGCATTTGATGATGTAATAAATATGTGCAGGATGTTTTACCAAGTGAATATGACATTTATGATAATCCATTATTGGCACTTAATCCTGTAGTTTGGTGCTAGTTTTTTTTTTTTTTTTTTTTTTTTTTTTTTTTTTTTTTTTTGGATCGACACGATAATCAAGTAGTACCAAAAATTTTCCACCACACTTGCTGGTAGAAAATAAGATATTACTCAAACTAAAATAATGTATGTAATATTATGGTGCTGCATAGTGATGTAAGTCACGTTTTCTTAAATGCTTAGAAAACAAGTATTTTTATAGATGCAGTATAATGAATCTCTTTCTTTCTGTTATAATATTTTCAGGTACTATCTAAAGGCAGCTTTCTAAAACTATATTTTGATATCATCCCCCCCCCCCCACGCACACACACACAACTATTATTAATTTTTCATGTTTTTATAGTTTTTTTTTTTAATGCATTTAAGGCTAATTTTCAAAGTAAGTCACTTACACAACTATTATTTTAAATGCCTGCTTCATATGAAGACAATAATGCAACTTTGATATTCTTCCTGCAAAATCTTATTTGATTATTAAAAAGAAAAATACATGCAACATAAGTTTTTATTTATTTTTTATTATTTTACATATAAATTAATTTTTACAAATAGTCATTCAAGAAATAGAAAAAGGTAACAAAAAACTCTGAATTAACTACTGGTACAATTTTCAGAATTTGATTACACACAGATGTGAAAAAATTTTTATAAACAAAACAATACAGTTAAGAAAATTATGTACAAGATAAAAAAATGCACAAAAAAAAATAAATATTTTTTAATGACGAAAAAAATATCACGCTATAATTTCATATGCTTGAAGATGAATGTTACATTATATATATAAGAAATTATATTTCAAAATTTGTAATGATTATAAAAACAGTAGTTCTCCTTAAACATAAGTTTTTATAAATCTTTAATATTTTTAAACCTATAATTTAATGAATAGATACAGTTTCAAAAACAAAGCATGGTTTTTCTCAGTACATGGATTTGACATGTATATCTTATGCAACTATATCTCATCTCTGATATTCTACGTTAGTATATTTTGTTAGTTTTTAAAATATTAAATTGTGTATTTTACGAGCAGAACAAATATAACAGCAAGAAAAACTTTTGCAGAAAGATAAGTAATTGTTATTAATAAATGCTCGATTCAAGTAGAAGTGAACAAAAATTCTTTCATTACAAAAAAGCTGTTTTTCACAAAAACTTGGGGAAAAAGAAAAAAAAAACGTGCATTGATCCCTGCAAGTGTTACATTATTTAAACAGATATGTTGAATTTTTTTTATAATAAATATATGTATTTTTCCCCATTTCATTTTATGACATTGCACCAGAAAATAAAAAGGCAATATCAGAACTATCTATTGAGGATTCCTAAATTTCTTTCTCAACTTATAATTTAAATTATGTTAATTTATTGGTGTAATTCTAAAAATACTGTCATCAGAAACACATAATTGCACACAATTTTTGGAACCACAATACACCAGAGAGTAAAAAATTATATTATTATATTAGAATTATTTATATTAGAATGGTGTAACATTTTTTAAAACAACACACACACAAATTAATTTGTTTTTAGCAATGGCAAATTGTTACATAATTAAAATCAATTAAATACAATAATGTACATTGCAAAACCAAACATAAAACTAAGAGTGAATGTAGTCCTTTAGAATTTTATTATATAATTTGAGAAATACATATATATCACTAGAATTACAGTCATTGGTTCAATTGAAATTTGTTTTTTGGAACAGCCTATTAAAAAGCATATTTCTGTATAAACTTTAATCTATTGTAGAGAAAAATACAGGTTTTCTATACAAAGAAATTGGTCTGGTAAAGAAATTTCCTGACCATTCTCAATAAAAAATCGGCTTATAGATTATTTTAAAACCCACTAAACAATAGACAACTTTAATCTAGATAAACACTAAAAAAAGTATGCACTGTGTTAATTTCAGATTTTTTATTATTTTTACTACTATGCAATTGTTATATAGTTTGCATATAAATTTCATATAAAAATTTGAAATTAGATTAAATTAATTCAAAATGTCTTCATTTATGAAAAGAGATTCTGAGAAAATAGTACATCAAAAATTCTCTGACCACTTCAAATATTAAAAAAATTTCATGACTTTTTTTTTTTTAAATTTTGAATTACCTGTTTTCCCTGACCTTTAGCAACTCTGAAAATAATTGTGGTATCTCTTTGGTTACATATATCATTGAAAATTGTTACATATTCCTATTATCTGACAATTTAAATGCAAAATTAAGAACTTGTCAAATGACAGTTTCCATAAATATGCATACATTTTCAATTATAATAATCAATTTATCACAACTTTTATGATTATGTGGGAAATCAGAAAATAAAACTTGAATACATATATAAAATTCAGCATGCAGTATTTAATGATGATCAGGATTTTACCAATAAGAACAAAAAAGCCATCAAAAGTAATTATTCTTCCTATACCACTATTGTTAGACTAATTTTGTCCTTTAGTCATTATATAGTATATAATTTTTATCCACAAGATTAAAAAATTTAGCTACTAATGAAATAGGATAAGTTTCACTGTTAATAATGCCCCAGTTATAATACAGGATGCTAGTGTGGACATAGGATTAATTTTAATAATCTTTTTCACATGACAAACTTTACAGAGTGACAGAGGAATTAACAAAATGATTTTATGGCAGTTAATATTACTTCTCTTTAATAAAAAATTATTTAGACAAATTCTTAAAACATTAATGTGGAGATTATAAGAATGTTTTCTGAATATTTGTTTTAAAGCATTTTCTAAATACTGAGATAATTAGTGTGAGATTAGGCCTAAATGAATTATGTTTATATTATAGCTAAGCCTAAATGAAACATGTTTATCTTATAGTTATGCGTTTGAATATGTTAACACTATTTCCTTTTATGAAATTGATATTAGTTTTTACTACTATTGTCAGAAATGTTATTGCAAAACTTATTTGACATTATCATCTGTCCTTTTTCCTTTATAACATTAACCCATGCAATAATTCATTTTGAAAATGTAAAAAAACAAACATAAGCAATGACCTAAAATTCACACTACCTTTATAAACTAGAAGTTTAATGTATATACTATCAAAACAATTTCTAACAGCAACATTATGCTGTATTTTACTTAATTTTTATCAAAGAGTTTAAAATTATATATATAAGACCTATTTTATAAAACAAGAAAAATCCAACACTGCTTTAATATACACTTGCAAGATATCCATTAAACAAAGCATTAACGTGAAAAAAATTATGTGTTAAAAGAACAATTGCTTTGCCATGATGTAGTAGTAGAATTTTATTGTATTTCTAAGTATTTTGCATAAAATAAAGCCTATTTTGCTAAAAATAAAGCCTATTTTGCTAAAAATAAGCCTATTTTGTTAAAAAATAATTTTAACTGTACAAGCCATTTGTTAATGGAAGGGAAAGAAGGTAAGATTTATTATATAATTTGTTATTAAATGTATTCAGTAAAATTTGTTTCTCAAAATAATGAAATTGAAATATAACTGTAAACTGATTTAATTTGCATTAAATTATAATGTGGTCATAAATAATTTAGAATGGTGCAAATAGAATGAAATTAAAACAGATTTGCTGAAATTCAAAATAAACATCAATGTAAATAGAAAAATAAAAATCATGAAATTAATAGAAAATAAAAAGCAACAAGTCTATCTTGAAAATTCATTTCTTAAAACAAATATTGCAGTCAGAAAATCTAACATCTTGTTAGAAATTTTACTTCATTGTTTATCCATAGAGCATCTAGAATACAAAATTATTCTTTACTTAACTTTTTTGATTTTGGAGTAGTTGAAAATCTTTTTTGTTTTTCAATTTTTCTTTTATTTAAAGAAAGTTTATTCAATACATGTATAGTTTCAGACAATACAAGTTTTTGGTCTAAATTTTTTAAGGCATCAACCATAGTTTTTAATTCACTAGATGTGACATTAGGAGAATTACATTGCATTATAAATTTATTCAAATATTGTAGTGCTATGCCTTTATTCTTTTCAAGATTATCTTTGTCAACAGCAAGTTGGTTTGCCAAAACAGTTTTTTCAGCAGCATGTTGATTATCATCAATGATTAATGCATCACTAAAATCATCACTATCTAAATCATTATTCATTGATACACTTTTACAGAAGTTAGTCACGACAAAATGAATATGTTTACAAATTACAAATAATCCTTACAAGTACATTCAAATTCATGAATGCAAATTTCACATGCATTGCATTGAATTTCACATCCACAGTTTGTCTTGTGTATAATATCATATTTTTCTTCATTAGGCATACTTGTAGATTTTTCCGATTTGGCAGTCCACTTCCCTTCTTCTTGAGAGAAATTTTCAATACGAAGCATCTTACTTCGATCATGGCGGTCATTTATATCTTTTACCTTCGATGTTAATTTTTTCTTCTCAATTGCTATAATTCTGGCAATAATTTTGTTTTCACTGCACTCAAAACAATATTTAAAGATTTATCAAGCCTCTTAATTGTTTTGCCATCTGCTTCTCCATGTTTAATAGCACGATGCCAATTTTCTACTTTCACATTGGTATTGACACCAGCATTTATCCTAAAGCAGAGTGCCCACTGCTCTGGTCTTGTCATATAATTTTGGAGAAAATATTCCCCGAATGACTTTGTTTTTTCATCTGACAGCATTTCTTTCACAAAGTGCTTTCTTTTTCAAAAGACAATTTGTTAGTTATGTGTTGTATTTTTATAAGTTTGTCTTTGACTAATTTTCTAATAGTGAGATCTGAAATTTTGGAATTTAAGTTTTGGTTCCAAGAACGCAAAACATGCCACGTGCACAGTAAATGTTGTGTACCGATTGGGAAAACTTCCTTATATGCGTTAAAATAAGATGGATAGTCATCTGACATGAAATAGACAGGGTTTAAGTGAGGTACACGGCTCTTAATAGCTTCAAAAAATGGAATAAAGGCTTCTTTGTTTGTTTTGGATAAATATATGAAGGCCACAGGAAAACCTTCATGATTGCTATCATTTATAAATAGCGAAGTCAGTTGGAAACCATATTGATTTGTCCCATGTGTGGAATCTACCATTAAAACGTTACCATACTGTTCCAGTAATTCTGCCTGGGCCTGATTCATGTATCCAAGCAAAAAGTCATTTGTATTGATGCCAGGAAGCGGTTTGTGACCTACAGGTTTATAAATTAAAATTGATGTTGGGTCACTCGACTGTAAATTCCTTACATGCATCTCAACGCTTGTAGCATCATCAGAATGCAACATTACCTCATTATTAATATTGTAGTCTCTTACAATGTTATTCAAGTCTGTTGTATAAGAAATCCGTTTTGAAGGGGAAAAAGAGGACGCAATATCACGAAGAATCCTAGACTTGGGAATGCCTAAACTCATTTTTGCAGCTAAGTCTAGTCTTTCATCGTCAAACAAAGGTAATTGCCCAATTTCTTGCAGATGTCCCAAATGCACCAACTGATACTGGACTCTAATTTCAACAAAATCATTTTGCTTAATCTTGCTGACAGCAATACTGGCAGGGCAAGTTTTACCAGAACGAACAGATCCAGAGTTTTTCATTATTTTTTGTCTGTCATCTTTTTTTGCTGCCGTTCCACTTCTGTGGCAAAAGAAATAAATCTTGACAGCACCATCACTGCTTTCAACAGCTCCACTTCTTTTTACAAATTTGGAGCATGTGTCCTTTTCAATATCAATTTTCCACTCTTCAAATTCTTTTTCTGAAGAAAATAATAGTTCATCATATTTTAGTCTGATCTTGTGATGCTTAATCAGATGTTCTTGCAAATCGGCCATCTTATGGAATTTCTTGATGCACATGGAACATGAATTAGCTGGTGTGTGCTTAAAATCAATATCCTGCATAGGATGAAAGTTTTTCATATGCTGATAATAATTCTTTCTAAGCGAAAATGTCCTGTCGCATTGCAAACAGAATATTTCTTCCATAATAACTTATGAAATGTTGGAAATAACTTATGAAAAGCAGCAATTAATTGCTTCAAAAAATAACAAATTAATTTAAAAATTAACAAATTAATAACTTAAAAAATATAACAACTTAACAATTTAAAACAACTTAAATAAACGAAAGAAAGCAGCAAATCGCACGTGGTAAGATCAAGGTAGCCAAAATACCAATAATAAGCTTAAAGCATAGCAATGGCTCTTTCTGAAGGTTGCCATATTCTCGTACAGTAAACATCGCGAAGCGCAAACGCCAAGCCAAGCAACTTGCGCATGCGTGCGAAGCATCATACATAGGGGGCTATTGCTGTCTGGATCCAGCAATGGCCTGGTGTAAAAATTAAAAGTCTGTCCAGTAGGGATGCAACGGATATCCGGCCAATATCCGATATCCGGCATATCCGGCTGATTTTTCAATATCCGAAATATCATCGGATATCCGAATCACAATCACCGGATATCCGACTTTTCTATCGGATATCCGGCAGAATGCAACAAACCAAATATATATTAATAACAGTAATCGTTTGATCCCAAGCAATGCGAAAAACTTTTGTTTATAATGCAAAAGATGAAATATTATTATAAGTTCCCTATCGATGAATAAAAGGTAATTCTCAAAAGTTTAAAGAATTGCCAGCTTTCCAACTATTTATATTTAAACTCTGTAACAAATTTAAAAGTTTACGTTTACATCTTTTAGAAAATTGTATCTACTTTCAGATTCTAAAACAAAATTTGAAGTCAAAATAGTAAATGAAGCTTTTGTGCAAAAATGCATAAAGATAAAAAACCAACATTGAGAAATGCACAAATAATGCATGGAAAGAATAGAAAATAGCTGTTTCGAATTTACTATCGAGATTCTTCATCCATCAGTATAAGACTCAGCATGCTAGAAAAAGCTAAGCTGAGCAAAGCGACAGGGAAGCACAGTCTTATATATGCCTATTACGGGAACGAATGGTAATAGATTCAAAACAGCTGTTTGCTACCTTACATACATTTCTAAACGTTGGTTTTCTATTTTCTTAAAATTTGAAGTTGTTTATTAAACTGTGATTTTACTAATTTTCTTTCTTCCTTTTAATTTAAACAATGGGTTAATTGGTTTTTAAGTTACACAACTAAACAAACCTATTTTTAATTTCTTCTATCTTTCAAAGAATAAATTATTGTAATCAATTTTTTTTGACGAATTTGCGTGTTTTAGGGATCAAATATCCCCAAAAACATGTTTATTCAAAACATCTGTCTGTCCCAGTGTCGCCATCATACTATCAAAAAGTGTATGAAGTTATGCATAGAATGATCCAAATATTTTGTGCATATTTTTGACTGTAACCAGCAGGTTCTTCTTCAATATGGAAACATTTCGCTGTAAAGCGGTGCTGTAATTGCAATTTTTGTGCCATTTTCATTGTTCTACCATCAAATACTGTATGAAGTTATGCATAGAACTGAACCAAATTTCTTTGAATACATTTCTGGGAATGACTGTCTGGTCTTCCTTCAATTTGAAAATAGTTTGCCCAAAGATGGTACTGTAATAATGATTTTTGTAAAATAATTTTGATTTTTCATAATCCTTACAGAGAATTGGCGGTTCGTGCAGCGATGCGAACTTCGTATCTTTCTAAAATTGGCTATTCGCAAACAACTGATGTATAGCAGAACAGAAAAGAATATTGATTTTAATAAATATCATGATCGAGATTAACTCATTCTTAATCTAATTAACTGACTGCAGCAAAAATTCTAGATGAAAATAAAAGTTGGTATAGTACTGAACTAACAATATTGAAGTAGTATTAATACAGTTGACTCTCTCTATAACGAAACTCTATCCAGCGAATTTAACGAATTTTTTGTAGGAACGGTCAATTTTTTTCATGATTACATTAAAAATAATCTACATATAGCGAAATATATATCTCCATTTAACGGATTTTTTCAAAAATGTTCTTTTATATGTTCTGAAAACGCTTCAAATTATTTGTAGAGTAAATTTTTTTCATTGATTTCTCGTTTATAAGTCATAGCTACATAGCATCCTCTACCTTATTCCTTATGTCTAAAAAAAGGCATTCAACCCCCCCCCCCCAAAAAAAAAAAAACATTATTTTTGCATGGTTATACTTGACTTTGTTTTAGACAAGGTGAGCTTGCGTTCTTGGAAAAGAGTGAAACATTTGCTTGCTATTGGAACGATTTGCAATAATCACAAAGCATCCTAAAAGATAAAACTATTCCATTATCGTCTTGAAAATGGTGTTTATTTCTTGGTTTGGATAGTAAGTCAGCAATAAGGAAGGGGTGAGAGGGCAATTGCAGAAAAGGTTTTTTTCAGCAGGTTTTCATCTATCTAAACTAACTCTCATTACTTTTAGAGTTTAGAGTTTATGTTTGTTGTTTGTGGCGACTTGGAACATTTTTTGTTGTGAGAGATCATTTGAATGAAGAATTGTTACTAAATGTCATCTATGCTGGTGTTATCTTCTACTGCATCTTCATAAAAACTCCTTTGGGATAAGCATAATGCTTGCTTTTAAAGTACAAAATTTTTTGCTGTTTTCTATTCAACGAATTTTTTGACTGAACGATGGATTTCGTTATATAGAGACTCAACTGTATTTGTAAATATTTTTTGAAACATTCAGATATATGGAATGGAAGAGAGTTTTGGGATTGGTGCATCCAACTAGTTATTTTCATGATTTCATTATAAATACTTAAAATTAAGTTTGTTTTTTTTTCTTTTTGGCTTATAAATTTGAAAGTGATTTAACTTAAAGTAAAATTAAATGTTGCTTAAGGTAAAACAATATTAAATAATTAAAACATGAAAAAAATCATTAAGTAAACCCATGTTTGGAAATAACTCTTCAACCATTGGTATATTCGTAAGCCTTTTTATGTTTACATTATAAATGGAAGCTATGTATTTCTTTGTGAAATTACTTTACAATTATAAAATAAACATATTGATAAATGTGTAAAATTTGTTCTATAAATTATCTGCATTTCATTGTACAAATTATTAGCAATTATCAGCATTTCATTGTAATTATTAGCCATTATCAGCGTTTCATTGACAAATAAGCAGAATATTTAAATGTTTGAAGTACATTTTTTATTCAATATTATTAATATACACATACAGGGCTTGAACTTTGGCATGGGATGGCTGGATTCGTGCCTTAAAAAATCTTATGGCCAAGACATTCCTGTTTCCATTTTTTTTTTTTTTTTTTTTTTTTTTTTTTTTTTTTTTTAAATGGCGATCAAATCTCAGGACTGACTGACTATTTTTGTGATATTTTCCGCTGTCAATTGGCAAATCTAACAGTTTTCTCTTATGGCAATTATACAAAATTCATGATTGGTTTTTTGCATTTGATTGAAAAACTTTGTAATTTTTCTCACAATTTTCTCGCTTGCTCGCCTCGCAAACTTTTGCAACTTTTTTCTCGAGACCGATTGCCAAATTTCACAATTTTTTTCTCTCAACTGAATGTGACAAATTTAGCTATTTTATTCTACGACTGATTGGAAAATTTCCCTTTTTGTTTTAGTGACATTCTGCTGAAATTAATAATTATTTTCCTGTGTCCAGCTGAAAAATTTGTGTTTTTTCTCTGTTACCTGCTGATGATTTTCATGATATTTGCTTGTGACAGGCTAACAAATTTCACGATATTTTACTGTAAATGACTGATGAATTTCGCTATATTTTCCCACTACCCAAGTTCCCTCAAACTTAAAATTTTTTCAGACCGATTGACTATTTTTAAAAATTTATTTTTGCCATGGTGAACAAAATCAGCGATATTTTTTCTATGGTCGATTTCCGTATTTTGTGAATTTCTTTTTCTAATTTCTTTTGTCTCTTTTGCCGAAACAAGAAATTTCTAAAAGGGCAGTAATGGTCACTAGAGTCTGAGCTCTATCTAATTAGCCTGGAATCAGCATTAAACAAAATGAGATTAGATCTTGTGTTGCACATTGGAAAAAAAAAACATGTTTTTTTAACAATCAATGGTTCAGCATTAGATTTTTTTTTTTTTTTCAGTTTTCGAAATCATCGCACATTTTGTAATCAAATCAATGGGCTTGATAATCATACTTCTTTTTTCATTTAAAAGATAATCTTTCATACGATGTTTCTGTTTGGATTCGTTTTTTTTTTTCCATATCTGATCATTTGCATCTGCCCATTTTGTAACTTTTTATTTTCTTCTTTATTAAAAATGACATTTTGATTTCCTATTCAAATAAAAATTCTTCTAAATTAAAAGAATTTCGTAAAAAAATAATAATAAATAAATAAAATGAGAACACCCATTGTCCAAAGCAAGATGTTTAAATGTTTCCCATTGAGTTAATGAAAATTAGTAAAAACATTATTTTTATGATGATCAAAACATGACTCATGTAATAAGAGTCACATACTACATATGTCATGGATTTCCTGGACCAATAATAAACAAAATAAAATGCAGACACCACAAGGTCCATTCTCAACCGATAACATCAACCGCTTTCCAAATGATTGAAAAAAAAAATGGCAAACTTTAAGGAAACACATTTAGAAACAGTAAATAGTTTATGTGCATAGTTCACAGAAATTAGGACATGACCTTTTTAAATAAACCATTTCTCATGGAATAGAAGAAACCTACACATTATGCCCTTTTCAGAATTTCATATGGGTTTAAAATTCCATTGCATAGAAGAACATAATTCAATTAGCTAAAATGTCAGAAATTACAGTATTGACGATAATTCCACTAAGTGGTATGCAATCACCGCAGGATATTGACAATACAATCATCTAAATGTATCATTCTTGCAAGTAAATTAAAAATGAATGCCTATCAAATTTTACAAAAAATAATAATAATAATAAAATAAAAATAAAAAAGTGTAACTTACAAAAGATTCTAAACCACACAAAATCGAATAAAATCTAAATTAAAATATTCATTTAGCAACTCAATTATTAATTGTTCATAACACTGAATGAAAATTGAAAAATAGATATGATATATATAAGGCTTCATTCTTTTCGTTTGTTTTAATTAAAATAGACTTTTTGGATAATTATCTTGAGTTGTTGATTTAAATTATTTTAATGGAATTTTGTCATGCTGGTATAAATTAAATATTTAAATGGCATGTAAAAAATAATAGTTTTTTTTTAAAATTTCTTCCTTCTCATATAGTTTAAAACCCCTGCATTTACAAATGTTATGAGGAAAACTCTCTCTCTGCCTGGGAACACCTGAATTTCAAGCCCTGATAGTCAAAGATATATAGTTTCTGTAAATTATATTCCAGTACGTTTAAAAGTTGTAATGGTGTGTGAAACATGTTTGCAATTTATTATTTGAGATGACATTGCATAAAGAAATAAACAAACATTCACCATAACAAAAAACATATTCAGTACCGGATATCCGGCCGGATATCCGAATCCGGCAGGCAAATCGGATATCCGATATCCGGCAAAATCAATATCCGTTGCATCCCTACTGTCCAGGCCTGTAAAGAAATCAGTGAATATAGGCCTGATCTCGCCAGTCTCATTTTCTGCAAAAAATTTGGATTTTTATTAACATGCAATTAAGATTATTTTAAAGAGTACTGCATGTATATTAATGGGATAAATTGACAGTACATTAAACTTCCGCAAATCTGCACAGCTTGGGACCAGAGGTTGTGTGGATTTTAGAATTTTGCAGATTTCTGGTCACTACTTTGTTTACATTTTTTAAAGTTATTTAAATTAATTAATAATGCAAAAAAAAAAAAAAAAAAAAAAAAAAATCAGGTTCAGCCAGACTTAATAACTGAAAAAGCTTGATTAATACAATATTGTAAATATATTTGGTAAGAAGATTGCAATTACCAGTGATATCACACAATATCTTTAATTTTTTCAGAAACAAATTTATTCTTCCTTCATGAAAAAACATGAATTCAGTAAGCTTAACAAAAGTTACAAATTAAATTATATATGGAATTGATATAAAACTAAAAAAGTTCCTGTATCTGTACTGAATGTTTCATTGTTTACATCTGTAAATTATGTACAGATTTTAAAGAGCTGCAGATTTGAGGGAGTTTACTGTATATGTGATAGTGCTATATGGTAAATGTCAGAAAATAAATTTCTCCAAATAAAGAAAAAAATGTTGGGAAATAATTATTAATGTTGGTGGCAACACCAAATTTGTATTGCTGGTTTGGCAACGTTATGTTGTTGTTCTTAAGAACATGTAAAAACGATGTAAGCTGCGTTAGCGGTGTTTTAGATTCAATGTAAAAATGTTACTCTAGAAAGTTTTTTTCTATTCTAAATTGTTCTTCTATTGTAAATAAACTTTTCTTTCTTAGTCACTTAGCTCTTACTTTAAAAACTTAACATGGTAGCAGAGCGTGGTTTCGAATCGAGCTTGTGACTAAGAACAATAGAAGTAACGTAAAAACGGAAGAAAAGAAAATTGTAAAAGTCGAATCGCTTAAAAAAAAAAAGAAAAAAGGCCAAATATGTTTGAAGATGTTTCGCAAGTTGAAAAACTTCGTGACTCAAGTTCATTCCCGCTGTGGAAATTTCAAGTAAGCATAATATTAAAATCTAATTCCTTGTATGAAGTAGTAAATGGAACTAAAAATAAAGAAGGCCTAACGGGCGAATGCCAAATTGGCGTGGGAAAAGAAAGATGCCAAAGCTCAACAGATATTAGTAACAACTATAGATAAAAAAGTGATGATGCATATTATAAATTGCGAAAATTCTCATGAGATGTATAAGAAATTATGTAATATTTTTGAAAGAGATACGGAACAACAAAAATGTAACTTGCTACAGGATTTTTTCAATTACAGTTTTAGTGCAGAAATTGATATAGCTACACATATAAGCAGATTAGAAAACATTGCTTTTAAACTAAAAGCCCTTAATAAACAAATTGATGATGAAATGGTTATTTCTAAAATTCTATCCACACTTCCAGAACAATATAAGCATTTTAGAACTGCATGGGACTCTACTAATACTGAAGAAAAAACCTTAGAAAATTTAACAGCAAGATTATTGAATGAAGAGTTGTGTACAAAAGGTGCAAATAAAAATGAAGAACCAGTTGCTTTCAAAATATTGGAAAAAAGATGCTTCAAATGCAACAGTGCAGATCATTTAGCAAGATCATGTGGTAAAGATAAGTATCCTGTAAAAAGTGTTAAAGAACAAAGATGTTTTAAATGTGATAGCAAATTTCACTTGGCTAAAGACTGTAATAAAGGTAAAAATAATCGTCCCCGGTGCGGCATCTGTAAAAAGGATAATCATTCTGAAAAAGACTGTTTCTTTCGTAAAAATGGAAAACCAGCTGTTTCCTTTCTTGCTCAAGAATCTAGTAAAACAAGTTTTGTTAATAAATTCGTGGTAGATTTGGGATCCTCTTCTCATATGGTAAATAATAAAATAATGCTGAAAAATCCTGTGAAGATTTCTACTGAAATTGGATTAGCAAAGAAATCTGAAATAATGAAAGCTGAATATTTTGGAAAAATTGAAGCTGATACTTGCACATTAAAAAATGTACTCTATGTTCCGCAGCTGAGTAAAAATCTATTGTCTGTTAATGCGATAACAGAAAATAATGGAGAAGTAAAATTTGTTGAAGATAAAGTAGAAATTTCAAAAGATGGAAAAATTGTTTTGGAAGGATATAAAAACAACAAGGGACGCTACGAACTTGATTTAAATCAACAAAATGAAGCCTTGATTTGTGAGAAGAAAAATTCGACATTGTGGCATCGAAAAACTTGGACACTTGGGTAGTAAAAATGTAAAAATATTGTTGAAAAATTCAAGTGGTTTAGATCTAAAAGTTGACAACATAAAAATGTTAGAAGAAGATCTGTGTGAAATTTGTCTTAAGAGCCCACAATAGTCACAGAAAAATTACTCAAAAAGACCCGGATGACCATGTAAAGTCTATGGGAGCGTTCTTTTCTAATATCTCGCTCAAATTTTAATATTTTTGCATGATTTTTTTGAACAAGATAGCTGAGGGCAATCCACAACCGGGCTAGTTTTTACTTTTTCAATTTTTGTTTCAGATTTTCTTTAAAAAATTACTTTATCTTTCGAAACCGGTTTAAATCGGTTCTGAAACTGAAACTATCGTAATATAAAAAATATATAACCAAAATCGAAAAAGTAAAAACTAGCCCGGTTGTGGATTGCCCTCAGCTATCTTGTGCAAAAAAATCATGCAAAAATATTAAAATTTGAGCGAGATATTAGAAAAGAATGCTCCCATAGACTTTACATTAGCGCCCGGCTTTTACCGCGTGACTATTGTGGGCTCTTAAAGCAAAGCAGACTAGATTTCCATTTAAATCGCAAAGAACAAGAGCAACTAGACCATTGGAGCTGATCCATACCGATATTTGTGGCCCAATAGAAGTGAGTACATGGGACAGTAAAAGGTATTTCTTAACATGTTTGGATGATTATACTCATTTTGTTTTGGTTTTTCTATTAGAAAACAAGTTTGAAGTTGCTGACATTCTTAAACAGTATATTGAAGAAGTCGAAGCTAAGTGGTCACTCCGTGTCTCTAAATTACGCTGTGACAATGGAGGAGAATATGTTTCTCATAAGTTAGTAAACTGGTGCAAAAATAAAGGGATTGTTTTAGATTACAGCATTCCACATACGCCACGACTTAATGGAAAAGCAGAACGGTTGAATCGGACACTCTTTGAAAAAGTCAGAGCTCTAATATTTGATTCCGGACTCGAAAAAGAAATGTGGGGTGAAGCATTGCGAACTGCAGCCTATCTCCTAAACAGAAGTCCAACAGAATCTATTAGTGTTACCCCTGCTCAAATGTGGTTCCAAAAGAAACCAGATTTATCAAGATTGCAAATATTTGGCAGTGTGGCTTATGCTAAAGTACTTGGTCGGCTGAAGAAATTGGATAGTAGAAGTAATAAACTAATCTTTGTCAGATATGCTGAAAATGGCTACAGATTATTGGATCCAAAAGCTAAGAAAATACAAATTGCAAAAGATGTGATATTCCTCGAGCCTATAATTAATGAACCAAATGATTTGATATCACCATTTAAATACTTTAATTTTCAAGATGAAAGTAGTGAAGATGAGGAGAATCTTAACAACATGAAACAAACTACATCAGAAGATCAAAACGTTGAAGAACTTGGATGAGGCAAAAGAACAAAGAAACCTCCTGTTTATCTTAATGACTATGCTTTGTTGACATATGAAGAAGCCATTAATGGAGAAGATAAAGAATTGTGGAAAGAAGCAATAGAAGAGGAAAAGAAATCCCTAGAAAAAAATGAAACTTGGAAAGTAGTGGACAGAAATGCAGCAAAGAATAAAAAGATATTAAGTAACAAATGGATATTTAAAATTAAAGATAATGGAAAATACAAAGCACGTTTGGTTGTGAGAGGCTGTGAACAAAAATATGGTTGTGATTATGAAGAAACTTATAGTCCAGTTGTAAGCATTACTCCATTGAGAATTATTTTTGGACTAGCATTGAAGAAACAATATAAAATGATGAAATTTGACATTAAAACAGCATTTTTGTATGGCAAATTGGATGAAGAAATTTATATGAACATGCCAGAAGGATATGATGACAAATCTAAGATATGTAAACTTCAAAGATCATTGTATGGCTTGAAACAAGCACCTGTAAAATGGAACAAAAGATTAACAGATTTTTTGAAAGAAAGTGGTTTTGTGCAGATTAAATCTGAACAGTGCATTTTCATAACTGAAGACAAAAGCATAATATTAGCTATTTATGTTGATGATGGAATTTTAATTGGGTGTTATCATGCAAGATTAACAGATTTTCTTGAGAAGTTAAAAAAAGAATTTGATGTAACTTATGAAGAACCGCATTCATTTCTGGGTATGAATTTAGAATTAAAAGATGACACACTGAAAATTCATCAAGAACCATATTCAAAACAAGTATTAGAAAGATTTCGAATGTTGGACGCAAAGACAACAAATACACCTTTATTACAAAATGGAACAGTAAATTATATTCAAGAAAAAGAAAATGTGTTTCCATATCGAGAAGCTATTGGTAGTCTTCTTTATTTATCATGTAGAACAAGACCAGATTTGTCCTTCGCTGTTGCTTATGAAAGTCGTCATGTGGAAAATCCATCGAACTGTGATATTTCTAATCTCAAAAGAACTTTAAGATATTTAAAAGGAAACAAGGACTTGGGTGTAGTCTATACAACAAGTGGTAGTGATACAGAACTGATTGCCTATTGTGATGCAGACTATGCAGGTGATCCTGATACTCATAGAAGCACCACTGGATATGTAATATACTTTTGTGGAGGTCCAGTAAGTTGGAGCTCGAGAAATACTGAAGTCAAGTACTGAAGCAGAATATATTGCAGCAGCTGAATGTTGTAAAGAACTTGTTTATCTCAAAACTTTAATTGAGGAAATTACAAATGATAAGATTTCTATAACTTTAAATATAGATAATCAGAGTGCTATAAATATAATTAAAAATGGGGTTGTAAGTAAACGAAGTAAACATATTGATGTAAGATTTTACTTTATAAAAGAGAAAGTGGATGAGGGTTTAATTAATATAAAATACTGCCCAACTGATATTCAAATTGCTGATATACTTACTAAAGCATTGGGACCAAACAAGTTTGAAAAATTTAAAGCTAAATTGGTAATGTAGTATGTTTGTTTGAATTTAAAATTTACTGTGTTTGTTTGTATATATATATCTACTTTACTTAAATTTATTAGCTTATTTTGTATGTGTAAAAATATATCTTTTGGTTAGAATGTAATACTTTATATCTGTAAATGTAGTGTATGTTAAAACTAGAATAACTTTAAGGGAGTGCTTTTAACTGTATTATTAATAATTAAGGGAGTGTGTTGGGAAATAATTATTAATAATGTTGGTGGCAACACCGAATTTGTATTGCTGGTTTGGCAACGTTATGTTGTTGTTCTTAAGAACATGTAAAAACGATGTAAGCTGCGTTAGCGGTGTTTTAGATTCGATGTAAAAATGTTACTCTAGAAAGTTTTTTTCTATTCTAAATTGTTCTTCTATTGTAAATAAACTTTTCTTTCTTAGTCACTTAGCTTTTACTTTAAAAACTTAACAAAAAACACTTCTTTTTAAACAAAAACTTTCTCTAAATTTCATTCAAACATAAAATAGTTTCTTAGATAAAAGAGGGAACCAAATATAGTTATTTACCTAGCTAAATATTTAGCAAAAAACTGTATTTGATGTCTGACTGTGTAACCAATGGTGCAAGA
Source organism: Maratus speculifer (assembly GCA_964019185.1). Taxonomy (NCBI): domain Eukaryota; kingdom Metazoa; phylum Arthropoda; class Arachnida; order Araneae; family Salticidae; genus Maratus; species Maratus speculifer. The sequence continues at coordinate 26,782,929 of OZ025293.1, forward strand.
GTTTTATTTTTTAACATAGTAAGAAATGCACTTGATTATGAAAATATTAAAGTATAAATTTGTTAATATGTACAAAAATGGATGTATGTATAATAATTTTGAAAAAAAAAAAAAAAAAAAAAATCCCCACATGAAATGGTGTCATTTCTTTGCGAAGTAAATGAAAGAAATTGTTTCACGATAGTATTTTTTTTTTCAAAAAAGGGGGAGGGGGGGACCCTTGAAAGTGTCTCAAAAAAGACAAATGATGCAAAATCACAAAATTTCAAATGGCTAAAAAATAAAAAAAATGTTGAGATAAATAAAAAAAATAGGGGATTACTTATAACCATAAAGAAGAGAAGTCTGCCAAATTTCATTAAAATCTGTGATGTGATGATCTGTTTTTTCCCATTTTTGTGGTTGATTTGACATGGAATGACCCCTTAGTTATTCTTAGGAAGTATAGGATAAGCAATATGTTTTGTTAAAATTTTAATAACAATAATGAACTTTTGTGATCATTTTGAAAATGCATCTTAAGGTTCTAAAATTCACTGTTCCATAAATGTGAAACTTTGACACTATTTCTGACTAATTTCTAACTGTAAAGATTTAAAATTGAGAAGTTTGACTCATGAAGGGATTTGGAATCAATTAGCATTTTCCATCTTTTATAAATAACTTTTCTATAAAAGAGATTCTTGTTACGGCTTCAGGTTTTTAATTCCGAAATAATTTTTTTCTGCCCAGCCCAACCTTGGTTGGCACGTTCAATTTTTTTTTTTTTTTTTTTTTGCTGGCCCAATAAAAAATTTGCTCTCATGTCACCGGCCCGGCCTAAACGCCGAACTGGGCATGGGATTTGGGCAAAGCTCGGCACTGTGACATCCAAGATTTCATCTAAAGGTGGTAAGTGGATAGGGAGGTTGTTGACATAAATATGTTTAAACACTTCATTCCAGACCGGAAACAAATGACAAAATTTTATTTTAAAAATATCTTTATAGCTAGTGTCAGGGTTGGATTTTTGATGTCAAAAACTAGTTTTCGACATGACAGTGGAAAAAACTGGGGTTTTACCGGTTTATTCTGTCAAAAAGCTATAATTTTTTTTATTTTCCTCCAATTTATAATGTAAGTGCAGCATACAATTTATTTCTAAAGTGATTTTCCCTTGTTGTTCTTGTTATTATTATTATTTTCAATTACATTTGTTAAATCTATATAATAAAGGCCAAACGTATCTGTGCGTAACGCATACGTCATGTTTAGAATGGCAACAGTTTCCGATGAAATTTCGGTTTCGCAATTTTCGCTATTACAAATTTTTTCACTTCTAGACATAGCACATTTTCAATCTTTATACCATCGTATAGAGAAAAAAATGCTCTTTTAAATGCAGTTTGTTAGAAAACTGTATCTCAATTTGCTTTTGAGTTATTAATTTTTTTGTAGTTTTTAGTTCAGTTTCTCTAATGGTGGCAACTTGAGTATCGCATTTATGTGGGAAATAAAGGAAAAAAAAAGCATATAGGAAAAAAAAGAATAGATATGCAGTTTGGTGACTGGAGGTGGCACCAAATTTTTTTCATCATTCTAGAGAAAAAATGATGTTAAAGAATTCAGTCTCTGTTCCACGTGATTGTTTTGTTTGGGTCGAATAAGAGACTTAAATTGGTAGAATAACGCCCATTCAAATCGTTTTAATTGCATACTGCACCTCCATCTATCTCTTTTCTCCATGGAAAATAAAAGATCACTGTATATTTTAGTAGCCATTTTTTCAGAGCAACTGAAAAAAATAGCAATTAAAAACCTGTTATGACAAAATATTGTCGGTTATAAAACCCGGTGAATGTTGTTGGTTTTATTTCTTTTTTAACTATCAATTTAATGTCTTTTAGTTCGTTGTAAACTCACTTTATAAAAGATACATCAATTAACCTGTACAAAAATGTATTTTAAAGAATATCTGTGTGTCATATTTTCTTAGTTGGTTTTAAAAACTGAAAGAACACAATTTTATTCTGTGTCTAATAACTTCTATCTTGCATCTAATACGGAAGTATCGATAATTTTCAAAGCTTTATCTGATTACATAATTAATATGTTTCATATAAAATTGCTGTTTGGAATTAGTTGGCAGTTTAAAAAGCATATTACGTCGGAAAATTTTATTACGCTTTTCAATTTTAAAAAAGTTTTTCACCCTTACTTTGTGACCCAGGAACCCCAGGTTCGATGTACTAGTTTATTTAAAAGAGGGATTTGCTAAATGGGAATTTTTTTTAAAAATTTAAATAAAAGGACATTTAATTCATGATGACACAAAAAGCACTACATTACAACATCAAAACAAAAAATGGAATCACAGAAAAGTTTTTTTTTTCTCGAGGAAAAACATCAGTTCAGTTCATGTCACTGACGCAACAATATGAGAGTATTGGCATATCAGATAAAAAATTTCATTCATTCAGATGATTTTGCATGAAAGAATGTTTAGAATAATTGGTGTTACATTCTGAATGCTAAATTTTTGCTATGCTGTGTTTTAAATTAATCAAATCTGCTTGAATTTTTTTCAATAATTTCCCTTGTCTTTTGCCATTTTCTGTATAGGGTAACATCCCCAGTAATTGGCACATTAAGAATTTGTCTTTAAACTTACTTCAATTTTCACTACCAAGAAATAAAATATTTTTAAATCAAAAAATGTATATCTGTGCATCTTTTTTTGCCCACTAAAAGCAAAAATTTTTGAAAAAGTATTTTTATAAAAATATATTTATAAAAAGTTGTTGCAGTCACCAGTAATTGGCACCTAGAGCACCAATGTATGACACTTTGTGATCCAGTAATTGGCACAGATTTATATAAAAGAAAAATTTTATATTTTGCATTAGGTTTAATCACTTTAAATGAATTTACTATAGATGAAGATGCCATATTTCAGGTTTTTGAGAGTAAGAAATCAGCATATTAGTCTGAAATGTGAACTCTTTAAAACAATACAATATAGTTATATTAATACCCAGTAATTGTCATGCTGTCTCCAGTAATTGTTATATGAAGTTTTAATTGATCCCAATTACTGATAACATTTCATATTTTCAAATAAAAACAATTAATAAACAAAATTAGTCTATAACTTTAAAAGTACTGCCAAAATAAGTGGTTTAATCTCAAATTTTGCGATTCCCTTGTAATTGGAATAGGTGCCAATTACTTGAAACTAGCAAAATTGAAGCTCCATTAATTGCCATCTATCATTAATTCAGAAATCCAAATATTTGTGTCAAAAATACTTTTACACAATTAAAGTAACCCTTTTCAACTAAACAAAACTGCTGTCAATTAAAATTTAAAATATATTATAAATCAGATAATAATGAATTGAAAAGCATGCCTATCTTAAGCCAGAGAAGAAGCATTTGCTATAAAAATGGCTAATTTGATACAAACCATAATTGTTTCTCTTTCCTAGGTACTATTGTCATCTAGTTGAATAAATCAAAGTTATAATCTTTAAGTAAATGAGCATTAACTGGTATATGGTCTTGCATTTTTAAAAGACTGGATATAAATCTTATTCTAGGACATGTTGTAGGATGTGCCAATCATTGGTGCATGCCAATTACTGGGGATGTTACCCTATTATGCAACTTCGTGCTTATGCTAAAAAAAATGTGTAAGATTTTTCCTTATCATTTTTACAATTTTTAAATAATATTTGTCTTATTTTTATTTAAGATTTATCTGGTAATTGATTTTTATAGTATATCAGAGAAATTTTTAAATAATCTAACATTATTAATTGTTGATTTAAAGGTGTTATACAGGGTGTTTCGCTACCAGACCGACAAACTTTGAGGGGTGATAGTAGACATGCAGACAAACATTATTAAATAGGAAACCATGGTGTGCAAACGTCTTCTGTAGGATCTAGGGGCCATTAAAGTTTAAGGTCCAAAAATTCAAACGATAATTAAAAAAAAAAAAAAGGGATCGATTTGTTTGCAGTTTTTGCTAAAATCAATCTTTATATCATGAATTTTTGTTAAAAAAATTGTAAAGGTTACGTTCAAAAATTGTCGATAGAGGGCGCTTTAGAGTGATGAACGAATATTTTTTACGATTCTTTTGGGCATGGAATTGAGCTTATTCTACAGTTTAGATTTTAACTTAAATTTTAAGCCCAAAATCAGAAACACGGGGATCGGGTAACTAGCGAAAATTAAACAGTGAATTGAGGAGGAGATTTTAAATGCTCATAAACATTGGACGAACTAATCGATTTTGTTTCAGTTTGCATGTAGGTCATTTCCTTGGTAATTATTTTATTCAGAAAATGACGCACAGCTTTGGTTTCCTTGTTTTTAGATAGAGGGTGCTTCCGACTCATCTCTGACATTTCTGTGGCATTACTCCTGGGTGTTTTACTAATAGACCACCATACTTCCAGGAAGTGTTAAGGATGCAAAAACAACTCAGAATCACATAGGAATATAATGTTGAAACTTCAACATCTCAACATAACATATGGACAGCGGTGGATAGGTCGTGGTGGCACGGTTTATTGGCCTGCCAGATCGCCAAACCTATCAAGTATGGGCTTCTTCTGCTGGGGTCAAATGAAAAGTTAGGTGTATGAGACTCCCGTACCATCAGTTAAAGATCTCGCAGCTCGTATTTCTGTAGCTGCCACAAATCTATCAAAGATGCCAGGAATCTTTCAAAGCGTGAGGAATTCCATACGGCACTACTGTCAAGCATGCCGGACTACTTCTGGTCGTAATTTTGAACATCTTTTCTAGTACAACCTTGAAATAAACTTTGTTCTGTCACTTTAACATGTTGCTGTTTCTCTGCTTGTTTCTGTTGCTTTTTTCTCTGCTTCTTTTAACCATAACTTGCAAAAAAAGCATTTTCAACATTACATTCTTATGTCATTCCGAGTCGTTTTTGCATCCCTGACACTTCCTGGAAGTATTGTGATCTAGTAGTAAAACACCCAGGAGTAATGCCACTGAAATGGCGGAGATGAGTTGTAAGCGCCATCTATCTAAAAATGAGGAAACCAATGTTGTACATCATTTTTTGAATAAAATAATTACCAAGGGAATGACCTACACGTAAACCGCAACAAAATCAATTAGTTTGTGCAATGTTTATGAGCATTTAAAATCTCCCCCTCGGTTCACTGTTTAATTTTTGCTAGTAACCCAATCGCCATGTTTCTGATTTTGGGCTTAAAATTTAAGTTAAAATCTAATCTATAGAATAAGTTCAATCCCATGCACAAAAGAACGGTAAAAAGTATTTGTTCGTTACTCTAAAGTCTAAAGCGCCCTCTATCGACAATTTTTGAACGTAACCCTTGCAATTTTTTTAACAAAAATTTGTGATACAAAGAATAATTTTAGCGAAAACCGTAAATGAATCGACCCTTTTTTTGTTTTTTATCATCGTTTGAATTTTTGGACCCTAATCTTTAATTGTCCCTGGCTCCTACAGAAGACGTTTGCGCACCATGGTTTCCTATTTAATAATGTTTGTCTGCATGTCTACTATCACCCCTCAAAGTTTGTCGGTCTGGTAGCGAAACACCCTGTATATTATGTGAAGCAAGATGAAAAGTAAACTGTTTTGATAGATTGACATTGAGGCCTCTAATCTGAAGATTTATTAGTTTAAAAACTAAATGTAAAATTATTAAATTATGTTGAGGCCTGTATACCATTTGCCTTTCATTAAAACACCCAGGAATTTTATATTTAATTCTCATACTAATGCATTTTGAAGATTCTTAATGAAATAAAATAAGTTGGTAATTCACAATGCAATAAAAAAAAAAAAAAAAAAAAAAAAAAAAAAAAGGTATAAAAGTACTGCTACTATTCTATCAGGGTCATATGCCATTACTTGTGTTGTGGGATGATTGTTTTATTATTGATATTTTTGTTTATTTAAAAAAAAAATTGTCTTTCTTAGCTCTCTGAATATCTGAGAGATTTCAGTCTTTCATCCTCTCTTTCTAAAATTTAATTAATCAGTACTTGTAGTTCTTTCTTAGGCATTGATATGTATTTTACATCCTACAAAACAGTAGTGGTAAAGTTGGGATCATTGCTACAAGCTTACAGTGAATTAGAGGTCTGAATAGGTTGAGAATTTTGTTGCACCCTTTTTAAGTTGTCTCTAAGAGATTTTTTATTATGCAAAAAAATGGGGATGTTTTCATTAATTTGTAAATTAACTAATATGGTCGTGTAACTTTAAGTTACTTCTTTTATTCCTCCTTTCCCTTTTCAAAATAATTATGGGGTTTACTTTGAATTTAATTGTTTTATAGCAACAAAATTCAGGTAGGTGGAAACTTAGTTCAGATCTTAATTAATTTAGTAATCAAGTTGATGAAACAATCTATTTACTGAACCCATAATATATGAAAGTGACTATTATTTAATTGAAAATTATGCTCAATGTTAAGAAGTGAATTATGAATAGGATTTCAAAATATAGTTACTAAAAATTGTAGCAAAAGATCCCAACAATTAAACAAAAATATGACCTTTTTTTTATATTGTATTTTTGAAAGCAATACAGTGAAACCTCCCAATAAGGGACACCTCTATTTAAGGGACAAAAGTTGCAGTCCCGTAGAAGTCCCTTATTTGGAGGTTTCACTGTATTAGAAACTCTGAATAAGGGACACCTCTATTTAAGGGACAAAAGTTGCGGTCCCATATGTGTCCCTTATTTGGAGGTTTCACTGTATAAATATTTTATTTCACACATTTATTTGACATTCAATGTTTGACCTAAGTAAATTCTGCCCCTTTTCAATAAAGTTTATTCAGATTTCGTTTAGAAATTTTTTACGTATTTTTAATATGTTTTTGCGATTTGCTATAATTTTACCTCATTAATAATAGAAATCCACTTTCAAACTTCTAGATCAATGTAGTAATTTCTTTCTTTTTTTTAATGAAGTTTATTTGAAATTTGTGCAGTGATTTAAAATTTTTTTGCAATATTTTATTGTGATTTTCAAAGCTTTTTTGCAATTTGTGTTATTTTTATTTTTTTATGGATTTGGGCAATGCTGGGGAAGTTAGCTAGTCATTAATAAAACTGTAAAGAATGGAGGTCTACATATAGGCCGTGGGGCGATCGTAGAAAAGAGGCTTAGAAACAGATTTCCGTTGCAACTTTGGGGGGGCAACTTAACTTTACATTTTTATCCTATAAAATGTTCTCAAACATTGAAATTGTCAAAGTTCTGGACGTAAAAGTTGCTCATTAATAAGAAAATAAACAAAATATACAACGAATTATTTTCTCATAACATCTAACAGTCGATTGGCTCAATCTCTCCCTTCGCTTACGTATTAACCAATCGGAAGCATCCGTTTAGGAATTCTCCGTGGATAGCGTAAAAAATTAGCGAAAATTTCACTTTTTTTGTTTAAAAACTAACTTACAGTGCTCCAAAATGAAATATTTTGACAAAATAATTTTGAAATCATATGCTATGGCATATTTGCAATTTTAAAAGTACACCAAAGATGATTTTATCAACATTTTACTCTAGATTTCCATCTCAATTTTATTTATTATGACTTCTTTAAGTACTAATATCAATCAAAACAGCCGTATGCCCCATTATGCAAACCGTACATCTGATTTTTTTTACATATATTCTTCACAATATTGCAGAAAAAAAGTATTTTTATATGAATTTTTTTTTTTTTTTTTTTTTTTACAAATCTGTAATATTTGATGGACAATTTTATTTAAAATATGCCAGTGATGGGTACCCTTAAAAAATCTCTTAAAAATATTTTTTTAATTAATAATTATATTTCAGTTTTTTTTTCAACATATTAATCTATTCATTCTCATAGTCTCATTACCAATATTAATCAAAATTTAATTTAAATAATAGAAATATATTGAAACAATTAAGATTCCAATAATGGATGCCCCCTCCCCCCCACACACAAAAAAAGTAATAAATAAAATTGTTTTATAACTGTATTTAGTAACAGAATTTAATGAAAGCTTACTAAGGAAACAAAACAGTTATTTTCAAATAAATTTAGCAATTAATTAGTTAGACATTTGTGAGAATTATTTATTGTTCAACTTAATTATTGTGATTATCACATTATGAATATTTCAATTATTTTAGATGTTTTAACTTACTAAATGTCAAGAAACTATAGAAATTAAATTGAGAGAGAGTTGAAGGAGGGATAATAATAATAAAAAAAAATAGCAATAGTTAGTTTTGCATAGATTCATATATTTCCCACTATTTTTAATATTTGATCTCCTCAAAACTATTTGGTATATTAATAGTAGTGTTTAGTATTACAACTATAAAAGAAATGATACTGTGGTATAATAAATACATAAGGTTGAAATTAAAAAAATATATATTTAGCTTTTCATATACTCATGCAGCATGAAAACTATAAATTTTATTCAACTTGACATCCATTTTTAAAAACTTTCAACACATTTTCTTATTACTTACCAAGATTTTAAAGTTGCTCAAAACCTTTTCATTATAAAATTTTTAATTTAACAGATTTTATAGTAAATTACTTCATTCGAAAATAAAGCACCATCTGTATAATTGTAAACAAGCATTAATTTTAAAAAAATCTTATATACTGTGTACAACAAAAGCATAATTTAAGTCATGTTACATGAAGTGAATGATTTTTTTTTTTTTCAGTTGCAAAGTATTTATTAGAAATTTAATTCTATCTTAAATATAATATTTCTCGGGCCATTTTTGCTTTCTGCTTAATATGGCATTAAGATAACATTAAAATCATAAAAAAGATTATTGTCAAGGAATTATTTGATCAGATTTATAATACAGACATTATAATACAGATTTATAATACAGACTTCTCAAAGCACGCTTGGATTGAGAATGCAATTCATTTTCACTATCTTTAACAGATACTGGCTTGTTTACAGATTCTTTCTGAAACCTTTTTTCAGCTGCCGAAATTCTTGTGATATCTGTAAATTTGCAATAACATTTTTATGGTATCCAAAAGTATCCAGTGGCAAATTTGATGTTTCATCAAGTGGAATTTGATTCAAAAAATCTGTTAGGCTACCTTCAAAACCTCCAAGTGCTTTCCACTTATCTTTACAATCGGCTATTTTCTGCCAACTTTTCTGAGAAAAGGAAATTATCCTATCATTTTCTTCACCTCCAAAATGTATACAACATGTTTTCGGTTTCGACATGATGACACGATAACGTTTTTATAAATATAAGTATTAACTAAAAGTTAAGAATATCAATAAATTGTATAAAGATTTAAAGAGAAACGTATTGACAGTCGTTTTCGCTTTTCGGCTAATCGACGACAGTTTGTTTATGTTTTTCATCGGAGAAACATTTGTGAGATCGCTTTTTATTGGCTGTTGGGGTAAAAATGCGCCAATCGCAGATCGTTTTACAAAACCTATCAGAAAAAGAGTTCCCTGTTTTTATTGTAATTATTAATTAATAGACAACTTTCGGATCCAGAACTTTTGTGATTTCGAAAGTTTTAACGATTGTTATAATATTCATGCAGGAATTAAGTTGGCCCCCCAGTGTGGCAATGAAGTTCAACGATAATGCTCATCGCCCCACGGCCTAATATGTGGACCTAGGTAGTGAAGAGGTCAAGCATATTTACTTATGCGTTATTAACTGCAGTAGACTCCCTCAAATCCGCAAACCAGAAATCCGCAACTCTCTGAAATCTGTACATATGTTATGGATGCAAACAATGAAACTTTCAATTCAGATATTGGGGCAAAATTTGATTTTTTTTAGTTTTGTATCAATTCCAAATAATTTTTAATTAGTAATTTTATTAATAATACTCTATTTGTGTTTTTTTCATGAAGGAAGAATAATTTTTTTTTTTGGGGGGGGGGGGGAGGGAAATTTAAGATATTGCTGATATCACTGGTAATCACAATCTTCTTACCAAATATATTTATGCATTAATCAAGATTTTTTTGGTTATTAAGCCTGGCTAAACTTGAAAAAAAAATCTTTATTTTATGATTTTGATGTGAATTAGTAATGTACTTTTATGAGGCAAGTTTTGTTGAATAATTTTGAAAAAATACATTTAATCTTTATAATGAATATTTAATCATACACTATTGATTATTAACTTGACCTTTGCTATTAGTACTGTAATCATTATAAAAATGATCTATGTTTTTATTTTATTTTATTACTTATTTCAATATTTCGTTATATTGTAAGCATTCATTACAGTTCGGATTGTACTATTAATTGCTCTCAAATTACTGTTTAAAAAATGTAAACAATGCAATGACCAGAAATCCGCAAAATTCTAAAATCTGCTCAAGCTCTGGTCCCAAGCTGTGTGGATTTGAGGGACTCTACTGTATTTACGTGATCTTAACTGTTAGTAATTTAATCACTTTTTAAGTTATCTTAATTTTTATTGTTGCAGTTTATTACCTTACTTAATTATTTTAATATTTTGCTATATTGTACGCATTGATTATTATTTAAATTTCATTATTATATTCTAATTACTATTTAAAAAGTGTAAACAAAGCAATGATCAGAAATCTGCAATAATCAGTACAATCTGTGGTTTCAAGCTGTGTGGATTTGAGGGTGTCTCTGTTTTAAGATATTTAAGCGTCAAATACTTTTCTTTCTTTCTTATATCAAGCTTTTCTGTTCTAGCATCTGAAGGTGCTACTATTCTTATAAATGGATCTCTTAAAGAATTTGACATTGATTATGATATGCTCCTCAGTGATGTTTTGGATCACTATCGAACATTTCAAATGCTTGAGCGGTTGCTTCATTATCCCAAAAGATTGACTGAGCAATGGATCTTTCAAATTGCTCCAAGTATGCAAAGAATGTTGATTGAAAGGTAATTGCTTTGTGATTATATATGTATATTTTAACTAGTATAGCTATTTAATTATTTTCTATTTCTGACATTACCTCATTTGTGGTAATTTTCAAAGATACATATGTCTTAGACTAGCTTCAGGTTGCCGTAAAACTCCAACTATGAGTCCCTTATCATCTTATAAATTTTTTTTTTATCCCCTGCTTCATTTCTAAATTCAAATCTCAAATTTTTTGGATGAGAAGAGAAAAGCGTGCCATTTGTAAACCCAAAGGTTCACCAATATGTTGAGCAACTTGTGTGAAAATCTCAAAAACATAGCTTGAAAATTCTGAAAATTATCATTTACAGAAAAAGATAAAAATATGTTATTCCCAAAATGAAGCAAAAAAGATGAGGGTCTGTATATTCCATTGATTAATGTTTGCACAATATTGCATATACTGCTATATTTGGATACAGCTCCTCTTCTTTTTCCTTCATTTTGGGAATAACGGACTTTGATCTTATTCTATCAATGATAATTTTCAGAATTTTCAAGCTAAGTTTATGAGATTTTCACACAAGTTGCTCTATATATTTAGCTATCACATTATGCAAATTACGTTTTGATTAAGTTCATGCATGCACACTGAAACCTTATTTAGTAAACCTGTTAATTTTTCATACAATTATTATTTTTTTATTTTGAAAAAAGGGTATTATATATAACGTTGTTTCTCATATTTTCTGAAAAGAACATTATTTTATATTAAGAACTCTGCAAATTACAAGCAAAAAACTTGAAAAAATTTGGCGCCATTTTTATAAAAATCTTAATTTATCTTCGAGTATACATGCTATATTCATAAAAATGAACACATTTAATTACAATGATCCAATTAATCATAATCTGCAGTTTGAACGATTTTGCTACATTAGTTTTGACAGGGTCATCCAAAAGATCTTCGTTCTTTTTTAATTTGTTAATGGTCCCCTATAGAGATTGAGGGAAAAATCTTCACGGAAATGTATGACCTGTTTTATTATGTTTACACACTTAGAGTTTCAGGATAATTCCTGATATATTTTTCTAGATATTTAACAAAACGTCTAAAAGTGTCGCAAGTGTCAAAATTTTTTTTTGCTGACACTGTATTATTCAAGTCAAAAGCTTCTTATTTTTCTTAGCATTATCTTAATTAGCGATATAAACTCTCTAGTTACATTTAATTACATTTTTTAATTGGGTGATATCTATTTTTTAAAACAATTGGTACTTGAATATTTATATTAAAATGTTTTTCAATTTTAAATAATTTTTACCAGTATGTGCAGCATTATTGTAGCCATACTGAGAGGATCGTACATTGCTCATGACTTGAAATTTTTCTGTATCATAGAATGTTTAAATACACTCAGTAGTTTATGAAATTACCTACAGTTTATCTGCCAATTAAATTTTTAATGTTAGAATGTAACTAAAATTAGCCATGCTATTTTAATTCTTTGATTGATTTAATGTTTTTAGGTACTATGAGTTCGATGATGTAGTAATAAGAGAATTTCTAGGAAAAAAACTTTCTGCTCGAAATAGAAAGGATCTTGATGATGTTAGTGAGAAGACAGGAATTCAAATAAAAAGCTGTCGAAGACAGGTAAGAATTGATATAGCATACACTTTATATAAGTAGAAGGCAATTTTGGTTAAAGTACAACAGGCTCCCAAGTGTTAAAGTGCAATTTGTGTTTTAATGCTCACCATTAAATTAATATAGGTAATAATATGAATTACATTTTGCATGAAGAATGTTAAGTAACATCAATTAAATCAAATAACACACACATATATTATACACACCATTGAAATAAATAAATTAGAACTTTTATAAAAGTCAACACTAGAACTGCAGGAAGTTTTATTCAAGTTTTGTAAAAATATTTCATTTTGTTTAAAGCTATTTAACTCATTTATTTAACTAATTTTTTTACAACATATATTTAACTTGTACTTTAAAGAGTTTTCTGGTTAGAATACACATATTTTAATTTAGTATGGGTCATAAAGAAACATCATCACAGTTCTAGTGTTAAGCAATCAACTTTTACACTGATTTTAGTGGCATTTTGCGTCATACAAGGTGAAATAAGGATTGCAGTTGTTGTTTGTAATGAAAAACTGCTTATTACTATTACCCATTCTTGTTATTTATCATTTTTTTGTTGACTTTCTCCATATCCTATCTCTGATTGAGTTATATACTTTAGTATATAATTAGATAATTTGAACTCAATTGCGAGCAGTTAGAATTTACAGTTGGTAGTGTGCCAGACCTTTATTTTTCTGTCGCATGCGCCTGTCTGTGGGTTCTATTTCCGATGAGGTACTTTTTTTCACAGGCAAAAAAAATGATTAGTTATTTTTAGACTAAGATATCTGATTCTTTATACATATGACAAATATAAATAAAAACATGTTTCTTGGATCCTTAATACATATTTATTTATTTATAAAGAGTGAGAGAGAGTTTCATTAAAATGCTATAGATAAAAAAAGTAAAAAAAAAAAAAAAAATATTATGCTATGTATACCAATTTCTTTTACATTCGACTTTTTTGGATTTTTGTAAATTATTTATGTTTATTTTATTATAACTTGCACATATTTTTAAATTAGATACAGTTATTTTACATTCAATTCTATACTTTTTATTTGAAAATTAAATGTATACTATTACAATTGATGTTTTGAAGCTTCTTCATGAGGCATTTTTTACAGAATAACTTTTTTCATTTTAATAAAGAACAACATCTATTCACCGAAAAAATGTAAAAACAAATTAACAGATTTGTTCGCTCTGCAGCAGGTGACTGCTGAAAGAGTAAACATTCTAAACCCACACTGTTTATTTTCTGTAGTGTACTTGTTTTGCTTAACAACCACCTGCAAAACTAAGTAATAAAATGTCCCCAAAAAAGTTTTTAACTGAAAACAGTTATTCTTATTTGAAACATGAGATATGATGTTAGAAAAAAACAAATTATATTTTCAAAATTATAAAAGAAAAAAAATAAAAAAATTATAATCTTTTAAATTGATAGGTATTAGACAAGACAAAAATAAAAAAGCATATTTTAATTTTATGTAGCGTATTTTACTTTACTTTGCTGAGAAGAACAGAGATATATTCATAGAAAAATCTACTTATAATAAAATCTGACTTGAGAAATGTGCAGGGAACGATTCCGGTATGAACCATTCTGCTCTACGAATCGACAGTTGCTAAATGCCATGTTAGGCTTAATGGCAAACATATGTTACACATATGACAGCAAAATGATAATTTCTTCTGTTTGAAATAATGTTTGTTGAGCAAATTTCCCTATAAAGCATGTAATAAATTAATAAATAAATGATTCTTTCAAGTCGATGGTTTTTACATGGATTATACTCTGTGGACTGACTTCAACTTTTATTGTGATACTGTCATTGTGTGTTATTGTGTGTGTGTTACTGTCAGCATCAGTATATATGAAGAATTTTTTCCATTGAATTTATAGTAAAATAATAATAATAATATTAAATAAAAATTGCAAGATGTGATAATGTGTAAGAGATGTAATAATGTCTCTTTAACGTTTCCATTATATAATTTTAAATACCATTCAATAGGTATAAATAAATGGAATAACTTTATTATGATTTCTTTGGTATAATTTAAATTTCATTTTATTATTATTATTTTTTAAGATATCAAGATTTATCCACTTAATTTTTAAAATTTTGTTTTCTATTATAAAGAAAATATTTTTTTTCTCTCACAGTGTGATGGATATATGAAGTATTATCATGACCAGGGTTGGAAAAAAATCATGATTTAAAAATAAATAAATAAATAAATAAAGCGGATTTATTTGATTTAAATCAGATTTTTTTTTTATTTAAATTGGATTTATTTGATTTTTTTTAATTCTATTTTTAATTATTGTGTTTTTATGTTTTTACAATACATGGAGCAGTTTTTTTTAAATAAAAATAACTAAAAAAGAATAAATAATATATATGATTTATAAAAATAATATAAGAAATAATTATATAGTTCAATAAATACTTTATTCTAGTTAAAAAATAAGGAGAAAATTATAAAATAAGGAGAGTGGAGAAATATCTGAAAATCAGGAGACTTGGCAACTCTGCTATCTTTATCTAATACATTTTCTAACCTTTTACCCCAAAATTAAAAAAATTCATAAGCTTTGATTGAAATTTGATAGTGTAATATGGCAAGTTTTAAAACTTGTTCCTTGCACATAGTATCCAATTTTTTGGTGAACATTAATGAATTTGTTTATTTATTAACTTGTGAAACAAGAAAGATTCAAATAATTTAGTTGCCAAGATTGGCAAACGAAATATGATTTATAATCTGTTTCAATGTTTCGCCTCATCATCTAAAGTTTATTACAAAAGAACAAACAATTAAAGGATTAGGAGGGGGACACCTGTATTTAACCTACACCTGCCACATTCTTTCTGATAGCAATTCTGAAAATACTAGAAAAACACCTGTTACTTATTTACACCTAATTGTTATTTCTCTGCTAATTCATTTCCAAAATGAAAAAAAAATGATTTAAATCGAATGATTTTTTTTTAAATCAGTTGATTTAAATCATGCCAACCCTGATCATGACTGCATTAATAAAACTGAAAATTATTTTTCCACATTCTATTATTAAAGTATAATTTTTCTTACTTTTCAAAGTTATTATATTTAAAAATTACTATGCTAAAAATAAAAAAATTACCTGCTTTGTTGTAATTTGTATTTGTTATACATGACTATATATTCCTTACATTTTAATGGCATTTCATAAGAAATGTAAATTTCGTCTACAATGTAAGCCCATTTCAAGTAGATATAAGCTAAATTTTGAATAATTAGCATAATAAAATCAAAATTTTATGAAGGAAATAATAATAAAAATTTTGGTTTTCATTAATAAGAAAGGAATTTTTGAAGTCATATAGTTAGAATTTTAAAAAATTGATTTTGATCTAAATCAATGCATCTTGGTTCTACATATTTTCTATAAGAAACTACAATTATACCAAAACCGTTTTTTTTTTTTTTTTTTTTTTTTTTTTTTTATTGACTGCTTCTAGATATTTAAAAACAAAGCATAAAGCTTCATAATCAATAATCTAGGAATCTATTTCATGTCCTTCTTATATATATGACTAAAATCTCTGCAGAATCATTGCTTTTTATAAAATAATGCATTTAAAAATAAAGTTTCAATATTTAAGTTTAATGTTTAGTGAAATTTTCAGAAATTGTGTTTTACTTTGCTAATTATTTTTATTATTGTGATAAATACTGCTGTATGTTTTGCCCAATTGTTGAACTATTTCAGAAATTTAATATTTGGTTTAAAAAAAAAAAAAAAAAAAAAAAAAAACTTATTTGTATTGCTATTTTATAAATATGTTTTTCTACAATACAAACTCTTTAATAATAAGATCTCATTCTGTTTGTTTGTATGAAGTCTTACAAAAATGAAACACAGGTCAAAATTCCATAATTTTTGACGGGGGTTATATACTAGTCTATAAATAAGAGTGAATAAAATTAAAATTTTGTCCACTGAATAATTCAGTTTTTTCTTTCATACAATCCATAAAATTGCAATCTCTATGAAGTATACATATGTGTGTGTGTGTGCATGCGTGCAGAATTCTGTTTTTATTTATATTTTTCTTACATTTAAATAACTAGATATTATAATTTGAAAATAACTAATTATTATTTTGTCTGTGAAAAAAGTACCTCATTGGAAATAGAAGCCACAGACAGCCACACACAATGAAAAAGTTGTAGAGTTAAAGTTATATTTTTGTTTTCTCAGCTCTTCTGTATAGTAAGTATTTAAAAAATAAAAACATATTTCTTTATAGTAGCCACCACCATACAAGTTTGTTTTAATTTATAAGTTTATTTTTTTGGCATTATTTTGTTGGTTATTATCGTGGCAACAGCAGTATTCCATTTTTGGACATTAAACTTGGACCAGTCAGAAAACAAATAGAATAAAAAACAGAAGTATTTCATTTTTGGACATTAAACTTGGACCAATCAGGAAACAAATAAAATTAAATAAGTTGCAGAATTCAACCAATAAAAAGATTCAGATATACTTTAGATTTCCCAATTCTCTACCAAGAATAACAACTATTTTTTCCAAATAGTTAAGAAAATCAATTTTGTTGCATTATTTTATAAAAATTCTTATAATTTCTTTTTTTTATAATCATTAAAAAGAATCTTTTATTGTTAAAACTGCTTCGTTGTTTGCCTCAGTTTTCTCCAAATGGAAAACAATATTTGTAGAATCTAAATTTAATTATTTTTAACATAAACTAAAATACTAAAAAATTATGCTTTATTTTTATCATTTTAAATTAAAAATCCTCAAATTTTATTAGTTGCTTAATACATTACTAAACAATGTAATAAACTATTATACATGTGAGAAAACTTAAATAAGAACAATTATCTTCCGTCTGGGATGAAAAAGAATATGAATGGGCCATCTTACTCCTATTGGTCATTGTGAGTACTACTTTGTCTGATGTTGCTAAATCTTAATTGAAAACTTTGATTACTCAGAGTATGATGATTTCTTATTAACACTAGAACAACTATAAGCCATCATTTTGACAGCTACCATATGAATATGTTTCGGCTCAAATCAGAAATTTGATTATGAAATAAATTTAAAAGATACAAAGAAGAAGAATTTTAAATAATAAAATTAAACTGTTTTAAATCAAAATTCTGATGTGAAATATTTTTATAAAACTTCACTCAATTTTCCAATAGTTCTAGTGTTAAATAAAATTTCTCATGCAAAACATGTTTATTTCTTCTGCAGATTGTATGCTGGAAATAATAGTAAGATTTTTTAAGATGTTATGTACATAAATGATGAAGTCTGATGTAATCAATAGTTTAACTAGTGCATTATTGATATAAAGTCAGAGTGACCACAGACCTGGAAAACCGGGAAATATCAGGGAATTTAAGATTTCGGGAAATATCAGGGGAAAATCAGGGAATTCTGTTTAAAATCAGGGAAAATTTGCTGTCATTTTTCCTTTTCTGTAATAGCGCGAACGGTCTTCCGTTACGTACCTGCCATTTGGAACGTGGCTGATTCTCAGAGTGATGAAGGAGAAAACGCTCTTATCTGATTGGTAGTGACGTCATGAAGCCACTCCTTTGAGACCGCTGCCCCACCTCATCTCGTTTCCGCTAATGCGATCGCATCGCTAAATGGTGTTACTGTCTTATTGTTACTACGTGCCTGAATACAGAATAATGAATAATCATTTTTCAATAACTGTTTGCAGTCATACACCTCAACATTACAAAACGAAATCGCGTTCGGCATTTGTGTACCGCGTGTTCATGTATTATTTCGGATCGCATGTACGGATGGTCATATTTTCTCTTGGATAAAAACTAATTATTTCTAATTATTATGTCGTTGCGGTTTCAAGTCGATTGGCTTACTGATCCAGAGTTAGAGGGTTAGTCCTGGGTTAGAGAAGTGCCAAATGATGTACACAGAGTTGAATGCATAAAATGCCACCGTTCAGTTGCTCAATAGCAGCAAAGGAGTTAGAAAAGAAAATTTCTGAAATAAAAGAAACGCAACTAAAGAAGTAAATTTACTAACAGAAAAAATAAAGTCGCTGAAAGAAGGCAATATTTAAAACATTATTTTTAGTACATAATTTTATATAAGGCAAACTCTGAAGCTGTTTTGAAAAAAAAGAACCTTTTGAACAAATATTTTGAATCTTACTCATAACTTGGACTTTCTTCAAAAGCCAGCAGTCTTGTTTTTTTTTTTTTTTTTTTTTTTTTTTTTTTTAATATTTATAAACTTGAAGCTGTTCTCAAAGAGACTAGAACTCAGTTTTTTTTTTTTTATTTAAATCTTATTTATAATTTGAAATTTTTATTCTCAAGAACCTAGGACTTAAGTTTATCATTTAAAACCATTGTACATAAATTGAAGTAGGACTCCAGTTTTGAAATTTAGAAAGAAGAAATGTCTTAATGACTTAGTAAGTATTTTATTAATTTTTCTTTTGTAATAAATGTCAAAGATAAATTGTACATTTAAATTTGCATCAATGAATGTTATGAATTATGTTTTTAAATTATTATAAATTAAACCTTCTTGCCAATTGCTATTAGATCATTTTATAAACAAAATAGTTTATTTATTTGCTAAGGCCGTAAACCATCTTGCCTTCCTCTCAGTGATATTTCATGTATTTTCAAAGACTTATGCTTCTTTTTTACTAATTACATATTTTTATGATTTTTGAAATAAACTTAGTCATATAAAGTAGTAATCGCCAAATATAAGTGAAGTATTTCCATAAAATATAAAAATTATTTTACTTCTAATAATTTGCATCATTCTTTTGAAACTAACTTTAACATCGCGTCATATCCTGGAAAATTTTAAGTACATCAGGGAAAAGTCAGGGAAATATCAGGGAATTTGAAAATTATATTTCTGTGGTCACCCTGAAAGTGTTTGAAAATTACTTGATGAAAATTTTGCCTGAATTTATTTAAAAATAATAAAAAAAACCCTAAAATTACTTTTACTGCTATTATTAATATTTCACAAGACAATATGCACGGTATTAAACATCAGATATGATTTATGATTGTTTTAATATTTCGTATTAAACACTATTAACTGACATTTAGGGTTGTATTTAATGTTTACTCTTTTACTTTAAATATAGCTCATAAAATTGTACTTTATTTGGATATAATCAAAAAAGAGTAGATACAACTGATTTCAGTAGTTTGATGCAATGTAAAATGTACTCATCATCTTACTAGCACTTTTAGGTAAATTTTATTTTATTTCAAAAATTTTAGTTTAATTTGTTATTTATGTGGCTATTTTACTGTTAGTATCTACAATGTAAAATCAGGATTTTTTTTTTTTTTTTTTTTTTTTTTTTTTTTTTTTTCTTTTTTTTTTTAAATGTAGTTTTTGCTTTATGATTCAATTTTGCATGGACAATATCCTGATTTTTAATAGCTCACTCTAACTGTTAAAAAAATCTCTTTTTAATATTTAAGCATTATTAAATTACAATTATTCCGTGAAAAATAAATTATGATACAATTGCCTAACACTTTGTAGAGTAATTTATTTAAGTATAATGTAAGTTGTCTAATTACAAAAAAATTCCCAACTTATTTTTCTCTTATAGTTTGACAATGTAAAAAGAGTATACAAAGTTGTTGAGGATTGTAGTGGTGAATTAGTAAAAAGTATTCGTTCAACTTTCTTATTGTCTGAAAATCTTGCCAGGTAATTAACAGATTGTTTTAAACTCTATCTTAAACAATTTAAGCTGCTAATAAAATGTATTTTTTACTAATATTTTAAATTTTCAAAATGCTATATATATATTTTTTGAACACATATTTTAGAAAGACTGGTTTAAAGAAATTGTAGTTTTAAAAACAAAACTTTAACTTAAATGACATATAATTTAGTGTTTTTATTTTGGCTATTAAAAATTTTAGGCCTACCTATGTTAATGCATTTATATTCATCTGTTTAATTATCATCTATCTTTTATATTTAATTTTATTATTCTAAAGAAAATCCATATATTGTAGTTATAATTTATACTGAACTACACTGGTGTCCAAAAGTTAAGCATAATTCGTAATTAATTATTTTTAAGTAATGAAAGAAATATAAATCGAAATGTGGTGAAACTCCAGGTGTGTAAACAAAATAGTACGCATCATATATTTTCACGAAGAGTTTTCCCCGAAATCAAACAGGGGACCGTCAAAAAATTGAAAAAGAACGAAGATCTTTTGGATAACCCTGTCAAAACTAATATAGCAAAAGTGTTCAAACTGCACATTATGATTAATTGGCTTATTGTAATATACTGTGTTTATTTTTATAAGGATAGCATGTACACTCGTAGAGAAATTAAGGTTTTTATAAAAACAGTCCTAATTTTTTCCAAGTTTTTTGCTTATAATTTGCAGAGTTCTTATTATAAAATAATCTTCTTTTCCGAAAATATGACAAACATCATTGTACACAATACCCTGTCATCAGAATTTAAGAATAATAAAAATTGTATGAAAAATGAGTATGTTTAGTGAATAATTTTTCATTGTGCATGCGTCAACAATATCAAAATGTCATTTGCATATTGTGTTAGCTAAATGTATAGAGCAACTTCTGTAAAAGCTTCAAAAACATAGCTTGAAAATTCTGAAAATGGTCGCCTATAGAATCAACTCAAAATCCGTTATTTCTAAAGGAAGCAAAAAAATCAGGGGTTTTACCTAAATACAGACTTGCCAAGTCTCCTGATTTCGGCAGGAGACTCCTGATTTTCAGATGTTTCTCCATACTCCTGATTTTTGACATATTTCTCCTGATTTTTCACATTTTTAAAATATTCTGCTATTTTACAATAAAATATGTTGTGATTCAGTGACGAAAACTCTAGTACAGGCATAATTGTTCTTTAGTATGATTGATCAGTAGTATTTTATGTGATAAACTACATTTGGATTCATTATAAATGATGAATCTTTAAGATTTGTTTCTGTTACTGTGATCATCTTCTGCATTATCAATAACTTGTCTCGATTAAGACTTACTTATGATCTTTACTATAGCTTTTACACAAGTTTGAGTAACAAAATGCCCCCTTTTTTTTATAATATTTAGTCAAATTAAAAATACGTGAAAACATTATATGATTAAATACTTAAATTTTCATAGACAAAAGTATCTCCCGATTTCTGAAACAAAATCTCCTGATTTTTAGCTTTCAGAACTTGGCAAGTCTGGATAATTGTATGTGCAATATTGTGTAGGCACTAAACAATGGAATATGGATACAGCCCCTCATCTTTTTGCTTCATTTAGGGAATAAAGGATTTTGATCTCATTCTATCAACGATAATTTTCAGAATTTTTAAGCTATGTTTTTGAGACTTTCACAAAAGTTGCTCTATACATTTAACTAACATAATATGCAAATGAAATTTTAATAACGTTCATGCACAAGGGTGGCGCCAGAGGGGGGACTGGGGAGGCATATGCCCCCCCCCATTGGGGCCAAAATTCAATGTCGTCGGGGAAAATATTTTGACGTTTGAATTTCAGCCCGGTCAGGTTAAATTAAAATATGGAGCTTTTTTTTTTCTTCCAAAGTCGGATTGGTTAAACTAATTCTTTTGTATATGAGTCGGTTTCTGACTGAAATTTGAGTTCAGATAAACCCGATTTTTTTTTAATCATAATTTCTTAAATCAAAAATCAAATTACATTTGATTATCATATTAAAAATTAAATTACTACACAGGATGATACATGAATAACTCTGTATATGCTTATTTTTCAACAAAAAAAGATAAAATTTATACTGTAGTTATAATCATGTATTATTTCTTTTTAACTACATTAAATTGTGGATGAATTTCCGCTGATTGTGGATTTATGGTCGGTTTGACATGAAGAATTTTTGATTCGGTTAAGAGTACGTAAATGAAAATTTTGTCGGGGTTGTCTTGGATGACAAGTAGAATACTGCATCGGGTCGGGCAAACTGAATCTGACCCGACTCTCAGTCTGGACCGGATCGAGTTGAGCCCAATCTTTTGTCGTTGTGAGTCGGATTCCAGTTTGGTTAACTTTAATAGTTTCAGGTTCAGGTTGGATGTTGGCACTTATGGTTCTTGATTCGAGATGAATCTAACTCTCATAAGAATTTACAAAATTTATTTTACGATGAAAAACTATATGTATGAATGTTAATGAGTTTATCTATACTGATTTTTAACTTAAAAGTTAAAACTGATACTGAAGGGGCAATTTTTTACATAACTGCATTACAATATGGATATATTTTTTCATCAGTTACGGTTGGGGTCTGGTTGATGTTGAAATATTTTGGGTTCAGGCGTTTAGGTTAAAATGTGATGATGTCGGATTCTAGTTTCTGGTAGAGTTCTGCATTCACCTCGGGAAACTAAACTCAACTCGACAGACAATTTGAGTCGGATCTGGCTAAAGTTAATATTTTTTCGGATTGACTTCTATTTTTCGAGTCGGATTGATTTTAGTAGTTTTAGCATATAGGTTCGATTCTACATGATTTCTCAAAAGTATCTCCGAAACATATTTTTAAATGAGAAATTATATTATCCGGGTGTCAATGAGTGCATATACAGATATATTGATTTTTCTACATAAAACATAATTTATACTAGTGGTATTATTGTAGGCTACTTTTCCATTATTGCTTTACAAGATGGAAGTTTGTTTTTTATTTCGAGTTGGGATTGGGTTCGGATAGAATACTGTTGGTTTTAAATCAGAGTTTGTTGAGTTCGGGTCATCTAATTTTTTAAAACTGGTTCAGGTTGAAATGGATATAGAATTAACTAGTTTAAGTCGGGTATAACCCAATCTGTGGAGGACTCTATGCTCGAAAAATAATCCGTGGATTCAACTTCTTTTTCCCTTGATTATATTCCGTAAAAACAGAAAAAATTGCACTTTAACTTTTCCATTTAATTCCCCCCCCCCTTTAAAAAATACAGTAAAAAACACCAATTACCTAAAATACTCGCACCACAGCAGCATGTTCACCAAATTACACGCATGTTCTGGCAGCTCTGATGTTTAGTACTTTTTTGTATTTAGAAAAGTAATTTATAAATCCCTTTTATCTAAAAATACATAAAAATCAGAAACCGAAGATCAAAATTTTCAAAAAATCTCCCGTCAGAAGAAAGAAATTGCTTAAAATAATAGAAAACCTCTTCAAATCACAGGGATATTTCAGCATTGTCGAGACGGACTCGGCGAGAAATTTTGGCCCACGCAGACCACAGCACCTCCTGCATAATTTGCAGTTCGGATCAGCGATATATTTTTAATTGCAGGTTGCTTTTCGCTGTTATTAAAATAATGCACTTTAAGATTCCCAACTATTTCACAAGTTTTCACTTCATTTATATTTCTCTTCGGAATATTGTATTTAAGCTCTTTGTTTCAGATTTGAATCAAAATTTGGAATATAACGCTTTGTGCGTTTGATCAATATACATTCTAAAACAAAATGGAAATTGAAGATCTTTTTCCCATTGTTTTTATTATTACAGCTATAGCTAAAAAAATCTGTTTTGATTAAAATTATGAAAAAAGTAAAACGTGATATTTATAAAGTTATAAAAGATACGCATTTCAAAAACTGTAGTTCAACTAATTAATTTCACACCATGCAAATACATTGAATTCAAATAAAAGAAATTAATATTTAGTACAGTAACGTGTTCAGATGGAATGGAAAAGGATATCGTTCTTAGCAAGTATGCCATTTCTTTTTACATTTATTCTTATTTAGATTTGAATTTATCATGCTTAAACAGCAGAGAACAGCTGTGATTCAGTAAAAGGGAATGCATGTCTGTCTGTTTTGACTAGTTTTCAAGTTCTGTTCTGCAACTTAATATAAAACAAACTTTTCGAGTAATGGAATGATAAAGAGGTTGAAGAGTACGTTGTTCAGCATCAGCAAACGTGTTCCTGCTGATTGGTTGTAAAAATAATATTTATATTTTTTATTGTTGCTATGGGAATTACAAGAAAAACACCTGGTTTGATAGATTGGAAGGATGTTTCAGAGTTAACTAGATGCAGTACTCTATTATCGACAATTGTCCATTGACCATAGATAATAGGAGTTAATTATTTTCCTGATTTAGTATTTTTATTTTAAAATATGGAAATAAGGTTTTTTTTAATTCTTTTGTTTATTGCATTTTTTTTTTTTTTTTTTTTTTTTTTACAAAATTTTATAATTAATCAGAAACTGTAAGAACAATGCTACAATGAGCTTTTAAAGAAAATTTTTGACTATGAAAAAGTAGAGTTTACGACTTTTCAAATTTTGCATTAAAATTATTATTTCTACTAATTATAAATATTTTAAGAGTTCCAACCTTAATATTTTTCTGCTGTATATAAAAAGTTTCAAGACTTTCATACGAGTAAGTCCAAATGATTTCTTATTTCTTTGTGTTTGTATGTGATTTGATAGTTTTACCCGAGTGTTTTAATTTTAAAACTGTTTTATACGTAGAATTCGTACTTTTGTTAA
This sequence comes from Maratus speculifer, assembly GCA_964019185.1. Lineage (NCBI taxonomy): Eukaryota > Metazoa > Arthropoda > Arachnida > Araneae > Salticidae > Maratus > Maratus speculifer. Next base: position 26,808,081 of record OZ025293.1, read on the forward strand.
TAATAATAATTTAATTTGTCTTAATTATGTAAGTTTTTCATTTGTATTTTCCCATTCAGTAATACACACAGTAGAACGCCAATTATTCGGACCGGTCGGTATCGAGGATAATCCAGTTAATGAAAAATCTGGATAATTGGGAAACTTTATAAATGCATCGGGCAATGTTTTAGGCAACTTTCCTTCACATTCTTTCCAGGTTTCGGACTGGCAATTGTGGTAATGCACATTTTAGCATATTGAAAATGGCGTGTTTAGAAGTATTTTTTTAATTAAAATTTTATTTTCTGCAAAATTGGTACAAAGTTGTATATAGAAATACACATAGAAATTATATACATACACTGTACAGTAAATACATTTTAAAAAATCATCGTGATAGGGAAAAGAAATTCTTGATAGTCTTCTGGTTCACAGAGGCCATTCTTTTGTCTGCGTGGGACTCTCGTGCGTTAGAAGGGAAACTTCTAAGGTTCTAGAAAAAAACAGTTTTATGCATTGCTGTCTTTGTATTTGCTGGTGATTTTATTATTTCAGGATTAGAAATTAGTTATTTAACAGTTAAATTCCATACCTTCTTGTCAAATTTACCTTACCCTGGCTGAAGAAGTTTGACTTTAAAATTTTTTGAGAAAATGGCAAAAAAAAAAAAAAAAAAAAAAAAAAAAGAGTATGGTCCTTGATTGATCCGGTTAATTGGACAATATGCTTAATCAAAGTCCAGATAATCTCTACTGTATTTTAAATTTCATATTCATTATTTCAAAAAGCACTGCAATCGAAAATTAGTGTTCCCAAATCAGACCTAAGAAATCTTGTGTAGCTGGGAAGTCTTATTATACCCCTTGGAGACGAGCGACACGTATATGTGCCGCAAAAAGGCTTAAGAATCATTGTTTATCAGTGTCATGCTTTTTCTCTCTCTTCCTCTTTTTGTACTGCATTAGATCTGGAAATACTGTTATTCACAGATGTCTGTCAAAAAATTCTTTCCAAGCATATTCCACTCTTTATTAGAAAACTGAAAAAAATGAAAGAAAAAAGGGAAAAAAAAGTCTGGTTCGGCCAGCAGTTATAGAAAAATGTGCTATAATACCTGTTTTAAGAATAATAAATTTCAGGGCCGGCAGAACTTTCAAAAAATAAAATTTATTCAGAGTCTTCAGATAAAATTAAGCTCGATTCGAGTTTAAGGAAAGAAAATTTCACCGAGCTTTTTCTTCTGGATACTTCTTCTGGTTGTTTACATTGGCCAGGCTCCGGCCTGTTTTCTTTTACGATACTCGGGCCGATCCATGCCTGGTTTTCACTCTGTTCATGGTTTAACTAACTTTTTCGATATTGAGCTGGAACTGCTCAGGAAGAAATTTTCAGTCCCGGTTTCGATCCGTATGAAAATCACTTTCTCGGAACGACCTGGTCAGTAAAAATCAGTAAAATTTGACCCGTTCCAAATATTTAAAAAAAAAATGTATGTATTTTTATAAGTCTAACTCACCATTATTCTACAATTAAAATTTAAAATGTATTATTTATAAAGAATAGTATATTTTTAGAATAAAATTTAAATACAGAAAAATCTGTGAAATAGAACCTGCATTGCTGTCTTAGGGGGACTCTTCACTCACTTCAAAATACCTGCTCCATAATGTTAAACCAATGGGCAGGTTGTTTTCGAATTTCTCATTTTATTTTAATATTTTTAAACGTTTTTTGAATGGGATAACTGAGCTCATTCTTCAATATGACCATTTTTTACTTTTTCGATTTTGGTTGCAAATATTAAAGAGTAGTAAATATTGTAATATAAAAAGCACTTTCTGTTCCAAAGCCGGTTCCGAAAGTTAAAGTATCTTTTTTTAATAAACTATAACGCATTTTTTTTCGTTCCTATGGGATTCTGTCTTAGAAGATTTTATGTATGTGTGGCATTTTTTTCTGATTTTAAACTCCAATACATGAAATAAGGATTAACAATAACTAAACCATTTACATGCAAACAGATATTCATTAAAAATAAATAAATATTGCAGACTAGAGTACTTCTAAAAAAAATGAATTATTTTTAATTAGAATTCCCCGTGCAAAACAATTTATAACTATATCGAAGTAAAATTTCATGTTTTGTAGAAATATAGATTCGGGTCGGTCCAATATTTTACCCTTTATTTTTTTATTTTTGACCGGCCTAATATATATGTGTATATATATATATATATTGTACTTGCTAGACCGTATAATCAGGTCGATTTTTTAAATTTTCCCCATATCGGACCATTAATTTATTTTGCACAAACTGGGTCGGGCTGGGCCATGAAATTTTTGCCCACACAGCTTTTTAGGCCCCAGTCCAGCACACTTTGACCTTTAATGTATATTATGAACTTGGCCCCCCTGTCGGGGATACAGTGCCTCCCGTTGGGCAAATTCTGGCGCCGCCCTTGTTCACGCATGCACAGTAAAAAATTATTTAGTAAACCTGCTCATTTGTCATACAATTTTTATTATTTTTTAATTCTGATGACAGGGTATTGTGTACAATGATGTTTGTCATTTTTTCAAAAAAGAACATTATTTTATATTAAGAACTCTGCAAATTATAAGCAAAAAACTTAGGACTGTTTTTATATAAACCTTAATTTCTCTACGAGTATACATGCTATCCTTGTAAAAATTAACACAGTACATTACAATAAGCCAATTAATCATAATGTGCAGTTTGAACGTTTTTGCTACATTAGTTTTGACAGGGTTATCCAAAAGATCTTCGTTCTTTTTCAATTTTTTGACGGTCCTCTGTTCGATTTCGGGGAAAACTCTTCGCGAAAATATGTGACGCGTACTATTTTGTTTACACACCTGGAGTTTCAGCACATTCCGATTCATATTTCTTTCATTACTTAAAAATAATTACTTAATTACCAATTATGCTTAACCTTTGGACACTAGTATATAACCAATAAAGGGCACAAATTCTCAATTCAGTTATATTCAACTGTGTTTCTCTACAAATACAGAATTTGTCTCTCATTCATTTTCAATCTTCATAATAAAAGTATATGAGCAATGAGTTTTTGTCTAATGAGTTTTTATTGGATAGATTTTAAAATTAAGTTTAAAAATAATTGTAATTTTTAAATTGGTTTTCTTTTCAGAATATTATGATGGTGTTATAAATTTCACTTTATATTTTTCCCCTGTAAACAATTGCAATTTAGAGATTTTTTCATACAAAAGTAAACTAGCAATGACAATTTTTTTTTTTTAAATCTTATTCTAGGACAAGATGGGAAAGATATGTAATAAAGGTTGCTTACAAAAAATAAAAAAGGGAAAAAATGGAGTAAAATGTTAAACATAGTTCTCCACATAAATTAGTTTCATAATCTGTTTATATTAAAGTTATAATGCAATCATAGCAAATAATAAGGCATTAATTCTTTGCAAGGTATCAATATATGTCTCTATAATAATTTTATAAACATTGCATCAATTTTGATTAAATTTATATTCTGGAGAAAATAATTATAATGAAAAGATTTTATTACAAAAAAATATGCTTCTTAATTGATAAATCACAGTTTAATCATTTTTGTGAGTAACTTTTTTGAAATCTAAAAATCTCAATTTGATTTCTGGTTTATATTATTCTTCTCAGAATTTATAAATTTTGTCATTGTTGATATTTTTAATCTTTTATTTAAATCAGTTCTGAACTATCCATATCTGTACAACAGATGCCACTTAATCAAATCATGTTTATGCAGCATTTTTTGAGTCATTTAAGCAGCTGATCATACAGAAAAAGTTATATGACTTGTAGTTTCTTCTGAATAATTTCATTCAAAAGTGGTCAGTCCTATTAATCAGTGATTTGTATAAGTAGCATCTTTATCTTTTAAAGTTGACTCTAAATTTGTTACATTATTTTCTGATTTTTAACTTTTTCTAAGCAGAAAATATGCTGCAATTGCCTATTTAACTAGCAATCGCTTTGAAACTAGTAAGAAAAAACTTCAATACCTGACATTTGATGACTTTCTATTCTGTGCCAACTGGATGATGTGTAATTGGTCATGTCCTAAAACAGGTAAATTAAAAAAAAAAAAGAAAAAAAATCTTCATTACTGTATATAAATATTTGCTGTCAACTCTGTTTTTGTTTTTTTTTGTTTTTCATAGGGCGGTTACAGGACTGAAAAATATGGTTTTGTTAGGAAATTTTATTGATCTGGAATTATCATTAAAGGGACATTTTAGAAAAATCTGGAAAAAAATAGTTTTTATTTCAATTTTATACCATTTACAGTAATCTAAAAGAAATTTTCAAAATCACACAAAAATAGATTTATCTAGAAGTATTTAGGTCTTTTTTAGTGACTCATTCAGTTAACACTTTTTCACTATTGCAAGGTTGCCAATCCATGTAAAATAACTTTCCATTTTGAGTATAGACTAATGTTGATTCTTGTGTTGAATTGATGAGGCAGCCTGGTAGACCAAAGTAACCTTCTCCCAAATCCAAATGATTTAGATGTTTCCTGTGTTAAGGCAGAAGAAAGGTATATGGTGTTTCTTCCTTCCAAAGCTATTCACTAGCTTATTTTTATGTATTCAAAAATTTTTAACTGCTTCATTTTTAAGAAGTTTTCTCTATTAAATGCACTGTTTTAAAATTATTATAATAGAGTATTGTTGACAATATTGTCTAATATATTATCAGAAATTTACAATGTTGAATATCCTGCATTAAAATTAAAAATTGATCCACTTTCATAATCTGGTTATGGGTCATTCCATGTCAAATCAACACAGCCGTTTCCATCACCATCTCCAAATTTTACAAAATTTGGGGAAATAGTTAGACTGCTAGAGAAAGTAAAAAATCTGCAATTTGAGATTTCTGAGACTATTAGTTTTTTAATTATAGGCATTTAAAGATGGCTGACTAAAACAAATTTGCTGTCAGATTACAACATTAAATTCATCTTAACTTCTGTTCTAATTAATTTACAGACATGGACATGGTATCATTTTAAAGGATTTGAAATTATCTTTTATATGATACCAAACACAATATGTTTTTGAAAAAAATATTTCAAGGTTAAGGCATTTGACCTTCAACCTTGAATTACTAAAAAACGAATTCTTCAATTTTCACATTTTTTTTCCCTGAATGCTAACATGCCTTAACTAGATGTATAGAAAGTTTCAAAATGGGATGACAATGGGATCATATTAAAAAAAATAATAATGATAATACAAAATACTTGTTCTCATTTATGTATTCATATATAACGTGTTCACAAACTCATCCTGTATTATAAAATACAAATGGATTTTTGTTAAAATTTTGTATTTTTTATTTTTTTATACTTAGTCTTATGTCAGTTTTTATTTAGACCTGCTTTTACTAATGAAATCATGCAAAAAAAAAAAAAAAAGATTTATAGACAAAAATGAAACATGTTTAATATTTTCCAGTTAGTGAATCTTACAATTATTGATTTCATGTTTTTAATAATGGCAGGCAGGTTTGCTTAATTAAATATTATACAGTTAACATACGGGTATTAACTATGAACTTTGAATAAAAATTGTGTTATATATTTAATTTTTTTATAAGCTTACATGACAAAATATATTAAGTATAATCCAGTTCGGAAATCTCTTGTTATGTTATATACATATAATAATATGGATTTAAATTTTAGCTTAACTCCACTCATACTTTATGTCTAACTACCCTAGAATCAATTACCAAAAAAAAAAAAAAAAAAAAAAAAATCATCAGTTTAGGTTTTTATTTAGAGTTGATTGGCTGATTCAGTTAGTTTTGGTTTGAGTTTAGGTTTTGATTAGAACTGATTGGCTAATGGTTTTTGTTTGAGTTTAATTTTTATTCAGTAGCTTGGAAGATAGCAGTTTATGTTTGAATTCAGTAGTTGGTGTGTACTTGTTGTTTATAAAAGTGAATTGCTACATTATAAATTTCTCTTTGTTAAAAGATGTGAAAGTTTTTTTTCAATCAAAGTAATACTATATATATACATATACATATTGAATTTGATAAAATGAATAGACAATGGTTAAATCGATGTTGTAATCCTCTTGGAAAAGCAAATCATTCAGCTAAAAGGAAAACTCTTTGTCCTATTACTAAATGGATGTTTGAAAATTATCCTGAAATTATCGAAATGGGACAAATGATATGTGACCAATGTAGGAGAGAAGTTTATTCATCAAAAAATAATCCAGCACATGAGTGCACTTTTGAAGTACTTCCTGGAACAAGTAGTCAACAAGATTTTGAAGAACAATTAAACGAATTTGACTATAATGAAGCACTAGATTCTCTAAACAGTCGTTTGAATATCCTGGGAGAGTCCCCGATAAGCAAGAAAAAACTTAAACTGCAGAAATATCCAAAAGAAAAATTTCACAAGGTAGAGACTGCTGTTCAGAAATTTTTTGAAATGGACGATTCTGTTGATGATGAAATTGTACAGTCTGCAGAAAGCGAAATGATATGCCAACTAAAAGAAAAGTTTTGTTCATCTACAAATCGTAGTGAAAAGATACAAATACTAACAATTCTACCAAAAAGTTGGAGCATTAGAAAAATTGAAAAAGAGTTTGAAGCTCCAAATTTTATGGTTAGGAAAGCCAAACAGTTAATAAAAGAAAAAGGAATTTTATCATCGCCTAATTTTAAACCTGGAAAGTCATTGCCTGAGAATGTGATTAATATTGTGAGAGAATTTTATGAATGTGACCTGATAAGTAGAATGATGCCAGGTCAGAAAGATTATGTGTCAGTAAAAGATTTAAGTGGAAATTGTATTCAGAAACAGAAAAGACTTATTTTATGTAATCTTAAAGAAGCTTCTGCTTTATTTAAGCAAAAACATACAGACAATAAGATTGGATTTTCAAAGTTTGCAGAACTTCGACCAAAGCATTGTGTTCTTGCTGGTGCAAGTGGAACACATTCTGTATGTGTATGCACCATCCACCAAATTTTTAAGTTAATGATGATAGGTGGAAAAATTGCTGAATTAACAGCAACAGATGATGTTCCTTTAAAAACCCACAAAGATTGTATTGCTCTAGTAATTTGCAACCCTCCACAGCCGGCTTGTTATCTAGGAGACTGTAAAGAATGTGAGAAAGCTGACTATATATTAATCCTGAAAGAGCAGTTAAGAAACTTGATGAATGAGAATATGGTGGATACAGTAACATATAAGCAATGGGTATCTGTTGACAGGTGTACACTTGTGACAATTGCAAAATCATATGAGGATTTTCTTGATTCGTTTTGTGAAAATTTAAAACACCTCCTTCACCATTTATTTATTGCCAAACAACAATCAATATTTCAAGCAGAACTAAAATTAATGTTGCAACTAGGACAGTTTTTGGTTATATGTGACTTTTCAGAAAACTATTCTTTTGTACTTCAAGATGAAATCCAAGGATACCATTGGAATAATTCCCAGGTAACTATCCATCCATTTGTTGTGTATTTTAACGATAATGAAGCTATTCTTCAGCATATTAGTTTTGTAATTATTTCAGAGTGTTTAAAACATGATATCATTGCATTTCACTTATTTCAGAGATACTTAATAAATTTCCTTAGAAGTAAGATGCACCCAACATTAATTAAACTGATCTTTTACTTTTCGGATGGGGCTTCAGCACATTAGGAAAACCGAAAGAATTTTGTAAATCTCTGGTATCACAAAGAAGATTTCGGCATATCTGCTGAATGGCATTTCACTGCAGCAGCACATGGGAAAGGAGCTTGTGATGGGATTGGAGGGACTTTGTAAAGATCAGCTGCTGGTGCCAGCCTACAAAAACCATATGACGAACAAATTGCAACTCCTAAACAGTTGTATGAATGAGCTGTCCTTAACATCCATTCTGTATCATTCAAATACAGCACGATAAATAATAGAATACTTGAATGAAGAACAGAAAATTAAAGAACGACTCCAAAAATCTCGTACAATTGTTGGTACTCAAAAGCTTCACTCATTTATCCCATTAACAAAAAGTAAAATTTGCACTAAAGTGTATTCTGCTTCACCTTTTTCAAAGGTGGAATTAGTAACTAAATTAGAAGACGAACTTTCCATTGGTGATATCAAGGGATTTGTGACTGCTATATATGACAATAAGTGGTGGTTAGCTTGTGTGATTGATTAGGATGAAGAAAATGCGCAGGTTAAATTAAGCTCTCTTCATCCATCAGGGCCTTCTCCATCATACAGCTTTCCCTCTAAGCCAGATGTACTTTTAGTGCCCATACATGATATATTAACAATTGTTAATCCAACCACAGCAACAGGAAGGGTTTATAATATCAGTGAAAAAGAAACTACAGCAACAAATGTGAAACTGAATGCACGAAAATTGTCAAAAGGATCAACATAATCAAATGTTGTAAAAAAACATTTTATAATGCTCATATGTTAACAATTCTGATACATATAATTATTATCATATACTCGTATCCATATGTTAAATTCTGTTTATTGTATTTCAATTTCTACTGCTTTTTATTCAAATTAATTGTATTGCATATTTACTTTTTATTTCAATTTCTATTTGCATATATTGATAAAATTTGATATGTTCACAAACTCATTGTCATATGAATACATAATTTAAATGCAAACATTTCATATTTCATTTATTTTTTATATGATCCCATTGTGGTCCCATTTCGAAATTTACTATACATATAGTTAAGGCATGCTAGCATTCAGGAAAAAAAATTGTGAAAATTGAAGAATTAGTTTTTTAGTAATTCAAGGTCAAAGGTCAAATGCCTTGACCTTGAGACTTTAAAAAAAAAATATTGTGTTTGGTATCATATAAAAGATAAATTCAAATGCTTTAAAATGATACCATGTCCATGTCTGTATGTTAATTAGAACAGAAGTTATAGGGATTTTAAGGTTGCAATCCAGCAGTAAATTTGTCTTAGTCGGCCATCTTTAAATGTCTATAATTAAAAAACTAATAGTCTCAAAAATCTGAAATTGCAGATTTTTTACTTTCTCCACTTACAAGGTGCTTCTTTTTTTCCCAGAGTGCTTATTTTTTTTCTCTCTCCCTTGAAATGTCTATTTTTGAACGAACTGCTTGTTTTAATTTTCGCAATCCTGAACCAAAACTATTTCGATAAAAGCGAAACAACAACTTTTCCTTATCTAGAACGGCCCATGATGTGTCGTTCGTACCCCAGAAATGTTCCAATTGTTCACTTTTAGCTCCTCCCTCATCTTTCAGCCTTTGATTCTTGGAACTCTGAATGTAAATTCTCCGTTCTGCATGCTTTTCTGGAATTCTGGAATTTTTCTTTTGTGACTCTCGTGTGCACGTGTGTTTATTCATTATTGCCATTTGAATTTTTTTTTATAACAAAGTAAGTTTAATATATCGATCAAAATAAATTGCGAATATCGTAAAACAATAAAGAAAATATATCTATCAATGACAGGATGCGTGAAGAGAAAACTGCGCGCGGGACAAATTGTAAATTTGACGACCCCTCTACCCAACTTTTTCTTGTAAAGCCGCTATTAGATACACCAACATTCTGTAAGACTTTTGAGCCAACACTGGATTTCCTCCAACTTATTGCGAAATATCCTCCCAACATCCAGTGTAATAGCAAACTGCAATGTCTCCCCAACTTTTTCCAAGTTCAAAAAAGTCTAACCTAGGTTAGATTTTTCATCCAACATCGAACGTTTCAACGAATCAGAGATAAGCGATTGGTACGAGTAGGTGATAAATATTAACGCCTGGCACTAGTAGAAACTGGTTTTTCGGCTTTTTCTCCAATTTTTTCAAGGACAAAAGTAACCTTTTTCTCTATTTGAACGGGAAAATGTTGGAGTTAAAATCGTCTGAAAAGTTTGTCTCGCCAAAAAGTCTGTGAATCTAATAGCAGCTTAATAGACTAAAAATGACATTGGTAGTATAAATTTGGTACCCCCTAAATTTCCGTACCCGGGGCGACTCTCTCTCCCCCCCCCTTTTTTGCACAGTGCTGTCAAAAGATCATGAAAATGCTCAAATTTTTATAAAGAATCGCGAAGAAACCTAAAAATATCATAGGAAATTTAAAAAAAATTCGTTGAAAAACCAAAAACATTCATCAAAAGATTATGAAAAAAAAAAGCAAATTATGTCAAAAGAATGCGATCAAATCACACACAAATTTTACCGAAAAATCTCTGAATAAAACCACAAATTTCCTCAGAAAATGGCGACGAAACCGCAAATTTTGATCAAAAAACAGCAATAAAACCCCAAATTTCATCAATAAACTGCGATAAAACCACAAATTTCACCAGAAAACCAAAAAACTGCTGAAATTTCGCCAAATAATCGCGAAAAAATTTAAAAATTCCGTCTCAAATTTTTATTAAAGAACGCGAAAAAATGTAAATTTCGATGAAGAAATTTGCATCGCTAAAAAACACTAAGTTTGTTAAAAAATTTGCAATAAAATTACAATTTTCGTGAAAAGATCGCGATAAAACTTATTTTTGACGAAAAGTCGCGAAAAAAACCACACATTTTGTCAAAAGATCGCAATAAAATCGCAAATTTCGCAAAAAGATCTCGAATAACTACAAATTACGTCGAATAAACCCAAAAGATCGCGAAAATACAGAAATTTCTACGAAACATCACGATAAAACCGCAAAAGATTGCAAAAACCAAAAATTTTCTGAAAAAAAAAAAATTGTCAAAATATTGTCAAAGATCAAATTTCTTCAAAGGATTTTTAGAAAGACCTATTTCATGAACCCCAGAAAAAAAGAAAAAAAAAAAACCCTGAAATTAATACAAAGTAAAAAACCCTGAAAATTATCAAATGCAAAATATATTAATGTCAAAGGTCATATTCATTCGAAAACAAAATTTGAAACAAACAATTTTGGAACAGAAAAAACAGCTTTAGAAAAAGCAAGAAATTGAAGAAAAAGCAGCAATAAAATCAGTTTTTAAAGCAGCAGAAACAGTTTTTGTACAGAAAGTTCCACTCCAGCAATGACTTTTTTTTCCGCAAACTTTTATAAAATTTGCGGCTTTTTCGCGATCTTTTCACGAAATTTGGCGTTTTTGCGCGTCTATTTGACGAAATTGATTGTTTTTACGCGATTTTTTTTATGAAAGTTGCCGTTTTTTCGTGATCGTTTCAAGAAATTTGACTATTTTTCGCGCTTAAATGACGAAAATGATTGTTTTTTCGGGCTTATGTGACGAAATATGTTGTTTTTTCGCGCTTATATGACGAAATTGATCTTTTTATGCGATTTTTTTGACGAAACTGATCTTTTTTTTCGCGATTTTTTGATGAAATTGATTTTTTTCTCGCGACTTTTTGACGAAATTGATCGTTTTTTCGCGTTTTTTGACAAAATTTGCCTTTTTTAAAACGAATTCGCGTTTTTACCCCTGGATTCTAGAAGGAAATTTGTTCTCTGCCCAGCTGCAGAATTTTTTTCTACAGTCTGCAACACAAGTAAAAATTTAAAAAACAGTCTGCAGACCAATCCCTCACATTACATTATATGCACTTAAACCTCTCTAGTATTTGTGAGACATAAAAGAAAAGTATACTTTTAAAAAAAAGTTGCCTTTGTTCTCAGAATTTTTAACACCTCATATATTGTCCGAAAGAGGGAGGGGGGGGGTCTCCACTTTCACAAACATTGCAGGTTTTTCACGATTTTTTGACGCGATGTCATTTTTCGCGATCTATTGACGAAATTTGCATTTTTTCGTACTTTTTGACAAAATTTGACGTTTTTTCTCATTTTTTGACGAAAATTGCTGTTTTTTGCGATCTTTTGAAGCAATTTGCCAATTTATCGTGATCTTTTGAAGGAAGCTGCCTTTTTTGCGATGTTTTGACGGAAACTGCCGTTTTGTCGCGATTTCTTAAATTAATTCATTTAATAATATTTTTTTCGCGATCTTCTGAAGAGATTTGCAGTTTTTTCGTGCTTTTTTTTAACGAAAACTGCCGTTTTTTTTTCGCGATCTTTTGAAAAAATTTGCTGTTTTTCGCGATCTTTTAAACAAATGTTTAGTTTTTTCGTGATTTTTTGATGAAATTTGTCTTTTTTTCGCGATTTTTTGAAGAAATTCGACGTTGTTCTGTGATCGTTTTGCGAAAACTGCCGTTTTCTCGCGATCTTTTCACGCAAACTGTCGTTTTTTTCGCGATCTTTTGAAGAAATTTTCCGTCTTATCACGATCTTTTGAAAAAAATTGCCATTTTTTCGTGAACTTTTAAAGAAATTTTCCATTTTTGCGATTTTTTAAAGAAATTTGCCGTTTTTGCGATTTTTCGAAGAAATTCGCCGTTTTTTCTTGATTTTTTGACGAAAACTGCCGTTTGTTCATGGCCTTATGAAGAAATTTGCCGTTTTTTGCGATTTTTCGAAGAAATTTGCCGTTTTTTCGTGATTTTTTGACGAAAACTGCCTTTTTTTATGGTCTTATGAAGAAATTTGCCGTTTTTTGCGATTTTTCGAAGAAATTCGCCGTTTTTTTTTTCGTGATTTTTTGACGAAAACTACCGTTTTTTCAAGGTCTTATGAAGAAATTTGCCGTTTTTTTCGTGATTTTTGATGAATTTTGCCGTTTTTTCGCGAGTTTTGGACGAAATTCGCTTGTTTTTCTCGATCTATGACAAAATTGATTTCTTTTCGAAGACTGTTTGTCGAAATTCGCGATACATTTTATGTCCAAATTTTTGGATTTAGGAGCGAAAATTTAAAAATTTTTGCTAAATTTTTAACAGTGTGAAAATAGTCTGCAGACTTTCCCAAGAGTCTTCGTCGCAGCGTTCCGCCGATTCTGCTCCCGGGGTTCTCTGCACGATTCCTTAAAGAAATTCATGTTTTTTTCTTTTAATTTTTGACAAAATTCGCGATATTTTTTAATGTTTGAATTTTTTACAAAGTGTAACGATATCATAAAACCGAAAGGATCGATCAAAAAACTCGGAAATCCAGGGTACACCAGGAACACAATCACCCCTGTAATGCATATATGTACATAAATGGGTGCTTCTTTTTCTCTAAAAGTGTGCTTACAGGTGCTTATTTTTTAAACTAAAATGTTGCTACTCACCCTGTTTTATTTCAGCTGTTGTAAATTTTTAATCATATCCATTAGTTTTTTAATTGTGGTAACCAGAAGAGTCACTGTTTTAATTGATGTATTTATCAAAAATATTTTTTGAATTGGATGTATTAAGTGTAAAAAAAATATAAGCTAGTTGATTAATTATTAATAACTTGATCTTATATTGACATGCATTCCATGACTATAATTTAAGAATGTGAAAAACAACAAAAAATTTATAACTTCTTAAATAATAATGAATAAAGTTGTTATATATTTTAGATGCTCGTTATTAATTAGAAAATATTTTTTTCTTTTCCTTATTTGAACAAAACAACCACTTCCTAAAGACTTTATATCTAGAAAACATTATAGTAATATCTAAATATGGTGAGGTGTTGCATGACAATAAGCAGACTGAGACTAATTATATACATAAGTATGATGTTAAATAAAAGTATAAAAATATTTTTAGGTCATGTTTTTAAATATTATGTTGAAATTCTGTTTGTATGTGTATGCATTTTAGCAGTATTTTCAATTTAAGTAAAAAAATAGATTTATGCAATTAAGATATTATTTGGCACAGTACAATATAAGTAGATAAAAAAAATATATTTAGCACTAAAATGCTTTAATTTATTGCAAACTAGTTTTGGTATGTAGCATCAGTGTACCATCATCAGTACAAGGATTGATAGAATTTTGCTGTTATATATCTAGTAGAAGTGTATTAATATATAGTAGAAGTGTATTCAAAATATAGGACTATTGACCAATAGAATTTCAGAAAATTCTGAGGAAAATCCAATAGAAAATTGCATAGGCAAAATAATTAGAAATTTGAAAAAATGGTTATAGAAATTGTGAACTGTGAAGTTTTTATGTAATTTTTCCAATAATCTGATGTTTGGGGAATGGAAAAATCACAATTAACAATGCCTTTATGATTTATATACATATAGGATACTTTAATGTTTAATATTTAGAGATAATTTCAAATTAAAGACCACAAACAATTTAGTCAAAAATAGGAAACCAACAAATCGGTCATTACAAAACATTGCTGGCAGATTAATCAAATTTTTACCTCAATTAAAATTATCTGTAAATCCACTTCCTTTAAAATATTATTTCTTGTGGCTACTTGCAGTTCTTTCCTCTATACAATTTATTATTGTGGCTGTTCCCTTGAATTTCTTATAATTCTATTGGTCAGTAAACTTATCTTTCAAATCCACTTCTACTACATATATATGAGAGCGAATTTTCATCTTTCTTAGCATAGATGACAGTATGTTGATACTATCAAAACTAGTTTACAATAAGTTAAAACATTCTGGTGCAAAAAGCATTGTTTTTATCTGTTTATAAATTAGATTTATATTTAAATTAATCCTTAAAAATGTACATTTTAAAATGTTGATATTAATACTTTGATATTATTGCATTTTCACTTGCAATTTTTTTCTATGGTTCATAATAATAGGTGAAGTCATTTGTTTTCTACTTTTTAGTTTATGATATAACTTTAAGGACTATTGAATAAAAATAATCAAGGAAAAAGCTTTCAAACTGTTATCAATGAGCTTAGATTTACATTATAACACATTAAAAAAATGACCTTCTTTATAAATGACCATTTTATTTATTTATTTTTTTTTAATCATTAATTTTTATAATGTTCTTTGCTGTAAAAATTTGCATTTTTTCTTCTGGATTTTTATTATTTAAAATTTCATGCCTTAGATTGTTCATTTGAAGAAACTGCTATGGAAATTGACCGAGAATTCTTGCAAGAGTTAAGAGAATTGAAGCAAATATTGGAAAAAGATTCTTATGATGAACTGAAATCATATGTTTTAGCTGTGTTACGTCCAAAACTTCCTGAAAGAATATATGCAGACCTAGATTCTAATTTTAAAGTAATAATTTAAAATATTTATAGATAAAGAATATTTGATTTTGTTGCTTTTTGGCAATTATTGATTGTAAATTTATTTAAAATTTGAATTATCTCATAATATATTTGTATGTGTCTCATAATGTTTCTATTTAACTTTCTATATAAACTTTTTTTGAAATAGTGAAAACTCATTATTTGTAATATTAATAAAAGAAAAATATTTACTATATATGAGTGTGATAATACTTAAATTATGTTAATTTTTGAAATATGCGTTGATTAGTACCTTAAAAAAAAATTGGTATATCGCTATCATATTATAGGGACTTTGGTGAGGCAGAAAAAATGCCCTTGGCAAGAGAAGGAAATTTTTCATTCATTTTTTTTGGCAAACTATTCACTGTTTCGTATGCACAAGCTAGTTTTTTATTATTTATACAATTTATTTTACATTTAAAATCCATTTATCTGTTATTATATGCAAACAGAAATAAGTTATCTTACACAGCAAATGCTCAGGTATCTGACATTTAAGTAACCATAAATCTGCTCAACTAACCAGAAAAAGATGTAAAGCTCTTTCTTTTGTCCCCTTTCTCGTAAATCGTTCAAAAGCATCTATGACTATTTTAAAAAGTTTGCTATTTTCATTTTAAGTATTTCAGCAAATGACATATCAATGTAGTCATTATTCTTTCTTGTGGATGCAAAATAAGAAAAGAAAGAAAAAGAGCCAAATGAGTAAGATGAGAGAAATTAATTTCCTATCTAGCATTCTGCTTTTTGCCAAATTTTGGTGAAATAACAGTAAAAAAACAGCATTTTTACATTATTATTTTCAATTGTTTTACTTACTCAAGAACGGGAAATCACTGTAAGAAAAATTATTTAACCCAGGCTATTATTATTTATCATTTTAAAACATTATTATTATTTGAGTGTTTTATAATACAGTTTGGGTTATCACCTGCATTAAATAGAAATAAAAATAAAAACAACTTCAGAATGGTATTATTTTTTCTCTTATTCAATTATAAAATGTCTTTTGTACTAAACTTTTTTCTAGCAACCAGCTTCTGATTCAAAGTACATAATATAAAGCACAGGAAAATTGTCTATTGTAGCAATGCATATTAAGTGATAACTCTTGTTGTTTTACAAATGCAATTAGTTTTGATATTTCTTGTATTAGGATTTATTTTATCAGTGCATTCATTTTCTTTTGCATAAAAATGAGCCTTTTTTTACAATCAATATATTTAAAGTGATTACTCACTTATAATTTCTATTAAAAGCATAATCTGTTAATCATCTTTGTCTTAATGTTAAATCAAATTTCTTATGAGATGTCTCATTACATATGCTACAAAAGATTAAGAAATAAACTCATAAATTATGGAGGAAAAAAATTTGTTTTGGCAAATATAGGTTCTTTAAATACAAATTTTTAAATAACAGCAAAATTATTTGGTTGATTTTAATAAGAAAATAGGCAAAAAAATTTGTTTTCTTGCTTCACTGGTACATTGATCCACTCCATAGATTAACAAAAAAAGATAGGACAGCTACAGCAAAATTGGTAATGGTAGCAACATTAGCATCACTAGTGGACATGAGGAGAAAACTAACAATATTTTAAAATATATCTATGAATATGAAATTTGTTTGTGCTCTATACTTTTATTATCTATCTAGTATCCTTTCCGATGCAGCAAGATTCTGCCTAAATTGACAGCACATTTAGGTGCATGTTTTAGTGTTACTCAGGACTTTCTTTTTTTACTTTTCTTACAGGTAGCACAAAAAAGTAGTAAATCGCTAAATTTCATTGTCGAGAAATAGCTGCATGCTTTATATGGATACAATATGTTAATTTTATGTAGCACACAATTAATTTTTGGTGTGCATAAAGTTATTTGAAATAATCTAATATAAAATTAGACATATAATTAAACATTTTTGTTGTTGATGTGTGAAAATGGAAGTATTCACGATACTTTTGCATGCAACTATCTTAATAATACATCTAACATTGGTAAATTTAAGTACAGTATTATTCAAATTTGGTAACGAAAATTAGCAAAGATGATATAATATATTATAATACATAAAGACAATAAAAATACTACTTAAGAAAACTACATATTCATCAATATAATAAGCCATTAAAAAAATCCTTTATGAAAATATCTATTTATTATTCCATCTAAGTAATATTCAAAAGTTTGTACTTTATTTACATCAAAAACAAGTTTTTGATTTTCTCTCTTAATAACTTTCTTTTTTAAAAGATTGTTGTGATATACTACAGTTCATAAAGTAACAAAACATCATTTTAAAAGTTTTACTTCTTAGATAAAATGTTTATTTGTGAAATTTTTTAATTTCATCTGTATTTTCTCAATAACATAAAGAATGATGAATTTTCTGTTTCTAGTAGAGTATTCTGTGAAGCTTTTTTTAATGTATGATTTAGTTCTTATATTGTATTAACTTGATTAATATCATTTTAAAGATTATTTTTTAAGAAAAATATTACTTTTTTTTCACTAGTATTGTTAATCCATAAACTACACATACAAACACTCTTATTTCAATAGAAGGATTTTATAAAATATTTTTTTTATAAATCTATTGATGAGACAACCAGTCAATGGAATGGAGCAACAAAACATTTTCATTATACACTAGTCATCTGATTTAACAGAATTTTTTTTTTTTTTTGTCACATATTTGCCTTCTTGTACTTTGATTTGTTCTGCTTCTGAAATATTTAATTGACATTGCTTGCATTTTAACTAATAAATGCATTTTAACTAATTGCATTTAAAGTGCCAGATACACTGTGTCCCACTGAAATAAAGCCATTGTGATTTTCTACTGTAATTGGGCACGAAATAAATCCATAAGAGTGAAACAATTATATTAAGAAAGTTGATAGAGAAATGCATATTTACGAGGAGTAACTCACTCCCTGTCTGACTTGGTCAGGGAAAAAATGAATGAATAAAAAAAGAGGGGGATAAAAAGTGTTCCATCAAAATAAAGCCACTACTGTTAATAGCCAATATATCTACAATGCTTACATATGATTAGTACAGACATGTTACTTTTCCGCGGAATTCTGCTTTTTCGGCACCGAATTTTATCATTCTCGAGTTCGATGCAAATCTGCATTAAAATCTGTAAACCTTTTTTTTTTGGGGGGGGGGGGGGGGCGTGCGTGCTAGCAAGCGAAGTACAACAAAGCAAGACTTCGAATGAACCAGCGTTAGCCAGCAGTCTCCTTCAAAGGCGCGCCACTTCCTCTTTCCCGTTGTCTATCACGCATATAAACCGCGCATCAAAGCGGGAGAGATCGTCTGCTCTTTCTCTCTCTGAACTTTGGATCATACAGCGCACATCATAAACATAGATAGAGAGTATGCTATCTATGTTCATGGCGCACATCAACGAAATGCCGGAGAAAAAGAAGATGCATAAAGCCTTGGTCAGGGGGTGAATCTCGTCCGAAAATTTAAGGCATCCTATTCCAAAAATTTGAAATTGGGTTATCAGTTCTGCAGCAACTTGTACGGTTTTTGCGCGTGGAAAAAACTATCGCGAAGAAATGCAAACTTCGTGAAAGGATCGCCGAAAAAACACACATTTCGTCAGTATTTCGTGAAAAAACGACGATTTCGTCAATGTTTTTTGTCAACTAACTTTGTTAAAAGATCGCTGAAAAACTCAAATTTCTTGTGCGGATTGCGGAAAAAACGGCAATTTCATCAAATATCGCAGATAAAAGGCTAATTTCATCTAAAGATTGCGGATATAACGCCGATATCGTTAAAAGTACGCGAAAAAAGACGCCGTTTTCGATAAAAGATCGCATAAAAATATTTTGTCAAAAGATCTTCGGGGGGGGGGGCGGAAGGCCGATTTCATAAAAAAAAAACACGAGAAAACGCCGATTTTGTCAAAAGATCGCGGAAAAACCGCCGATTTTGAAAAAAAGATCGCAATAATTCGCCGATTTTGCTGAAATATCGCAGATAATTCGTTGATTTCGTCTGAAGATCGCGGGAAAACGCCGATTTCGTATGAAGATCGCGGATAAACAACCTCACGTGGGGGGGAGTAACTCGCAGCCCCCCCCCCTCCCGCCGCCGATTTCCAAAAATGCCATATGAGCTTCGGAAAAAAAAATCAGTTAGGAAGTAAATCAGTAAAAAAATGAATCAAATATATTTTTTCCATTCTTTGATATTATACATAATTTATTGACCAGTTCTACATATATTTAAGGAAGATCTTTGGAAACTGTTTACAAATAAGTATACAAGTAACATTACAAGTAAAAAATTTCTCTAAAGTGCTTTAAAATTAATTTTTCTTATTTTCATAATATTGAAATTGTGTTATCTTTACATTATGCAATCTAAATAATTTTTAATTATAAAATTTCAACACTCATTTGTATGACCAATTATTTATATATTAACTTTGATTTTTTTTTAAAGGGTTTGGGGAGGGGGGTATTGCGTGAGGCCGTGAAAGTTCAGCTTTTTTTTTTCTAAGCTTGTACCATGTCTGTTAGTAATATATATTGTGGCAGATCATGTGCCAATCCCTGGAAGACTGTAGCTTTAATAATATTGTAGAACTCAAAGATGGAGGCCTTCAGTTCTGCCACAGGCTTAAACTGTCTTACATTGGCATTTAAAGCTCTATTGAGGATACTCCACATATTTTATTGGAGACTGAAATGGAGGTACAGGGCAGGCCCTTCCATTACATATCCTCAATTATCCAAAAATCATTCATAGGAAGATTTTGTAAACGTTATGGGGGTGTTACTGGAAAATCCAATCTAGGCCACCAATTCTCTCTGCAGTTGGCAATAAATGGGTTTCTAGCAGTTCTTGGTAATCTGTAGTCTGCATGCAGTTTAAAGGGAAAGGCAGGTCAAGTTTACCACAATAGCTGAAGCCTCCCAAAACTATTAATAAGTCTCCACTGTGCTGCCTTTTGGAAAAAAAACCTCTGCTTTCCTCATGTCATGCCAATGGAAAGGAAGGCTGTCTGAGTCATCCAAACTAATTTTTTTCTCATCTGAGAACGTAACAAAATGCTGCTCATCCTTCCAGGTTTGCTTATATTTGGTCCCATGAACTCTGCTTTGCTTGTGGATAGCTTTCAACATAGGCTGATGGGCACAGGTTTATTAATGGCATTTGGAGACTTCGATTATGGTAGTAAAGTTAACCTGGCTTTTTACTCAGAACACATGCAGGCTGCTGAATACCAAGAAAGTCTAGAAACCCATTTACTGTCATTTGCAGAGAGAATTGGTGGCCTAAGTTAGATTTTCCAGCAGAACAGCATCCCCATAATCTTTGTAAAATCCTCCTAGGAGTGATTTTTTTTATAATTGGATGCATTTCCTGTTCTGAATGCAGGATTGGCAAGTTTTTGCCAAAATGGAAAAAATCATGGAAAAAACTGCCCCGGCAAAAATACTTTTTGCCATAATTTTTGCCACTGTCAAAAAATAGCATTTTAAAACAAGGATTTAAAGATTTTATTTTAATTACATAAAGCAAGCAGTGGCGTAGCTAAGGGGGGCATCTGCCCCGGTCGCCGAGGCCTGGGGCACCAAATTGAGAGAAATTGTTATATATCTATATTGGGGTGGGGGCGCAAAATTTCTTGTTGGCCCCGGGCGCCAAAAAACATAGCTACGCTACTGAGGGCAAGAACTAAGAGATACTGATAAACTTATAACATATCGATACTCTTCTCATTGGTTAAATCTTCTGAATGAAGATATATCTCCACAAACAATTGCAAAACATATAACTGAAATGCAAATTTTCTTTTGTGATGGCCATACTCCACATACTTACAAGGAAGATCTCCAAACTGGGCATACTTGGAATATTTTGAAAATATATATATATACTAATTAAACTACTCAATGTATGTAATAAAGGATCAATCAAATTTAGCGGCAGAATTACAGTAGCAAGTCTGAGAAAAAATTAAATATTTTTAAATACTTGGCGTGGAAAAAGGAATTCATCAAAGGATTTAGCGAGTGGCACTTTTGTTCATCAAAGGCAAATGATTTTTAATGTAACTGAAAATTGTTAATGAAGTTTTATAATGTGTGTAAATGGTACTTAGGGAATTTAAACTTAAGCAATGAGAGATTTCAATTCATATATTGTATTATATATATATACATATTAATATTGCTTGTTTCTCAAGTTGTTTAATTTATCACAAAAAAAAAAAAAAAAAAAAATTAGGGTAGGTAAGTTTTTACCATAGGTGGAAAAAACCTGGTTAAAACTGTCCCAAAATTTTCGCCAAAGTGGTGGCAAAAATAGTCTGTCCATTTAAATTTTCCCCCCAAAAAAAGGAAAAAAAACTTAATACTTAGTAAAAAAAAATCAATATTCTAAATTTATTTTTGAATCCTTATGTAAAACAAGTACAATCGTGCATTTTATAAAATATAATGAATCTGTTCTTGGTGTGTAAGAGGGAGGTAGAAAAAAAATCTAATTTCTGAACAAGACATAATAGATAATTTTTTCAATATCTAACTTTCCATATAATTTAAATATATTTTTAATCTGTAACAGACTAGTTTCATCAGATAAATAATTATAAATTAGTATCAAAGACTTAAATATTTACATTCATTACATAAGACAAAAGTAGCAAAGTTATATAAAACCTCTTGATAATTAAAATTGGGTGTATCAAATCAAATGTTCATTAAAATCCAACGGGAGAGCTGTTAAGACTAAATGTTTATTAAATAAACTATAACTTGAATATTTAAAATAGATTCATTCTTACACTATTCTCTGATATACAGAGCCAACAAACATATTCCTTAGAGAACAGTCATAAGATTACGATAGAAGACATTCAAAATTTTCATGCTCTCAAAGCATATTCTCTGCCTGATTGCAGAAGTCAAGAAAAACACTTATTATCTGCTTGGTTGCAGATCCAAGACTAAAAAACCCCCTTTGGGGAAATATAACAAGAAAGCATAGAGATAAAATTAAAATGATCATAAATTTAAAAATATATCATTAACTTGACATAAAATAATTAAGAACTCAATAAATCTCTGATAATGATTTAAAAAGTACTCAAGTTGACAACTTATCAAAAAATAAAACATTAATTTTGACATAAAATAATTATAAGACCAATAAATCTCTTTAAATGAATTTAAATTAAATTAAGCTGTCAACTTGTCAAGAAATAAACATTAATTTAATAATAAATCATTAAGCATTTTTAAATCATTATTTTAGTCATAAATATTAATCAAGACTTTTATTTTGACAGTAATTGGGTTTTCTCAATGTCAAATCCATTAATATCAAGAATTATTATTTGACAGTAATTAACCTGTCAAGGTCAAATACATTACTATCAATAAATTTGTTTCTTTATTTAAGGCTTACGCCTAAACATCCTCCGCCTCCATGAACAGAGTTCATCAAATTTAAAATAATTAATCTTACCAGTTTTCTTAATCAAATATTAAAACAATAAAATGAAAACATTTTACCTGTAAAGTTTTTTTTTTTAAGTATTTAAATAAATAAAACAACTTCAATATGAATTCTAACAATTCTAACTGTCCTCAGGCGTTAAAAATTGTATAACTAAAATAGAGAAAGAAAAATTAATATACATTATAATCACAAAAATTAAACATACAAAAGAAAATAATAAATCAAGTACAGTTATTTTCTATTGGTAAAAGAGAGAGTTTTTGAATGGGGTGTTTCAGTTCCCCGTGCAAAGTTTTCAGTTTAACAACCCGAACATGACTATCTTCACCAGGGAAAAGTTCAATTATTCGGCCCAATTTCCACCTTAATGGGGGCTGGTTTTCTTCCTTTATCAGCACTAAGTCATTGATTTTTAAGTTCGGGTTACTCTTCAACCACTTTGTTCGTTGTTGCAATTGTGAGAGGTAGTCTGAAGACCATCTTTTCCAAAAGCTCTGGAAAATCTTTTGCAGCAATTTCCAACGTTCCAAGGGAGTAACATATGTAGAGATGTCAGGTTCAGGCAAGGATGTCATTGGTGCTCCTATAATGAAGTGTCCTGGTTTCAAAGCAGTGAAGTCATTGGGGTCAGAAGATTCAGCCACGAGCGGTCTCGAATTTAAACAGGATTCAATCTGTGCAATCAATGTTAAGAACTCTTCATAAGTCAAAATTTGTTCACCAATTGTTCTTTTTAAATGATTTTTCATTTGTTTTATTCCCGCTTCCCAAAGGCCTCCAAAGTGGGGGGGGGGCAGAAGGTGGATTACATTTCCATATTATCATTTCGTCAGTCAGATATTTGTGAAAATTTTCATCAGAAACAATTCGAGCCATCATTTTCTTCATTTCTCGGTCAGCTCCTACAAAATTTGTACCTCTGTCTGAATATATTTCTTGAGGCTTTCCACGTCGAGCTACAAACCTTTTCAGCGAGGCTAAAAATGTTTCAGTGGTAAGATCTGTGACAATTTCAAGATGGATAGCCTTTGTTGCAAAACAAATGTAAAGGCAAATATAATGCTTAAAGGGTTTCACACCACGCCCCTTACGAGGTTTGATCAAAAAAGGGCCAGCTAAATTCACTCCTACCTTCGAAAAAACTCGAGCTTGTGTTACACGTGATGATGGAAGATTTCCCATTATTTGAGATGAAAGGTGTGGCATATTTCGGAAGCATTTAATACATTTCCTTATTTCTCTTTTTACAGCTTCTTTAGCATTAACTATCCAAAAATTTTGTCGAATGGCCGAAATTGTTAACTGAGTACCACTATGAAGAAGTTTTTCATGAAAGTATTTTATGATCAAATCTGTAACATGATGTCTTTTAGGTACGATTATTTGGTGTTTTTGGTATTCAGAGAGGTTTGCATTTTTTAACCTACCTCCTACACAAAGAATACCATTTTCGTCAAGAAAAGGGTGTAAAGGAAGTAATTTACTTTTAGAATTTAGGTTCTTTTTTGAATTTAGCATTTTCAGTTCTTCTCTGAATTCATGGCGTTGAATCAATTTCACAATAGCGTTTGTTGCCCCTTCAAGTTCTTGAACAGTTAAGAAACCACTGATTTTTTCAGATGGGCATCTACTGTTATTAATAAATCTGAGACACCAAGCCATAATTCGTCTCAGTTTGGTCCAGGATGAAAATTTATACAAAAGTTCGAATTCAGGAATATTTTGGGATACGGAGCAAACAAGCATTTTACGTTTTTCCTGCAGGGCCTCTTCGTCAGACAGATTTATTGGAATTTCATGCGTAAATATTGGTAAAGAATTTTCCTTCAACCAGCAGGGACCATTTAACCACACAGAGTTATTAATCAATTCAGATGCAGAACAACCACGAGAGAGAACATCTGCAGGATTTTCTTTTCCCTTACAAAATTTCCATTGCACAGGAGCAACAAGTTCTTGAATTTCACGTACGCGATTTGCGACAAAAGGTTTCCATTTACTGGCACTTCCTTTTATCCAGTGCAAAACAATTTGTGAGTCGCTAAGACAAAATATATTTTCATTATCAATTTCAAGTATCCCCCTTAAATAATTTGCTAATCTAGCAGCTGTAAGTGCTCCAAGAAGTTCAAGACGAGGTAACGTAACTTTTTTTAGAGGTGCCACTCTAGATTTTGCAATAACAAATGAAGTTTCACAAGAAAAGGGATCACGAATATAGGCTACTGAGCCATATCCTTTTATACTAGCATCAGAAAAAATAAAAAGCTGAGCAGTTTCAGGATTTAGCCTTACATTATTTACAAAATATTTTCTATGCATTTCAAAATTTACTAACTCCTTAACCTCACGAAACCATTTTCTAAAATTTTCACTTAAAGGATCTGGCAACATAGAATCCCAGTCCATTCCATGTTCCCAGATTTCTTGCATCAAAAACTTCATTCTTATTACAAAGGGAGAAATGAGTCCAAGAGGGTCATAAATTTTCGCCATGGTTTGTAAAACAAGACGCTTAGTGATAATTTGACTATCAAATTCTACCAAAAGTGGTTGTAAATCTAATTTTAATGTGTCACTTTCTGTCATCCATTTGATTCCCAATATCTTTGAAAGATTTTGTTCAAGGGTGTCTTCCTCAAAATTTATCCCATGTTCTTTCCATAAATTTTTTAATTCCATTGAGTTGGTTTTGAATTTTCTTAATTTCATATTGGCCTCACTCAATATCTTCTCTGCACCTTTCGATAAAACAAAAGCTTCATTTACTGAATCTGCGCCATGGAACAAGTCATCAACATACAATGAAGTATTTAACATATTAACTATTTTCTCAAAAAGATCTTTATATCCCTCAATGTGATGTTTGATGGTTGCAGAAAGGAGAAATGGTGAGGTTGTTACACCAAAAGTTACACGAGTCATGCGGAAGACCTTCAAGATGGGATTATTACTAGTGATATTATCAAACCACAAGAACCTCAAAAAATTTCTATCTTCATCTTCTATCTGAATTTGTAAAAATGCCTTCTCTATGTCTGCTGAGAAGGCAATCTTGTGAAGATGGAATCTTAAAATAATATCCAAAATATTGGGATTTAAATTGGGACCAGAAAATAAGCAATCATTTAAGGATTTTGCTCCTTTATCTTTAGATGATGCGTCATATACTATTTTTACTTTCGTTGTCAGTTTGTCTTCCCTTATTACTGGTCTGTGAGGCATATAATATGTGTTTACTTCGTTTTTATCAAATTTACATTCTTCAATTATCCCCAAATCAGACTGCTCATTTAATATTTTCTTATATTCATTTAATAACCATTCATTTTTGCATAATTTCGATTTTAATCCCCAAAGTCTCTGTTTAGCTACATCAAAATTGGATTCCAATTCATTTTTGTTTACCTTCCACAAAAGTTTCGTTTCATATCTTCCATTAACAAAATTTAAATTATCTTTAAATAAATCCATTGCATCTAAATCCCTTTGTGAAAATGGTTCACTTTTACTATCAGAAATACCCAATGATTCTAGATCCCAAAATCTTTGCAAATCAAAATTTTCCCTTTCATTCACCGATACATGATGAGCATTAATTGTTTTGTTGCTTTCAGAGTTAATTTTTCATCTATTGTGTAACCAAAAAGTGTATTAGCTACATATAAATGCTCATTAATTTCTTCTACGATGCCTTTCTGCACATTCCAAAAATAATCAGCTCCAAGAAGGATTTGCACTGCTGATTCCTGGGGGGGTAGGATCTGCTAATTTCCATCCCTTACTCTCAACATATTTCGTAATTAAAGGATCAGAATTTGGAACCTTCAAAGTTGTTGCGCTTATTAAATCCGTAGCTAATACCTCAACATTTATGAAACGGCGATAATTCAGTTTACTTCTTAATTTAATTTTGAAAACATCATATTCTTCTTCCCGACCTTGATCAATACCAAAGGCAAATACAGTTAAATGTTCCTTTCGTAAAACAGGCAAATTTAATTCACGAGCTAATGTTTTTGTTATGAAGCTTTTCTCGCTTGCAGAATCAAGCAATAAACGAACTAATTTTGATTTTGAGTTACCTTGAGCAGTTACACAACATGTTTGCAATAAAACAGCATGATTAGAATTTTTCAAATTACAATGAGAATTAGATACAATTGTTTGATTTTCGGATATTTCTGGTTTCAATTTTTTCTTAAAACAAAATAATTTGTTATGTTCAGTGCTTTTACAATTTATACATGGCTGCAATTTTACGCGGCACTGCGAAGATAAATGGTATTTGAAAAAACACCGATAGCATCTACCTTCTTTTTTTAACATTAATCTTTTCTTTTCATCAGCTAAATTTTTACACTCAGACGATAAATGTTCATTACTTTTACAGAAAACACAAAAAACTTTAATATTAGCATTTAGAGTATTAGCATGTTGATATTTATTTGATTGTTTTCTTTCACGATATTCAGTTTTATTTTTATATACAAACGAAGAAGTTGTATCAGTTTTAGAACTAGTCATAAGCAAAGCTTTTTCTCTGCATTCAATTTCTGATTTAAGAAAGGAAATTAGATCTGTTACATCAAGGTCTTTACTAGTATCACGTCTTCTGTGATATTCAATTACAAGTTCATGGGGTAATAACTTAATCAAAACAGGATTTAATAAATGCCCATAGGAATTAGATGTTACTCCTAAATTTCTTAAACTTCTTATGTTTATTTCACAAACGTCATGCAATCTTAACGCATTTAAATTTGAGCAATTTTTCACGGGTTCCATGTTTAACAAATTAGACATATGTTTATTTATAATTACATCAACTTTACCAAATCGGTCCTTTAATAAATCAATACAGGTATCATAATTTTGTTCTGTCAATGGAAATCCTTCTACCACATTGTATGCACGATTACATAACAAAGATTTTAAATATGCAAATTTCTCTATCTTTGACAGTGATTTATTCTGGTGTATCGATGTTTCAAAACAATTAAAAAATTCTACCCATTCTTCGATTTCACCAGAAAATTTTGGAACATTTAATTTGGGTAATTTCATGGCCGAATAAGAACTTGCTTCTGTACCACTGACAGAACTATTCAATGCATTCACAGAACTACCTGATATCATAGTAGAAATATTGCCTTTATTGCATTTACTTAATCTATTTTTAATTTTAAATTTAGCACTTATCAACTGATCATTATACTTTTCACTGCTAGCAATATCCTTTTCATATTCTTTTAAGTCTGATATTTGAGCTTCAATTTCATGATTTAATTTTTGAAATGCAGATTCTTTTAAAGACAATGTTTCGTGAAGCTCTAATAATTCATCAGTTTTTGTATTATCAATATCATCTGCTAATAACGTGTCTAATTTTGTTAATAACTTTGTAAAACTTGTTCGTTCAACAGAACGCTTTGCTTTAAGTTTTTCTAAATTTCCCATAACAATAATAAAATCTTAATTTCTAATTGAATAATAAAGCTTCTTACCTGTTTATTTCAGGTAATCCTTAGGTAATCCAAGTCAAATGTTCATTCGTATTAATCCAATTATAAGGAGAAAACTGTGTTCATGCACAAAAGTCACAATAGTCACACAATTTAGTCACTATTTAACACTATTCAACACTATTCATTATTTAACACTCCCGGGTTGAGGCGCACCAAAAGAAAATGGGTGTATCAAATCAAATGTTCATTAAAATCCAACGGGAGAGCTGTTAAGACTAAATGTTTATTAAATAAACTATAATTTGAATATTTAAAATAGATTCATTGTTACACTATTCTCTGATATACAGAGCCAACAAACATATTCCTTAGAGAACAGTCATAAGATTACGATAGAAGACATTCAAAATTTTCATGCTCTCAAAGCATATTCTCTGCCTGATTGCAGAAGTCAAGAAAAACACTTATTATCTGCTTGGTTGCAGATCCAAGACTAAAAAAACCCCCTTTGGGGAAATATAACAAGAAAGCATAGAGATAAAATTAAAATGATCATAAATTTAAAAATATATCATTAACTTGACATAAAATAATTAAGAACTCAATAAATCTCTAATAATGATTTAAAAAGTACTCAAGTTGACAACTTATCAAAAAATAAAACATTAATTTTGACATAAAATAATTATAAGACCAATAAATCTCTTTAAATGAATTTAAATTAAATTAAGCTGTCAACTTGTCAAGAAATAAACATTAATTTAATAATAAATCAATATTAAGCATTTTTAAATCATTATTTTAGTCATAAATATTAATCAAGACTTTTATTTTGACAGTAATTGGGTTTTCTCAATGTCAAATCCATTAATATCAAGAATTATTATTTGACAGTAATTAACCTGTCAAGGTCAAATACATTACTATCAATAAATTTGTTTCTTTATTTAAGGCTTACGCCTAAACAAAAATATATATATTAATGTCTGACAAAATAATTTACTTAAGGAAAAAAAAATTAGACATCAGATTTTTAATTTGGTTTTTAAATTCTTTAGTATTAGACTGAATCCCACCTATTTTATAAGATTTAAAATATGTAACATTATTTAATTATATTTATTAATTACCAAATTAAATAAAAATATTAAATGATATGTTATTAAATTCAATTGTTTATACCATTATTATCCTTATTAGCTTATAAATTTTATTACATATTAGAGACAAAAAAGAATTTGCCATTTTTGCCTTTTTTTTTTTTTTCATTTTTCCCCTGGTTTTCTCCAGTTTTTGCCACTGTCCTTTTTTCCGGCAAAAATGCAAACCCTGTCTGTATGCTCATCTCAACACAAAAAAAAAATGTGTTTTGTATAGTCAGTAGACCTGTATATGCCAATAGCAGACAGTTTAAGTCTATGGCAGAACTGGAGACCGCCATCATTGAAGCATGGGATAATATTGATGCTGCTGTCTTTTAGAGATTGATAAATGGTATGCCACATCTTATATTCCATGTCATATACAAACGTGGTGGATATATTGGCTATTAACAGTAGTGGCTTTATTTTGGCTTGGCACTTTCATCCTCCTTCTTTTTGTATACATTCATTTTTTTTCCTGCCCAAATGGGGAAAGGAGTGAGTTACTCCTTGTAAATATGTATTTATATATAACTTTCTTATATTTGTTTTGTTCCCATTGGTTTGTTTCCTGTTGAATTACAGTACAAAATCATGATGGCTTTATTTTGGTGAAACACAATGTATTTGCTAATATCTGTTAAGGTGATTGTGAAATGCGATGATTTTAAATGCCAGATTTTTGCTAATATCTGTTAATTTATTTGGGTTATTAAATCCACTTCAACAGCAGAGATAAGTTGAGAATAACAGCAATCTTTTTCTATACCTACTGTCGGTGAAGTGAGTATCAATAAAAAAAGGTGACTCATCTTTTTTCATGGAGTAAGTTTGTACTATGCTATTGTGTATTTAAATGGAGAAGATTAATCAAAATTGTTGAGAAGCTCAATATTTAAAGGATAATCATAGTATCTATATTTCTGTGTATGTATTTGTTATTTTGTCTTTATTGTTCTCAATATCCTGATTATAAACATACAGTACTTTAAAATTATTTTTTTTATAATTTATTAAGTTACAAAATGGTTAATTTAAATTAAAATATAATTTTATTTTGAAAAAAGTTTGTTTCACTTGTGCTAATAGCATTAACCTTATCAATCTCAATTATGTAATTTGAAAAAATATTTTTGTGATAAGTATTATGTTAACCTTTTCTTATTTTCTTTTCAGTCTTTTACTCGCACTTTTGTAAATATTGCATATGGTTTGAATCATAGCAAGGAAATCAGAGATCTTTTTGTAGATATTGTAGAAAAGGTAAATATTAATTCTTAATCTATATGACTTTTTTTTCATATCTTAAACAGGCTGCAATTAAATTAAATATTTTTTGTGAAAATATCCAAAATTGCTGAATTTTTTTCTTATTATGTATAGTTGATGTAGGACAAGTTACATTAATTTTTTGTTTCCATAATTTGTAATATTTAACATTTTGCAATATGTCTTTCTCTTTTTTCAGTGTATAGAACCATTGCGACAGGGCCACTGGTCAGAAAGAGATCTTAAATGTTTTCTTGATATTTACACATCATCAGCTTCTCGTATTCATTTATTTAAAAGGTAACTCATGTTGTAAAGAATTTTATACTGTACATTTTTAACTCAGTTATGAAATTAAAAAATGTTCCTTTCCTGTAATGGAAAATTATGCTGAATATTTTTATATTGGATTAACATTTGACTATTACAGTGTAGAACAATTTATCTGAATTGGCTAGAACCAGATGTATTCAGGATACTTTGTTGGGTACCAAAGTAATGAAGTGATGCTCATTTCATCTGATTTATTGATTATTGTGAATGTGTCATCATTTTTAATTTCAAATTATTAAATTAATAACTAAGAATTATATTCAATCATTATCAAATGTTAAAACTTGAACAAGAAACAATTATGGTAATCCATTGGAAACAATAATTTTGTACAAAAATAAAAATATCATATGTCAAAATGTTCTCATTCCAATGTTGACATCAAATCATACCATGCATGTGGTAATATATTTAGCAATGTGCATGTCTAACTGATACAATAATGTTGTATTTTTTTGGAAAAATTTAAAAATCTAAAATTGGAAGATTAATAATATGATTCTGGAGAATCATTTTCTGGATAAATTGTTTGATACTGTAATATTCTTTTATATTGTGTTTATTAAAGTTGTTGCTGATTTTCTTTTATGAAACTTTTTTTCTTTATGGTTTTTTTTCCTCCCCTTGAGAAAGAAGTGGGTACATCTGACTTATCAAATCTAGATTTTTGAAAAAGAGTAAATGATAAATTCAATTATAAAATATTTCTTAATTTAAAAGTTGTTTGATATCAGTAAAATAATCAATAGTTTTTTACGTGTATAGTTATTTGCATAATCCTGTATGAGAGAAAATGCCATTAAATTTTATTGAAAATATTTGAATAGTGAATATCAAAAAACTTTATCTTGGAAAATTAAAATTGTATACAAAAAGAGAAAAAAATGACAGTCTCTTCTTTGATTAGTCAATCATAAAAAAAAAAAAAAAAAACTCTGAAAGACATTTTTCCTTGAAAGACCTGATTCTTTCTACTTTAGCATTCAATTAAAAGTTCTTTAGACATTTTTAAAAGTGCATTGAAAATAACATTTACTGACAAAAAGCATGCAAAGTTTAGGATTAGAATCTGCCACCATATTTAAATTTATTTATATACATATGTATATATGTATTTACTTAAGTTTTCAAAAACAATGTAAATTTTTAACATCAATTTTAAAAAGTTGGTTTTAAAATTACTTGCATATGTATGTATATTATATATATTGACCATCTTTTAATGTTTCAATACATTGATGACATCATTTTAATTGACACCACTAATAGTGTTAGTACTTCCTTTCCTATAATTTATCCCACTAATTTGGAACTTAAGGAAAACATTTTATCAAACAATAGTGTTAACTTTTTGGATTTAAAAATTACATTAGTGGATAACAAAATAATAACTGATCTATATGATAAATGTAAAGATTTTAAATTTAAAGTTAATACCTTTACTCATTTTAAATCTTGCCTCCATATTTCTGTTTATCAAAATATACTTCTCAATCACTTGTTCAGAATCAAAAGTTTATGTTCTCCTCATCTTATTAACAAAAACATTAAACAATTAATCTATGATGCGATAAATCGCAGTTTTCCTAAGAAATTCATTTACTCTTTATTATACAATTAATTCTTTTATTACTTATAATTTGAAGTGGGATGTTTATTGTCAGTTAATTTTAACATTTTGCGCATAAAAATATATCAATAAAAAATATAAAAAATAAAAATTATAAAAAAAAAATAAAAAAACTATAAAATGTTAAAAAATTTATCAATAGGTCGAATGGGTGGGTAGATGTTAGATTAAGGAGGTAGGGAGGAGCTGCTGGAAAATATATGCGCATATGTTAATTTATTTAAAAGAGGGGGGTGTTGGTGGTAGGAAAAGGTACAGTGTAACAATAATATAGTGTTATTTGTTATTTATGGTAATGTATGGTTATAGCATTCCTTGTTTATTCCTCTGGCTTTAATATGTCACATAGTTTGAGGCTGATCAATGGTAAATAATTTAATATAATATTATATTACTATTACAATATTTTAAATTCATATGTTAGTTATCAAAATAAGCTATCCTTTGCTGGTATTTTTTAAATGATATAATAAATTATTAATTCCCCAATTTTTGCTTTAAACAAAGGCTGGCACAGTGGTTGGTTTTTACCATGGTTTAAACCAAATAATTTTTTCCTATGGAAACTTTTTTTTTTCCTTTTTTCGAAATAGTCTAAAGATGTTTTCTTATTTTTCTTTATAATTTAAGACTTATAATTTATCGTATATAATTTTTCTACTTTTAACACTTTTTCTGCAATATGTATTTCATACAGTGGGCCTTGGTCTTTTTAGGTGCGTTCGTAATTATATAATACGTAGCACCTATAGTTGTCGTTCAGTCCGTCCGTCTGTCCGTCCGTCCGTCCGTCTGTCTGTCCGTCCGTCCGTCTGTCCGCATATAACAACGCAAAAACTACCCAACCGAATCGTTTGAAATTTAAAATACATAAATATTAGATATTTTTGTCGAGTCATTTCAAATTTTATGAGAATCGGATGGATAGATCAATTACAGGGACGATCAGAAGTATTCCATTACATTACGGTCAATGGGGAAAAAAGTTTCAAATGCATTTTAATCGTTTGAAATTTAAAATACGCAATTATTACATAATTCTGTCGTGTTATTTCAAATTTTTTGATAATCGTGTGCATAGATCAATTACAGGGGCAATCAAAAGTATTCAATTACATTATGGTCAATGGGGAAAAAGTTTCAAATATATTCTATACGTTTGAAATTTAAAATACATAATTATTACATAATTTTTTCGAGTTATTTCAAATTTTATGAAACTCGGACGAATAGATCAATTACAGGGACAATCAAAAGTATTCCATTACATTACAGTCAATGGGAAAAAATGTTTCAAATGCATTTTAATCGTTTGAAATTTAAAATACGCAATTATTACATAATTCTGTCGAGTTATTTCAAATTTTTTGATTATCGTGTGCATAGATCAATTACAGGGACAATCAAAAGTATTCAATTACATTATGGTCAATGGGGAAAAAGTTTCAAATATATTCTATACGTTTGAAATTTAAAATACATAATTATTGTATAATATTTTCGAGTTATTACAAATTTTATGAAAATCGGATGCATAGATCAATTACAGGGACAATCAAAAGTATTCCATTACATTACGGTCAATGGGGAAAAATGTTTCAAATGCATTTTAATCGTGTTACACTCATGCGAACTTAATAAAATTTATATGCAACTATAAAGTACATATTATAATATACATCTTACATAATTTGTGGTGCAAAGAACATTTGTTATTGATTTACAAGGCCACACAAAAGTATTCCATTACATAATGGTATAGGGAGAACATTGTTTGATGAGCGTTTTAATTGTAGTTCACTATTTACAATGTTATGAGATTGATATATGAACGTAATATTTTTAAAACTTCGTTATCGTTCGAACGCACCTAATTTGCTACGCTTCACGTGCAATTTCCAACTTGTTTTTTTATGTATAGGAATAACTGTTTAAATTGAAATATGATTTTTTTTCAATTATCTACATAATCCACTGTAGGATGTTTAACAATACTCGGTTTAAACCTAAAAGCCTAGTTTAAACAAAAAATAAAAAACCGTTTTATGTTTTTAAAAAAGACCTGGTTTTTTCCAACCCTGTATTAAACCAATAAGTATTGTAATTTGTAAAATTTTGTTTTTACAGAGTTAATCAATTTTTTGCATTAATTTATTGTGTTTAGAGATTAAGATAGCGCCACTGGCGCTTTGTGTAGTAAATTCATATTTATTTTACATGAAGTAAATATTCATCAATATTTAATCAATTTAAAGTAATTCTATAGTTATAAACTAAAACTTATTATTAGTATAAAATAGTTAAACTATTTTTATTAAGTTCATAAAATTTTTGTCTACTTGTGTTTTGTAATTAATTATTTTATTAATAGTTTATTTATTTATTTATTCTAAATCATATCTATTTAGTTTCTGATATAACTTCTTTGTTAATTGTCTACTTTGATTGAATGCAAAGTGTGATTGCAATCACATGATAGCAATTGATTTTTGTAAGTTTATCTTTTTGATAATTCAATTATAGTCTAATTATTTTCTTTGAAATGGTTTTTCCAATGCAATTAATATATTGATAATTCAATTATTGTCTTATTATTTTTCTAATATTTTTCTTTGATTTGTGTTCTCTATTGCGATTGATTGGGCAATATGGAAATCATTTTTAGGTTTATCCTGATTTCTATTCAGAAATTAATCGCAATTAATGTGTCTATTTAGCATTGCCCTTGATAACGAGCTAAATACCACATTTCCAATATTCTTCCAATTTTTGACAACTCCTCTGTTTGATATTTGTCATTAACAAGTTATTCCAGATATTGATGTTGATTTGTAGTATTATCTAATGGTTCTATATATATATATATATATATATATATATATATATATATATATATATATATATATATATATATATATATATATATATATTCTGCTATAATGCTTCAAAATTTCAAAGTACAAGACAAATACTGAAAGCACAATGGATATAATTTGTCATTTACTCAGAAATGTTTTAATGGTTTCAATTTGTCTTTTAGTGTGCTATATGTCGGTATTTTATATTCATGACTATGTTTGTGTTATTTTAGTGATCCTCATCTACTTGAAGTTTGGGAAAGATATATGTCTACAATGTCAAGTTTTATTCTGAAAATGTATCATTCCTGATTTTTTGTGTATTTTACACATGTATATATGTGTGTGTGTGTTCAATTTTGCAATATTTGCTGAATCAGCTTGATATATTTATTAATGTATAATAAATCTTGTATATATAAATATATATATATCTGTAATTTAACAACATTTACTATGTTTGTATTTTTACATTTATGTAAGATTGTTCAGCAAGGCTCCCAGTACAACAAGAGACATGTTTATATTATCTGTTTGTCTTCCTCTGTCCAGTATTTTTAAAATAAATAAGTCATTTTCAAACCATTTTTCCTTGTGTACATTTTTTAATACTACTTTTTTATTAGTTAATCTGCCTCTGACAAGAATCATCATTTTATGATACTTATAATTTAGATGGAATTCCTGACAAATTAAGTTGTGCTCAGTATTTTCCACTTTGGACTTAACCCCTGGATACTGGCACATGTCTATACATCCAACAGATACTAAAAAAATGGCCTTTACTGCTAACTCTGGACTTTTTACATAGAATGTTTCATCAGCACAACATTTTGCTATGACTTTAGTATGCTTGCCAGAAACGAGTCCAAACGCTCTGATTGGATTCTTAGCTGATGTTAATTTCTGATTTGTCAGGATCTTACACAAATGTGTCTATAACCTTCCATCTAGAACCTCCTTTAATTAGCTTGCATGAATTTAAGGGGACGCTTCACTCACTTGAAAACACCCACTCAGTTATGTTAAACCAACAGATGTTTTTTTTTTTACATTTTTCATTTAAATTTGAATATTTTTAAACAAATTTTTTTGCATAAAATAGCTGGGTACAATCTTTAAAATGGCTATTTTTTGCTTTTTCAGATTTCAGTTGCAAATTTTGTTTTAAAAGGGTACTTTTACTTTTGAAACCAGTTTTAAAATTGGAAGAACCTTTTTAAAAAAAAGTCTGCAACCAAAATCAAAAAAGTAAAAAATAGTCAGATTAAAGCTTGAGCTAAGCTATCCTATGCAAAAAAATTATTTAAAAATATTTAAATTTAAATAATAAATTTGAAAATAACCTGCCCTTTGTCTTAACATTAAGGAATGTGTGTTTTCAAGTGAGTGAAGAGTCCCCTTAAAGAGCTGGTTTTTGTTGTTGTTGTACTCCTGTCTGTTAAAATAACCATTAGATCTTTGTAGAAATAACAACATATTAGAATGAATGGATCCAGTGTGAATATCTACTTTTTATCAGCACAGCTGTCATACCTCTAGAGTATGTATGTATTGTGGAAAGTAGGCCAATGATGTGAAATATAAGAATAAACAGTCCTTTTCTTCTACAACGAGTTCCCTTTTTTGGGAAAACTTTTTGTGGATTTTATTTAATTGTCTCCCCGTTTGATGCATGCAATTGATTTGACTGCTGTAAACTCATTTAACTGCACTTAACTGATTTGCTATATTAATCCATGTCTTCAGTCTCACGATAAATCATAACATACATATAAATTACATTTCATTTATATTGGCTGCTTAATGTAGAGAAAGATAAATTAAGCTACTACATGTTATAAATTGTTTAAAAACCAACTGTATGACAATTTGTTGTTCCCAGAAAGTCTAGTATCATCACATTTTCTGTTCTAGATGCATTTGCATTAGCAAGCACTTTGAGTATTTGGCCTGTAATTTGGATCTCAGGCTAAAAGACTGAGCTCTCATTCAGTTAGGTATCCTAGAAACTAATATTTTCTATCCTGAGGTCACTT
The DNA here is from genome assembly GCA_964019185.1 of Maratus speculifer. NCBI lineage: Eukaryota > Metazoa > Arthropoda > Arachnida > Araneae > Salticidae > Maratus > Maratus speculifer. The sequence goes on from OZ025293.1 coordinate 26,845,428, forward strand.
AAAATATATTTAACCTGCACCAGATACATTATATGTGGCTGGATCAAGAGAGCAGTTTTCCCATGTTGATTCTCATTCTCTGCTACTCAAGCTGTTGTAACCTATTGCTATCTATATGATTTAATTAACATAAAAAATTGCTATATTTGTTATACAGAAAAGGAAAAAGTCATTGCACTATCTTTTACTTTATTTTTCAATGAAGCATTTACTGTTGAAATTGGAAGAAAAAAATGAAATTCGCTGTTACAATAATATTTAACGATTAAATATGTTTTGAGGTCACAATTAAATTTAGACTCAGAAGCTGTGCTTAAGTTATTTTTGGTATAAAATGAAACATTTGCTCATTTTTGTACTTCTGTGATCTTATTTTTTCTTTTATAATTATTATTATTATTATTATTATTACACTTTCTAACAGTTCTATTCATAACCTTTAAGGGGGAGCACAGTACCTTGAAACTGGTCAAAATATCAATTCTCTTTTTTTTTTTTTTTTAATGTTAATTGATAACTTCTTTATTTGTGAATATTTCAACATCTCATTTTTGCCTATAAGACTGTTGTATCGTAAGATATTGTAATTTTTGTTAATAGACCTAACACAATTACCCATACAAATGAAAAATTTTAAGCTGGTTTTTCTCCCTGTTCATATTTTTACAACTTGTTCGAAAAATACTAAGGCTTTTTTGTTAGGTCGGTCTTTAAATTTCTTTTTTTTAACTTATTCTTCATGGTGTATTATTAATTTTGTACATGGATTTAACATTCAAGTTTATAGAAATTTTTTTCATTAACATTTTTCAACAAAGTTGAAAAGTGTTTATGATTTTGGTTTATCTGTCCATGCTCTATCACCTGTAAATATACTCAGATTGCCCTGAAATTTTTGGACATGATTGATGTTTATCCTAGCACAAACCCTATTTCAAATGAAGTATTATTTTATTTACAGGGATAGTAAAAAGTTTACCGTTACATTATGGCCCATGAGGAAAAATCATTTCAAATTAATTTTAAAGATGTTACACCTTGTCAAACATATTAATATTTATATGCATTTATGACATGCACTAAAATTTGAATTCTGTAAAATATGCGGTGAAAAAAATAGCTATTATTCATTTACAAGGTCACTCAAAAGAATTGCATTACATAATGGTAAAGAAGGGAATTGTGTGCGACATATTTTAATTATATTAAACTATTTCATATATAATAAATTAATGTATGTCACTGAGATTTAATATAAATTGTGTGATATAATCATATATAATATGAAGTGCACATTTTCAGTTAACAACTCTGTAAATTTCCAGGCATTTGTCTTGCAATTCCATAATGAGGTGTGTCTTTCCTTGATTGCAATGTTTTATCATAGATTTAATGGGTTTTTTTTTTTTTTTTTTTTTTTTTTTAGTTTTTTTAGTTTTTGACTAGTCTGTCATTCAAGTACATAAATATAAAACATGATCAAGATGAAAGTAAATTTAAAAAATAATTCTTTGTGAGATACTATATTACAAATATAATCTAATAACTCTAATGTTCAAAATATTAAAACCTCTTATATTGTCAGAATAATGAAATCCATTAACAACCTTATTTTCTTTTAATCCAAAATAATGATACCCATTAACAACTCTACTTTTTTTACTCATTTAAGGGTACAAATTTTCCTTTTGTAAGTAAATACACTACAACTGGTATTTACTGTAAAATTTTGGGCCTTACTTTCTAGTCCCTGTTATTCTTTTCCCCCAAACTGGCTAATAATTAGGGGTTAGCATTATTATATCTATCATTTAACAGTTGTTTTAAAATCAGTTGTATGTTTTTTAAATAACTAACAGAATTATAATCTTTTTTACAAAAATATTTTGTTAACAATATTAAAAATTTCATGATTTTTTGAGTAGCAGACAATTAAGTTATGTCCCTTTTCCTTGATAAAATGTCATTGCATATAATAAGTTTTACAAACCATTTTCAACAAACAAAATAATCTAGTGATAATAATCAGGAAACATTTCTACAATTAAGTAATAATTTTCAGTAATTTATATTTCACTAACCACTGATTCAATATTGCTGAAAATTTGTATTTTTACATTACTTTGTTTGCCAAATTTATATATTTCATAAAACTTTGGGATTGGCATTACACTTTTTAATATAAGGTCCAATCTTAGCATGTAGATGACCTTATGACAAAATAAATTATAGATATTTATTAAAAATTGCATACAAATAAAAAAAAAAGTTATTTTTTTCTTGCATTAAGCTGAACTGAAATTATAGCTTGCATTTGGATTATTTTTTTTCATATGTACCTATATTGGGGGGGGGGGGGGGGAATTAAAATAACTAGTATGGTTCTTTCATGGTCACAATTTACTACTTAGTTACGAAGAAGCTAACTAATTATTTTTACATCTTTCCTTCATTTTACTAGAATATATTTGAACATGAATTTTAAAAATATATTTTTTGCAATTAAGAATGTATTTTTGTATAGTGTTTTCATAATCTAAAAAATAATAATAATAATAAAATAAATGGTCTTCTTTCATGCAGTCTATGGTATTATGTTTGTTTGGAATATGATTTTCATGTACTTAAGTGTTGTACATATCTTGTTTTTCAAAAAGTAATAAGTCAAGTTTTTTGGATTTTTTATAGCAATCATTAATGTGAAATAATTTTAATTAAATAGGGAAGGAGGGTGCCCTTAATACGAAATATTTCAGGCTGACTTAAGGAAAACTATAAGATATCTCATTTCAATATAAAAGTTAAATGTTTTAACAAGAAAAATGGGAAAAAATGATTTTACTGTAGTTTATGATTAACCCTTTCATGGACAAGTAAGTGTATTTATGTAATGTTAAATTCACACCGTAATTTTTTAAAAAAATATATGACACTAAAGAAATGCAATTATACAGCTTTTTTTACCTAAAATTATAAAAGTAAAATTTTATTAAACATTTTAGTACAAAATTTAATATGTTTTTTGAACCCCATTTTGTGAAAAGTAAAAGTTATTTTTATTAAATTTATTATATTTAAGGACAGTCATTCTGCTAAACCAAGCTATTAAAAAAAATACTTAAGTGGCAAGAACAAAACAACATACTACTTGCTGCTTATTATATAGGAAACAACCTCTCAATGTTAAATCGACCAAACATGCTTGCATAAAATGTGATATAACAAAGGAATCAAGCATTGTTGAACAATAAAATAAAAAGTAGAATAATCTAATAAACAAATTTTTTAGTTTGATATCAAACTCATCTTCATAAGTGAATTAGAAGCAATGATTAAAGATTTAAACAGCTGTCAAGATACTTAAATTCATCTTTTTCTTCTTCTTTGTCAAATTTAATTTTTCAAAAACATAGGTACTTAAATAATGGACAAAGAAAAAAAATTAAAAATAAATGAAATAAAGAATGAAAATTTGATCAGGTAATTACCTAATCTAAAATAAGAGAGGTAGCTTAGATCAACAATACCACCACTCTCTTAATTTTTTTAAACTAGCATTTGTAATTTAAAGATATCTGGTATAAAAAACATTCAATTTGCATGAGTCTAACCATTTCGATTTTAGTACAGATTTTTTCTAGGACACTGGAATTCAAAGCCAGTTCTGAAAATGGAAGTGTCACCAGAAAAAAAAAAAAAAAAAAAAAAAAAAAAAAAAAGGCCCCACCAGTGGCTGAGAGGGTCTGACCTCTCAACTGGTAGACGGCAGGTGCTGGGTTCGAACCCAATCGCAGCTGTCGGCCTAACCGTTCGAAGTTTTCGTGGTTTTCTTCGAACCTTGCGTGAATACGGGTTAGGTTCCCTTAGAAAGACCCCCACGAAGGGCATCCCTCCCTTGGGCCTATATCCCTAGTGTAGATAATCGGCCAACAAAAATAAACCAAACCAAACCACCAGAAAAAAAAGCCTGCAATCAAAATTATTAAGCTGCAAATGAAAATCTTGAAGCCCTAAAATGTTAACTTGAATTGAGTTTTTTTTTTTTTTTTTTTTTTTTTTTTTTACTTTGCAAACAATAGATACTATATCGGAAAGATTTTGGAATGCAGAAACACAGCATTATAATGCCATTTTTCAACATCTAGTTCGATCGTCAAACTTTTAAAAGAAAGTTGTTTGGTTTTTTAGTGGTAGCAAAAAAAATTGTATGAACATAATAAATCTTTTAACGGGCAGTTCAATTATTAGATGAAAATGATCCTGCCTTGTAGAAACATGTAAGGATGTCCTTGAACGAACAACATAAAATAACCACATACATTCATCTGCATTCAATTTAATTGCACATTATGTCAGAAAAAGGCACATTTTGGATGAAGTGAAAAAAATCAAGTTCCACTCAATTTTATTAGTTTTCACACCTTATTTCAGCAAAACAGAACAAAATGACCTTTGTTATAAAGTATGTTTCGAACGAACAAGAAAACATAAGTGAACATATTTTGGACTTTCTTGATTGAAAGATAACAAATTAACAACTTTTCAATGTCTTACTTTTAGAGCTTGAATCCTGGGATTGTTTATGACAAACATAATAGGGCCAGCATATGGTAATGAGGTGAATATGAAAATCCCTGTCCAGGGCTGTAACTATAAATTTAGGGGCCCTGGGGCAAACTAGTGAGGCCCCTGCGCCCAGGGCAAGTTAAAATTTTGCCCCGGTCGCAGTTTTTTTTTTCCTTTTCGCATGCCGCTGTTTAAAGGAAACACAGTATGATAAGCCCAAAAATGACTAAAAAATGTAAGATTGGGTAACCCTACTCAAAAGGCACTTGGAGGCAACGCAATTTTTGCCGATCCCACTGAAGCTAGTATAGGGGAGGAAATACGGACTTCTGATTGGTTGAATACTTTAAAAAGCATTTTGTTTAAGTTCATTTTTGAGTTTATGTAACTTAATCATACATTTCTGTTTAAAAACCTTTTGAGAGATTGATTTCGATATTTTTTTTCTGATTTTATGTGTTACATAAGAAGAAAAATTTTCTAGAATATTTTAGATGCTTTTTATATTATTCAGCCGATCAGAAGCCCATGTTTTCTTCCTTACTAGCTTTGATGAGATCTGCAAACATGCAGGGGTAGCATGACACATTCCACTTGACATTCTGCTGTCTGCTCTAAAGCTGCTTTTACATGCGAAGCGTATGGAGTTTATCGACGGACATGCAAAAATATTTACTCTAGCAGATTGATTTTTTTAATTACTAACTTTTAGCCAGGTGCTAGGCATTTTATAAGAAGTTAGACTAGAAATTAAAATCAATAATTTTTTTAACCATCAGTTTGGGGCCCCTCAGGCTTGGGGGCCCCGGCTGCAGTTACGGCCCTGTCCCTGTCGGCTGTGCCTATAGGCTGAGGTAGATTTCGTTAAGTGCTCATTTCAACAACAAACAAGCGAAATTTGGCTCAAAATGCTCACTTTGACAGCACTTTTCTGAAATATTTTCTGACTTTATGAAAAAATCGACTAATATGACGCATACATAGTTCCTAAATAAGAGAAACTGTCAATTGAATGCGTTTGAGAGCAAAATTGAATTTAAAAATGAGTCTGATAATTAACAATTTGCTATTTGAATAAATCCTCAATTCTTCAATCATATTTGCTTCGGTAAATTCTGTTCAAAATGCCCATTTTGATAGCATTTTAAAAAATTTATTTTGCATTTATCAAAAAAACTGGCCAATGCGTCATATTATATACTTCCCAAATAAGAGAGCCTGTCATTTGGATGTGTTTAAAATCAAAAATGAATTTAAAAATCAGTCACAAAATAAGCAGTTTATTATTTGAATTCTTCCTCAATTTTCCATCACGACCGCTTCGGGAAATTCTTCATAAAATGCCCATTTTCGAAGCATTTTTTGAACTATATTCTGCCTTTATCAAAAAGCTGACCAGAACGTCACATTATACAGTTCCCAAATAAGAGAACCTGTCTTTTGGATGTGTTTAAAATTTAAAATGAGTCGGAAAACAAGCAGTTCGTTATTTGAATACTTCCTCAATTTTCCCATCCCGATCGCTTTGGAAGATTCTGTTCAAAATGCCCATTTTCAAAGCATTTTTTGAACTATGTTCTGCCTTTTTCAAAAAAAAAACTGCCAATACGTCACATTTTATAGTTCCCAAATAAGAGAACCTGTCATTTGTATGCGTTTAAAAGCAAAAATGAATTTAAAAATGAGTCAGAATATAAACAGTTTGGATTTGAGATTTTTTCTTCAACTCCTGATTTTGTTTAATTTATTTTTTATTATAAGTATTGGTTCTATAAAAAATTTGTCAGTGTAAAAGTTGTAGATATTATTAAGAATATGTAAAATAAATTTAATCAGATTTGATATGTTAAGAATTGATAAAGTTATAGATCGTTTTCTTTTTCCACCCCCCCCCCTTTTTATTTTCGTGTTTTTATTTTTTATTTTTTTTATTTTTTTTCCAATAAGAGTTGTTCCTGTCAAAAACTTGTAACAACAAAAGTTTTAGATAATATTAAGAAGATTTATAAAAAAATTAATTGGATTTGATATCTTGAGAATTGACGAAGTTATAAATTTTTTTTCTCCCAAAAACCCTATTTTTTGCGCCCCTTGAGGCATTTTTTATTTTATCAAAAATCTGTCATGCGTAAACTTTTGGCGCTTTTTTTTTTATAAGTAATATAAACTTTAAACCAATTCGATATCTATTTTCATCAAGAAGTTATGTGTTTTTTTTTATGTTTTCACAAAAGCCCTTCCTACTTGGACTCTTTTGGTCCGATTTTGCCCATTAACAAACTTGACCGAGATTTTATGCCTCTTGATTTTATGTATCAGTTTGGAGAGGGGATTTGAGCAGAATTATAGAAGTTATCATGCCTATAAAAAAGTGATATATAGATAAACTTTTTTACTGATGGTAGTTTTGGGGTCTAGGGGTCATGATCGGTGTAGATTTGCAAAAAATGTTCAGTAACTCCAACATAAGAGCGACCACAATAGGTAGTATTTCATACGAAATCTACCTAAAAGAGAACATATGGGAAGATGCAATCCATAATTAAAAACATGAATCCTTTTGCTTTTTTTCTGCCATGTGGTTGTAACTCACTTAACCTGGTGGTTAAATCATCATTAGAAGGCGAAAACTCCTGATTTTCCCAAAATTTTATTTATTTTTTTTCTTCATTGCCTTTAGAGGGCCTTTTTTTGAAGCATGGTGAAAAACTAACCTTAAAACCTCTCAGTGACTCCTCTCTCTTTTTTTTTTTTTTTTTTTTTGCTGCAGCCTTTAATATATATATATATATACACACACATATATGTATATATATATTTTCTTAAAAATGCCAATAACCAAAATTTTGATTTTTTTTTTACTGCTTGAAGTTTTAGAAACATTAAAAAAATTCAGAGAATTTTATGGGAACTGTAAATTAACAGTTCCAGTAAAAGTCTATAAATTTTTGTTTATTTGTATCATATGTTGCTTACTATATATCCTAAACAAGTTAGAAAATCCACGTCAAATGAGACAAATGAGGTGCATTTGTAACTATAACTAATTTTATAAATATTTAGATCTTGGTGCAATAAGTGTTATACTCTTGGACAAACAGGCATGAATACAAATTTTATTACATTTCTACATATTAAATTCAGTAATACGGAAGTATTATAAATCCATTTTAAAAAAGAACATAATCACCAGGACAACATAGAATCATTACCTATTACGTGATATCATTGAATTAAGTATGTATGATAAAATTTAGTAGAATGAAGAAACCATTAATGTCATAGTGATGGGCAAACCTATACTACACTGACTTTGAACAACAAGAAAAAGACATTTCATTTGTCCAACCAAGATCTCTAAAACAACAGCAAAATATTCAGATTCACAATTTACTAAAAGGGATGTTTATGGCCTGTGTATATGACTGATTGGTAGATTGCAGAGGTGATAGATATCAGTTGTGAGTTAAAGAAATTGTAATTAACTTTATGCTTCCACACGGACTGCTACTGAATGTAGATGTCCACTTGCAAGACAGCAACACCACCACCAGTGCTCACTTCCTATGCACAATGTTTTAAGAATTGTGGAAGCTTCAGTCACTATTGGTTAAACAGGAAGGCATCACTCAATATCAAAGGAAGATATTGAAGCAGTTCAACAAATTTTTGGTTCTTTGAATTTCTAATTTCAGCTCTAAGCAGAATAAGCAGGAAGTAATATGTTTGAAACTTACACTTATATTGTGTGTAAGCTTTAGTATTTTTAAAAATATATATATATAAGTTTTTTAAAGCTGTCTGTTTCTTAAATTTATTAAGAAATAAAACGCTATGTCAAAGAAGACTGGATTTTTATTTTATGAGATCAATATGTGACTTTCATACAGGAAACTGGAAAAATATATTGCAAAATTTTACATTTGTTTTTATAATTTGTCAAAATCAAAGTGGAAGATCTCCTTTACAAGGAAGGCAGTATTGAATGATATTATTCAACAGCAAAACAATCTAAAATTTTAAAATCGCCATTATTAAAAATATATATATATATAACGAAGGCTACCACAAAAAATATGCATACATGTTTCGAAACTGATTATATCATTTTGAACCGAAAACTATTATCTTTAAAATAAAAAAAAAAGCAACAAATGTTGTCAAATGTTATAAGAATCAAATTAAAACTTAAAAAGATATCAATAAAGATTTTCTTCATTTTATTAAATTCTATCATACGTAATTAATTCAATGATATCCATGATAGGTAGTGATTCTAGGTTGCCCTGGTGATTATGTTCTTTTTAAAATGAATTCATATTATTTCCATATTACTGAATTTAATTTATAGAAATATAACAAATTTTATATTCATGCCTGTTTGGCCAAGAGTGTAACACTTATTGCACCAAGATCTAAAATTTTATAAAACTAATACGAATGCAGCTCATTTGTTACTTTTGATCTGCAATTTCTAACTTATTAAAAATATGTGGTAGGCTACATATGATACAAATAAACAAAAATTCAAACAATTCTACTGGAACCGTTAATATACAGATCCTGTAAAATTCTCTGAATTTTTGAAATGTTCCTAAAACTTATTTATTCAGAAGTGGAATTTCTCTTTTATAATGAAGGTAGTATTCAATGGTATTGATTAACAGTAAAAAAAAAAAAAAAAAAAAAAAAAAAAATACATATTTCAAAATAGACAATATTTTTTTAAACAGAAAAATATTATATTTAATTAAAAGAAATCGAAACAAATATCTTGCACCGTTCTAGAGATAGAGGACTTTAAAATTTTTATCGAAAATCAAGAATGGGAAATGGTGTTTGGCATGCCAATCTTTAACACCCTGTATTTCGGGTCACAATTTTTTTGGGGCAAAACAAAAATATACAAGTATCTTACTCTTTTCTGGATTTTAACATATGTTCAATTGAAAAATTTCTGAGACTATGAAGGTAAGATTTTTTCTTTGGCTGCCTGAATTGACATGGACTATACTATATATTTCTGTATCAGTAAAAAAAAAAAAAAATAAATAAATAAATAAATAAATAAATAGTTAAGCAATTTTGATAATTTTTTCATATAATCATTAGAAATATTCAATGTATACAAATTAAAATTTTATAAGTATGTAGCTGAAGTGATTTATTATTTTCTATATTTATCATAAATATAGATGTTTAAACTTGTTTAATTATGTATTGATGTATAAACTTTGAGAAAAAAGATCCTGAAATATCCTGGCAAAATTTAGTCAAAAATAATTTATGTTAAGTTACATATGCAAAAATCTACTTTTGTAATTTGTTCAAACTTAACTTTAACCCTTTCGGGTCTGTGTACTAGTAATAGTACATGTCTTTTAATAGAGTATTATTTTTTTCTATGAAATACTTTTGTTACTATTTACATGTAGTAATGTTAGTATATGTCTATGCATTTACTAAATGACTAATTTATGTTTCTGCATTTAGTAATAATAATAATGATTATTATTTTTCCAATTCTCTTTGCGCCTTTTTCGATTCTTTTATTTTAAATGTATGTTTCACTCATTAAATTTGAAATAAAAGTTACTTTCCTGAAAGAATTGTGTGTAAAAAGCGCAAAAAGTATTAGAAAGTTGTAATATAAGTTAAATCTTATTGTAATACAATAATTTCTAAACATCTCCAAAAATTCTTCCTTAGCCTTTTGGTCATATAAATATTAATTCAATAGTACGCAAAACATCAACATACGTTATCTTTCAAACAATGAAATATTTGTTAAACACTAATTAATCTATATGGATAGCTAGTGTTAAAGTTATTAACGTAAAAGTATTTTTTTCTAAAAACTGAAAAAAAATTCGGACCCGAAAGGGTTAATTTTTCCTTATATTTTATCCGTATGCAGGGCCCTACTAGCAAGTTTTTTGGCCAGGGCGATTTCAATTTTTCGTGCCCTTTTAGATTGGTTAATTTATTGATAGTAACTGTTTTCATATATTATACACTTATTCAAAAAGTGTGAATTAAAAAAAATAAATTTCCTGAAAATTGAAAAACATTTCCAAAAATTAAAAAATATATTCTATTACTTATTGAAATATGCTTTTAAACATATATTGAGATATATTTTTGTCATTTCATCATATTAATATCTCAAAAATCACATTTTGTTCCAAATTATGACTATCATAATAGAAATTTAGAGGAAATTTGGAAAATGGTGTGCCCTTTGGAAATTTTGTGTCCAGGGCACAGGTGTCTGTGCAATAGTCAGGCCCTGTCAGTATGATCATCTTTATCCTGAATTATTGTATGAACTAATCGCTTGTAAAATACTTGGAGATGAATGCTTTTCCTTTTCACTCCAAATTTTGGCGGTTTTCTCTCTAGCTCTTTTTTTCAATGTTGGACAAACATTAACTTCAAAAACTCATAATTAAATGCTATTTTTTTTATTAAAAAAGTGCTAAAATTATATCTATATTACCAATTTGTGGAAATGACAAGATTGAAAAATCCGGTATATTATCAGAAAAAATCGATTTTATCATCATATGAGAATATTTTCATTTTTTTCACATAGTCAATAAATACTTAAACAATATTATTATTGTTATTTTTAAATAACTTACTGCTGAAATGATTTATTCTTTTTTACCTTTGCAATTAATGTTAACCTTAGGCTTATTTATTATACTTATATGCAGTAAAAGATCTTTATAACATAAAACAAAATATGCAACATTTTACATTATATAGATAATTTCACATAGCATTAAACTTAGCTTTTAAATGCGGACAAATATGTCTGAAACAAATCAGTATACATTAGATGATCTTTATATTACATTCCTTACATTCCAGATTATTAATCTATACATATAATAAAACAGTAGGACCCGGTGTGTCTGTACATTGAAGATAATTGACAAAAATGGAGTCAGGGCGATAAAAGAAAACCAATGAAACACAAAAAAAAATTTTTTGAATTTTTTGTCTGTCTGTCTGTCTGTTTGTTCGAGGTTATCTTCGTAACTACTGAATGGATTTTTATGCGGTTTTCACTAATGAAGAATGCACACTCCCGGGCAGTGTATAGGCTTTGTTTCATCAAAATCGGACAACAGACAAAAAAGTAACAAAAAGAAACAAAAGAAACTATTAGGTGCGCTGCTCACGTTTTTTAGTACATAACGTTTTTTAGTACATATAAAATCCAATAGATGTCACTGTGCGATTTTAAAACGCGCTATCGTTATGTTTTCGCCAGTCTACTTAAGTATGAGAAAGTTTCAAGCTGGCTGTCGTTCCATGTGGTTTAGTCGGTAGAACGTCAGTGCGCCATACTGATGGCCCGGGTTCGATTCCCAGCATGGAATTTTTTTTCACTATGTTGGCATTAACGCCTATAAGCAATTAAAAGAATTTGAAATATTGTATTCAAGGCGAATTTTCTCTCTGGGAAAATTTCCTTGCATTAATATGTCAGTGTAATTTTTTTTTCGATTTAATTTTTTTTTTTCGAAACTTTGTTTTTCTTAAAAAATTACAGTAAATATTTGATATTTCCCAACGTTTTTTGAATGATCGACTTGCTTTTTTTTTTTTTTTAATGTATGTCTGAACCTTATCTAACTACTTCTTCAAGATTTCTTTAGATAAACCGACCAGCGTAGAGGGCGAAGGCCGCTAGTTTTTGAATAATACAGATATATACATTATGAAATATTCATATATTGTTAAATCGCCTTATAAAAATTATCTAAAAATGACTGGACAAAATCATTACATTACTTTTTTCCGAAATTTTTACCTTTAATAATAGCAATATTTTCAATTAAAAAATCTGAATTAAGGAAATAAATGTGTAATGCTTGAATGAAATAATGTTTAAAATTTAATCCTAAAATGTGTCAATATTTCTATAATATGGATTGCAGTTTTTAAGTACAAAATTCATTGTTTACATCTCAGAAGCTATGCATTATATGTTATGTTATATAGAACTATATATAGAACTATGTTATAAAGAGCTTTTATTGAATATGTAAAATTTTCACCTCCCCCCCCCCCTCCACACACAAAAAGCGTTTTTCTAGCAAAATTTAGTTGAAAACAATAAATCATTTTTCTTCTTTTTTAACCAAATTTAATTACCCTTATATTAAAAATCAGTAAAATATCCATTTGTATTACTAATTTCAAACTTTTTAAGTCTTCAATTAATTAAAAAGGAAATTTATATTTTATCTTTTAGGTTGTCCTCTGAGCTACATTACTGGGAGATAAACACTTTGTTGAGATGTTTCTCATTACATAAACATAAATTCCACCAATATTGGATAAAAATTATAAGTTTTATCTAGAAATTTATTTGAATAGCAATATAAAATTGAAAGTGCAACTGAAATTACCATTAGAAACAGTAAAATATGTTACAAACAATGTGTTTGAATTAAGCAAGAAAATTTTAATAGTAAATTTTTATTTCCACTTGTAATATATTCATATGAAGTAAAAATAAAACCTTTTTATTTTTAATATTCATAAAACATGTAATATTTTATTTTTTCTAAGAAAATTTAGCTGAAAAAAACTGCAAAAAATAAATTTTACAGAAAAATCATTAAATCATTTTTTATCACTACAAAATTTTCAGAAATTGCACATACCTACAAAAAGTAGTCTAATACGACAATCTAAATTTCAATTCTGAATTTGTAATGCCTATTTAGTTGTTGTAATCAGAAAAAAAATGATGACTGATAGAATGTAGAAAATTTCAGAAACCCCCCCCCCCCCCCCCCCCGACACCAAATAAATGAATAAAAATAATAAATTAATACTTTAAAAATATCTTATGAGGGGAAAGGGGGCTAAAACAGAAAATGGCTGATTTTTTCAATATATTTTCTTTTTTTGTTTTTTGAATTGAGGGAGGGGAACAAAACTATAAAGTACCATTTTAGAAATTTAAACTGCTAGATTGCATAAATAGTACGTAAATAAAGAATTTGAAATACTAATTAGAAATTTAAAATAAACAGTGTTTTTAAGTATCATTATAAATATTATATAATTCATAAAATTTCTAATTTTATATAGATTTTATAAGTAAATTTTTGTTAACTGTTTCCTCTAAGATAAAATTTGCAACGATTTTAAAGGGTTGTAAATTTATTTTATAAATTCTATTTTATTAAAATATCTCATATATGGAACACTAGGTTTGAAAGTGATAATACAAATATTTTCAGAAACTCCTAGAAAATTAAATAGAACTTACCTTATATAACAAATAGAATATATAAATCAGAAAAAAAGAATTTAATTTAATTTACAAATTATTATTATTTATAATACAGGGATGGGAACTGCAAAAAAGCAAAAAGACTGAAAATACGCGTGAACGAAAAATTGCACCATATTGTATTCACATGCGTGAATGAAAAATTGCACCACATTTTGATCACAAGCGCGAATGAAAAATTGCACCACAAGTAAGGGGTACTTTTTGTTTAATGAATAGGTGTTATCAGAAGTTTTATTCACTTTGAAAGATTTGAAACAATCAAAAAAAGATTGTGAAGCAGGAAAATCTGTTTTGGAGCAGCAAAGAGAATAATTTGGAAGCAGGAAAGTTAGTTTTTGGAACAGAAAAATTCTATCCACCAGGCATTAACTTTCTTTTCTTGCCCCTTTGACGAAAATTGCGTTTTAAAGCGATTTTTCGACAAAATTTGCCGTTTTTTCGCGATCTTTTGACGAAATGTGCCGTTTTTTCGCGATCTTTTGACGAAATGTGCCGGTTTTTCGCCATCTTTTGACGAAAGTTACCGTTTTATCACGATTTTTTGATGAAAATTGTAGTTTTTCGCGAATCTTTTGACAAAATTTGCCTTTTTATCGCGATTTTTGGACGAAATTTGTCATTTTTTCGCAATTTTTTGAGAAAAGCTGCCCTTTTTTCGGGATTTTGTTACAAAATTAGCCATTTTTTCTCGAATCTTTTGACGAAATTTGCGGGAAATTATTCGTTATTTCACTATTTTTTTAGTGAAATTTCCTTTTTTGCGATTCGTTGACGAAATGCACCGTTTTTTCGCGATCTTTTGACGAAATGTTCTGTTTTTTTTGCAATCTTTTAAAGAAAATTACCGTTTTTTAAAATAAAATTTACCGTTTTTCGCGAATGTTTCGACAAAATTTTCCGTTTTATCACGATTTTTGGACAAATCTTTTCATTTTTTCTAGGAAAACCGACTTTTTTCGGGATTTTATAACAAAACTAGCCTTTTTTCACGAATTTTTTGACGAAATTTGCCGGAAATTATTCGTTATTTCGGGATTTTTTAACGAAATTTGCCTTTTTGCGATTCTTTGTCGAAAATTACGCGTCCCGCGGAACGCGTAAGCAGGGCCGAATTACGCACTTCTGGGGCCCGGGGCTACTGGGAATTTTGGGCCCCTCCTTACGCTATTGGAAATCTTAAGCCTCCTACCACGATACTGAATGTCACCCCCTCCTCAAATCAGTGGCGGATCCAAGGGGGAGGTCATGGGGGTCATGACCCCCCCTGGAGCTCTTCAAAGAGGGATGTACAATGTAAGTAAAAAGTGCTAAAACAGGAATGCAAAATGTTTTGGGTGTGATCGACGAAATTTGAAAATTTTCCACGATTGGTCTGCGGAATTTGCGATTTTTCTTCACTTGATTAGCAAAATTCACGATTTTTTCGCACTCGATCGGTGAAATTCGCGATTTTTACGAAGCCGATCCACGAAATTCACAATTTTTCCATGCCTAATCGACGAAATTCACGATTTTTTGGGTGTGATCGACGAAATTTGAAATTGTTCCATGAATGGTCAGCGAAATTTGCGATTTTTCTTCTCTTGATTGACAAAATTCACGATTTTTTCGTTCCCAATCCGCGAAACTAGCACATTTTTCCGTTCTTGTTCGATGAAATTTCTTCAACCGCCCAAAGATTTTTTTTAATTTTTCCGCGCATCATCGACAAAATTAGCGATTTTTTCGTCTTGAATCGACAAAATTCGCGAGTTTTTTGTACTCGATCGCCCGATTCCGTGCTTTTTACGAAGCCGATCGACCATATTCACGATAATTTCTTTCCCGATCGATGGAATTGTCAATTTTTGTTCGCCATATCAACGTAATTCTCGATTTTTTTTTCATTCCCGATCGACTGTATTTGCGCTTTTTATGAAACTGATCGACCATATTTGCGACTTTTTCGTTCCCGATCGACAAAATTCGCAATTTTACCGTGCCCTACCAAAAGCGATTTTGTTGTTCCTGATCGAATAAATTCGGGCTTTTTACGAAAGCGATCGACCATATTCGGGACTTTTCCGTGCATAATCGACGAGATTCGCACCTTTATCCGTTCTCGGTCCCTGAAATACCGCACCGAACAATAAAATTCGCGATTCTTAACTGACTGATGAAATCTGCATTTTTTCCCCGCCGTAAATTGATGAAATCTGTAATTTTTTCTCGCGATAAACTGATAAAACTCGCTATAGTTCTGCAGCCGCTCAAAAAAATTTTCGATTTTTCCGCGCATCATCGACAAAATCTTCGATTTTTCCTTGCCCTATCAACGAAATTAGCGATTTTTTCTTACCGATTCGACAAAATGCGCGAGTTTTTCGTACCCAATCGCCCGTATCGCTCTTTTTACGTAGACAATCGCCTACATTCGCGATTATTTCTTTCCCGATTCACGAAATTGGCAATTTTTTCATTCCATATCAACTCGAAATTCGCGATTTTTTATTCCCAATCAACAAAATTCGCGATTTTTCCGTTCCCGATCGAATAAATTCGCGCTTTTTACGAAGCCGATCGACAAAATTCTGATTTTTTTTCGTGCCTTATTAAAGAAATTTGCGATTTTTTCGTTCCAGATAGACAAAATTTGCAATTTTTCTGAGACATACAGACACAATTCAAGATTTTTCGAAGGCCGATAGACAAAACTCACGATTTTCCAATGTACAGTTGACGATATTCGATTTTTCCGCGCTCGGTCAACGAAATTCGCGTTTTTTTCGCGCGGTAAACAGACAAAACAGGCGAATTTTCTGCAACCTATGAACAAAATTTGCAATTTTTCCAAGTATTATAAAAAATTTAGACCTTTTTTCCTTGCCCGATAAACGAAATCTGAGATTTTTCGCGTGCGATCGACAAAATTCGTGATTTTTCCTTGCATAATCGACAAAATTCGCGATTTTTTTCATGCCCGATCGGCGAAATTTGCTATTTTTTATCGTAATTCCGTTTTCACAAGATTTACTGTATTTTAAAATTGCTTCATTAAATCATCTGTCAAAAGTTGTGACCCCCCCCTGGAGGTTGGCCTGGATCCGCCCTTGCCTCAAATACACACACACACCTTTGTTTTGTTTTTTTAATCCTAAAATACAAATCCTAGATTTTGAATATGTATAATGTTAATCATTTTTTTTTCTTTGTTATCTTTAATGGCGTTTTTACATTCGCCTTTTTTCTGCGACCTTTTGACAAAATTTGCGCTTTTCCTGTTATCTTTTTCCGAAATTTGTGTTTTTCCTGCCACTCTTTGAGGAAATTCCCGTTTTTTCAGCTATTCTCTGCTAAAATTCATGTTTTTTTAGCGATTCTTTGACGAAATTCGCGTTTTTTTCAAGCGATCCTCTGTAGAAATTTACATTTTTTTCACCATCTTTTTGACAAACTTCGCTCTTTTCCGCGATCTTTTGACTAAATTTGTGCTTTTCCCGCGATCTTTTCAAGAAATTCGCGCTTTTCTGCCATCCTTTGACGAAATTAGTGTTTTTTGCAGATTTCTGTCAAAATTCGCGTGTTATCGGCAATTTGTTGACGAAATTCGCATTTTTCTCGGTTCTTTGTCGAAATTCGCTTATTTTCGGCGGCGCCACTTTTGGGTCTTTTGACTAAATTTGCGCTTTTCTTGCAATTTTTTTATGAAATTTGTGCTTTTTCTACCACTTTTTGACAAAATTCGCGCTTTCTTTTCATGGTTCTTTCTCAAAATTCGCATTTTTCGGCAATCCTTTGACGAAAATCGCGTTTTTAGCAGTTCTTTGTTAAAATTCGCTCTTTTTCCACGATCTTTTGACTAAATTTGCACTTTTTCCCACGAACTTTTCAAAAAATTCTCCCTTTTCTGCCGCACTTTGACAAAATTTACGTTTTTTCGTCATTCTTTCTGAAAGTTTACGTTTTTTTGGCGAATCTTTGAAGAAATTCGCAATTTTCCGAGGTTCTTTGTCAAAATTCACGTTTTGTCGTGATCCTTTGACAAAATTTGCGCTTTTCCCCGAGAACTTTTCAAGAAATTATTTCTTTTCCTGCCACACTTAGACAAAATTCACATTTTTTTTTTCGCTATTCTTTCGCAAAATTTGCGTTTTTTTCTCGACCCTTTGACGAAATTCGCGTTTTTCCGCTGTGTTCTGTTGAAATTTGCGTTTTCCCGAATGATTTGACAAATTTTGCTCTTTTTCCCTGAACTCTTGATTATATTTGCACTTTTTCTGCGATCTTTTAAAGAAAATCGCATTTTTCCTTGCCCCCTTTGATGAAATTCGCGTTTTTTTACGATTCTTTTCCAAAATCGCAGCTTTTTGAGCCATCCTTTGACGAAATTCGCATTTTTCTGCCACCGTTCTATAAAATTCGTGCTATTTCCGTGACCTTTTTACAAAATTCATGCTTTTTCCGCGACCTTTTGACAAAATTAACGCTTTTTCCACGGTCTTTTGAAGGAAATGGCGCTTTTCTGCAATCTTGATTAAATCCGTTCTTTTTTGACGAAATTCGCACTTTTTTACACGACCCTTTTCGTTTCGTTTTCATCGCCACTTTTGTTAAACCTGGAAATTTTCAGAGATACAGACAGCAATGACGTCAAATGGCAATTCAAGTTAAGTTGAAAAAAAACGGCGATTTCGCGCAGCTCTTACACCCCTGTAATTCTTTTAAACGAAACTTTGGTACAACTTAAGCCTCTGCTGAGGGCCCCTGACTGGTTGGGGCCCGGGGCTGCAGCCCCCTTAGCCCCCCCCCTTAATCCGGCTATGCGCGTAAGCCCCATTTTTTAGCGTCCCGTCGCCGATTTTTTATGTACTTTACGCTCTATAGCGCGTCCGCGGCATCCCTGTTAAATATTTCTGAAATCCGCGGAAAAAGCGGAATTTTTGGGGTGAAAAATCTGAAACTTATCAAAATAACAAAAAAACCCCGTAGCATGCATGGTCACAGTGACGTCACAATGACGTCACTGTGAGTCACTTTGGTCACATCACATCTGTGACGAAAATGCCACCACTCAGTGACGTCACATTGTGACTAAGTTGTGACTTTCTAAAAAAAATTTCACAGTTCGTCACAGTGTTAATGTCAAAGTAGTCACAAATGACACACTTTTCACAAATTGGTCACATTGTGACGTCACAAAAAAGCTCTAAAACGGCCATAACGACTTCACATTTTAGTCACTGTGACTTCACATCGACGTCACGTGACGTCACATCGACAATCGATGGTCATAAAATCACAGTGTGACTTCACAACGACGTTGCAGTGACGTCGTTGTGAAGTCACACTGTGACTTTGTGACCGTCGATGTGACGTCACGTGACGTCGATGTGAAGTCACAGTGACTAAAATGTGAAGTCGTTATGGCCGTTTTAGAGCTTGTTTGTGACGTCACATTGTGACCACTTTGTGACGTCACAATGTGACCAATTTGTGAAAAGTGTGTCATTTGTGACGATTTTGTCATTAACATGGTGACGAAACTGTGACGAAAGTGACAATGCTTTCAAATCACATTGTGACCAAATTTTGAAATACAGGGTGCGTCCAAAATCATGGAACAAACTTCGAGGGGGTGGTAGGACTCACTATAACAAATAATGATGGCACAGAAATATATGACCGGAAGTGACCCGTCAAGACGCTACACTAGTCACTAAAAAAGACCCGGATGATAATGTTAAGTCTATGGGGAGGGGGGCGTTGTTTTCAAATATCTTGCTCAAATTTCAATATTTTACATGATATTTTTTCCATGGGATAGCTGAGGACGATCCACAACCGGGCTAATTTTTACTTTTTCGATTTTGGTTATATTTTTTTATATTAAGATAGTTTCAGTTTTAGAACCGGTTTAAACTGGTTCTGAAAGTTAAAGTATTTTTCTTTTAATCTGTAACCAAAATCAAAAGAATAACAACCAGCCCAGTTGCAGATCGTCCTCAGCTATCCTATAGAAAAAAATTATGCGAAAATATTAAAATTTTACCGAGATATTTGAAAATAGCGCTCCCATACACTTAACATTATAATCCGTGTCTTTTGCAGTGACTAGTGTGGCGTTTCATCGCGTCACTTCCAGTCATACATTTCTATGCCATAATTATTTATTATAGTGAGTTCTACCACCTCCCTTAAAGTTTTTCCCATTATTTTAGACTCACGCTGCAGATCATTTGTGACAAAATTTTCTGTGATGATTCTGTGACGATTTAACTTTTCTTAACGATTCTCTAACAATTTAAAAGAAACAGGATCTGCTGAAACTATAACTCCATGCCATGTTCCTGTTAAAATAGTGTTTGACTCCTAAAATCATATATTGACAATTTATGAACAAATACTGTATAATATATAAAAATAGTTACCTGAAGTAAGGAGACTTTCTTCTAAATTAAAGTTAAAAATTCGATTTACCTCACATGCCTTACAACTCTGGTGTTGTTTTCAAAATTTGAAAAATATTACCTTTCAAAAATATTTACATATTTTCTCGCCACATGCTGAAAATTGCATAGCTTCAATTTTATTTATAACTGACACACATTTAGTAGAACGTTGTTCAAACTGTTTAATCTTTTTAGTCTTTTTTTTTAACTTTTACTCGCTTTAATATCCACAAATCTCAGCACATATCTAAAACTGTACAGCTTGCCAATATTTCTGACCAATAATCCTGATGTCTATAAATATATATAACTTTTAATTATCTTTTGTTGTAATTTTCCAACTGATTGAAAAAGTGTCCAGGTCGGGATTCGAACTAAGCAGTCTTTCGCGCAAATTGTCAATACTTTGTCGACTGAACTATCCTGGAAGAATCTGACGCACACAATTCACACAGTGAATACGAATGCATACTTATCATTATTATGTATAACCCTATGTAATAATACTTTAATATTTTTTTCGAACTACCCGTATGATAAATGCATAATATTCGTATGATTATATAATGATATTTCTCCGGGTGAATTGTGCGTGCTAAGTTGCTCTGTTGGAAGAGCATTGGCAGCATACATCGAGGGTCTCTAGTTCGAATCCTAACCTAAACACTTTTTTACTCATTTTGGAAAATTAATATTCGTTTGATTAATTTACCAATTAAAATCATTCTGTTAAATATAACATAGAATTATCTTTTGATAAAACTATTTGAAGTTTATGCGCAATATTCGTAATATACAGATTTTATTTGAAAATCGAGTGCAAATGAAGATGAGGCAATTAGTTCTAGTATTACGCTTATTTATTTCCTTACTATAGTGGCCTGTGCGCATGTATGGTAACACCAAGGTTTAAATTCGTAGTTAAACTCATATATATATATTGTATGTGTCATATAGTGTAGATGTGCCGGTAAAGGACATCTTTATGGAATTTATTTTTAAAAAGTTTCCTTATTAATAGTTATAATTATTAGATTTCATTTTTTTTTCGTATTTGATGAATCTATTAATAATATTTAAGTATTCTTAGTCTCACTTCCCAATATTAGACAAAATTTTATTGAAAATAATAGAAATACATCAAACACTAAAAATTTCAGTAATGTACATCCCACAAAAAAGTACATGTAATTGTTTTTATGACTATTTAGAACCAAGATTTAATGAACACATACTAATGAAACAAAATTGTTATTTTCAACACCATTTAACAATTAAGATATCAAAAATTAATAAAATAATGCGATAATTACTCATTTTTAAAAATCAATAATTGTTATTATCTCAAAATCAATATCTTAATTATTTTAGATACATGGTTTAAAATAATAAATGTCATGGAATTACAGTTATCAAATTTTTGGGATTATGAGAAATTCAGAAAGGTAATAAAAAAGTTTAAAAAAATTTGTTTTTGCAATATTAGTGCATAAATTGGTATATTTATCACTATTTTCAACAATTAAACAACCCCAAACTCCTTTATATATTAATTATAACGTTAACTTTTGATTATGTATACATTTTTTAATTTATTAAAATGTGATTTTAACCATGCAATTAAAAAAATGTGATTAAAGTGCATTTTAAAAACAATATTATTAACTATTTTCAAATCGTTGACATGCTGTTCCGTATTTCAACAAAATAAATGTTAAATTTATTGAATTTACTAAGGTAAGTGAATTCAAAAAAGTTAAATATGATACTTATTCCTTTTATAACATGTTTATTACGAAATTAACAGAAATCATTATAAAAAAAGCAGGAAAAATAAAATTTTCTTACCTCTTTCTTATCGGCATTATCTTCTAATAACAGTGTGATAATCCAAATAGGGAAGATAATTTCGATGTCGGAATGTCCGAATGAAGTACAATGACATTGGCGCGCTTATATTAACGAAACGCCACTGACATTGTATTTTTTCGGACCGACATTTTATATAAAATGTCACCTGATAGCATTTCTGCATAACTTTTTAGAAATTTTCAACTTACGTACTAAATATACAGACATAACACCATAACAATGCTACCAGAGCAGCTGCCTAATATTCTAAAGAATAAATCGTGTCAACTATTCTGGTCGTTGCCAAACGATATTTTTTAAGCAGGTGTTTTTTTGTTATTCGCGTTTGAAATGAAATAGACGCCCTCTCGCGGACAAAATCTGATACGAAATAGAACTGATACCGTGAGCATCTTCCGCTGAAATCAGTGTTTAAAAGGCCGATAAATAATTAAACAGTTCTATAATAAATAAATAAATAAACAATTCTATAACGCATGCAACGTTGGGTTCTTTGTATTAAAATTATCTAAAATCAAAATTTTATACACAAAGTTTAGATCTATAATATAAAAAAGTACATTTGACTTACTCATGGCAAAATAACATGACAGCAACAAAATGCTTGCATGATTCGCTTGCTCCAGCTTTCCAAGAGCAAGAAATTTTTTTTATTTTCAAATTTTTGTTTTCCTTTACTAGCAAACCTGAAATAATATGGGGATTTCCTTTTGTTTGGCTTGTTTGTAAACACGAGCCTACAATCTCTATTTTTTCTTCTTTGCATTTTTAATGCCGCACATTACTAATCTCTTTGAATCAATAATTGCTTCAGCTTCTCTAAAGCAATTACTAGATTTTCCAGCATCTAGAAATTCTAAAATTGTCGACATTTGTAATTTATCTCCCATAATTAAATAAAAAAGATAAAAAACAGCACTTTAAGTAGCTCTTTAAACGGGTTTCGCTATGCTACAACATGGAACAAACAGCAAGCACTACGTAAACAAACGATTATCAGGTCTATACAACGCCACCTTTCGGTCATTACAAACGCGAATTATTGGTTGTTTGAGCTTCGAAGATTTGTAAGGTGAATGCGCATGCGTATTAGTTTTATGAGAGTATCCCTAATTAAAATTTTGAGGTTAAATTTTTTTTTCACGCATTTCTATTTTACTTTCAATTAGTTTCGAAATACAGTGGAACTTTCATTTAACGAATCCCATATTTCATGAAATTATCTACTTTTTTAATTTTCTGTTGAACCTAGAACGCAATTAACATTTAAATTAATATTCATATTAAAAAAAAATTCTATTTAGCAAAATTTGTTGCACTTCCGTGCGTGCACAATATTCAAAAGGATAGATTGCTGTTAAGATTGATTGGTGAATATATTTCAGCGGCTTGTATGAATTGAAATTATGTATTTATTTTATCTTTTAAATAAAAAGGAAAAAATGCGAAAATTTTTCGATATGCTAAGAAAGGGATTCTAGTTCCACGAAAATATTATAGGTCCATTCTCTGAATACTTAAAAAGATGCGAAAGTTTTTATGAGTGTATCTTTCATAAGAGATCACCACAAAGTAATATTCCGATTTTTTTTAATTTTTGGATTTGAAATACAAGAGAAAACGAGAAATAGAACGCTGCGATTCAGATTTTGTTTCCCTTCCTTTATTACGTGTTTTTTTAGATATTATACTAATGAATTTTTTCTTATGTAGTTATATTGCATAACAAAAATTACTATCCAAATTAAAACACAGTTTTATAATATTTCCATTTTTCTTTGTAGTTTGCTATACAAATTTCATGAATTTTCGTGGATTTCTATTCAACGATATTTTTTTCATAACGAAGCATTTAAGTGTAACGAGAAATTTCCTTAAATGGAAGTTTCACTGATAGGTTCATTGCTGGGTGCTTAGTTTCATATGATGGGAGGTTTATCTCACATATGTGATATGACGTACACGTTACATGCACTGCATGTAACGTGTGGCATAACAGCGATTGCACAATATTCTTCTGAAATGCCAGAAAACACGTTTTTTTACCAGTAAATAACATGGTTTGAAGAATTTTTGTAATTTTCTAAAGTTTTCTAAAAAAGTCACATCTGAGTCACAATGTGACGTCACTGAGTGGTGGTAATTTGGTCACAGATGTGATGTGACCACAGTGACTCGCAGTGACGTCATTGTGACCATGCATGCTACGAGGGATCTTTTGAAGAATTTTTGTATATATTTTTTAATTTTCTAAGAAGGTCACATTTCAGTCACAATGTGACGTCACTGAGGGGTGGCATTTTGGTCACAGATATGACGTCACAATGTAACGTCACTGAGGGGTGGCATTTTGGTCACAGGTGAGACGTCACATTTCAGTCACAATGTGACGTCACTGAGCGGTGGCATTTTGGTCACAGATGTGACGTGACCACAGTGACTCACAGTGACGTCACTGTGACCATGCATGCTATGTGGGACGGGAAGCGGAAATCCGCGAAATTTCTTAAAATAACAAAAAAGCGGAAATCCGCCAAAAAGCGGAAAATTCCCATTCCTGATAATATAACAAGCAAATTTTCAAGATCTATTTTCTTCTTTATCATCTTTCTTTCCTTTGAAAAGTGTTTCCGTCCTAGTCGGAAAATCCTGCAACCACCTTCCAATGAAAGTAGTACAGATAGAAGTGGTTTCTGATCCTTCAAACTTGATTTCCCCATTTGCTAGAAAAGTACAATGAACAAAAATCACAATCCCACGTACTAAATTTTCACTATAACTATAATTTGCTAATTTATTCTACTTTTTTAATTTCACAAACTAATCATAAATCAGGAATTTGAATTTATTCACCAAAAGTTATACTTTGAAAATGAAATAGTCTTATTTTATTGTATAAATCCATACTAATAAAAGAAAAAAAACGCTGTGTCTGTCTGTGTGCGGGGGCTGCCGGCGGGCCCGCCACCGCAAAGACCTGGGCCAGGCGCTCACCTTTTAAATCGGCGGCACTTCTCTCTCAGAGGACCTTTTCGGTCCGATCGCAGTCTGACGTGTCTATGCGGAACTGCAGTTTTCTGCATCTAGTGATTCATACGTATCAGTGTCTAACAAATAATTTTCTCGCTACTCACCCCCGAACCGGACGTCCATGGAGATGGAGGGATTTTCCTTGTCCTCCAGGGTTTGGCTAGAGGTACCTTCTCTCTCTGGTAGGAGTCCTCGTTGCACGGGAAAAGAACCTTAGGGTTCGGGTTCGGGTCGAGGTTCAGCTACGAGCATCTAGCCCATATCTCCTGTACGGTACGCAGCAGGTGCGTTCTAAGGGTCATTCGTAAGTCGGTAAGTGCAGGAGTGGGGGCGCAATACCCACGAGCGAGTCCGTGTCTATGCGAGCAGGGAGGCTTTCCCCACCTTGGAGCCCGTCTTTCCGGCTGCCCTCAACATACGTCTTTCCTTTCACAGAAGTTGATCTTGGGGGCCACTCGAAAAGCAAATCCTTCCGGGGATCCATGGCACATGAGTTGTCGTCCACAGCTTCCCTATGGGCGTTGTTGCCCGGTGGTTCGTCATGGGCACTCGGGTGGAGGGGGGGAGATTCCAAGCGAAGGGACCATTCGGTTTCTCCGATGGGCAAAGGACTGTCACTATCGGCCGTTCATCCAATCGCTTGGGAACAATGGTTGACGGCGTCACAACGTTGACCATTGACCGTAGACATCGGACGGCGTGGTGGACGGATCGGTGCGCCCGTGTAATGTAGCCGCTTAGCAGTTTGCGAACTGGGACCCAAGTCGAAGTCATCCCGTCCCTTGGCCCTGATAGGGCCTAGGGACGGGATGAGGTGCTATCGCATTATGGTTGGTTGGTTGTATAAAACTTTCGCAGAAATAATTAAAGGTGGGACAGAATTAAAGAAACCAATTTGAGTGTTTAACATTTCAAAAGTGACTGTTTTTTTTTCCAAAGACCTTTAAAACTCATAGACCGGCAAACTGTCAGTTTAACTGAGGATTATTGATCAGAGCTGTTGTACGTCAGTTTGTTGGCACTTTGTACATTAGATAGTATGTGTGGTTAGCTGCGTTGCAGTAAAAAAAAATATATACGAGACTTTTCTAGGAATTTTTTTAAATTATTGATTAAATTTAAACGTATTCTATTTAATTCAAAATTTTATTATGGCTTTAATTTTTATAAATGAAAATAAAATGGCTGTTTGGCGTACAACTGTTCGAATCGGAAGACGATACATACATCATAATAAATTATCATATAACAAAGTAAATTATGTATCAGAAATAGACACTAAAAGAATAACAGTAAAACTGGTTACAACCACAATGTTAAGGCTTAACACATAACCCGATTCAAACAAACAAAGAAACAAACAAAAAAAGTCCTTCCGGCAATGCCGGGAGGAAGAGGTAGCTTTCATATACTTATTTATATGAACTTAAATTAAGTTATATTATTCAAACAAACGAAGCTCAAATTAGTGAAACCCGATTTTATAAGATTGAATGCTAGTTTTTGTCAATACTGATTATTAATAGGAATTTTTAGAAATTAGTCATATTTTATTCAACCTGGTTTTATTTTCAGCGATTTAGAGAGTCACGAAACTCCACGATATCATGAAGTGTATGCCATTTTAAAGCAACATGATGGATAAAACAAACCAATGAGCTTGGCTGAAATCTTAATTCATGTGGACATGCATTCTCATATCGAAATCGATTAATATATATGACTGCTGTCGCGGGCAAATTGATTTTTTAAAAAATGTCACCCACATTAGAAATTCAAACTGTAATAGGCGTTTTTTAAGACAAAGACAAAACAAAAAATACTCCGAAATTCATTATGAAGATCAGTAGCGCAGCGAGAGGGGGGTTTTGGGAGTTAGAACCCCCCCCCCCCCCAGAGCCATGACAAAAATACAGAAATTTCCATTTTTATGAACTGAATCATAAACTAGTTGGATGTGCCAATCCCAAAACTTTCTTCTATCTCATACATACATTTTAATATAAAAAAAAATAGTTACTCATATTAATGCTTTAATAATGTTAATTCAATACCTTACCAACTTTGATTTTCATCTTAAATTTCTGCTTCAATCAATCAATCGGAGTAAAAACGAATTTCCGTCTCTGCACGAGCCAATGGACAATAGAATGATAAACAGATTTTTTTTCAAATTCAGGGAGGACCTACTTGCCTTACCAAAAAATAATCATATACAAAATGTTTATTTCAGTTCTAGAAGTAACTTCATATACTTTTATGTGGTGCAATATTAAAAATGGCATAAAATTCGGTATTGCAGCGCCCCCTTCCGGCGGATTTTTTTCAGATTCAGGGTGATCCGACTAGCCATAGCCATACACTTACACAAAAAATTTCGTTCAATACGATGCATAACTTCATGTACTTTTGGTCGGTACAATATTGAAAATGGCACAAAAATCGCGATTGCAGCGCCCCCTTCCTACGGATTTTTTTGAAATTCAGGGAGGACCACTAGCCATAGTCATACAGATACAAAAAAAAATGGTTCAATTCGATACATAACTTCATATACTTTTGGTCGGTACAATATTGAAAATGGCACATAAATCGCGATTGCAGTGCCGCCTTCCGGCGGATTTTTTTTTCAAATTCAGGGAGGACTAACTAGCCATAGTCGTACACATACACAAAAAATTTGGTTCAATTCGATGCATAACTTCATATACTTTTGGTCGGTACAATATTGAAAATGGCACAAAAATGACGATTGCAGCGCCCCCTTCCGGCGGATTTTTTTTCAAATTCAGGGAGGACCAACTAGCCATAGTCATACACATACACAAAAAATTTGGTTCAATTCGATGCATAACTTCATATACTTTTGGTCGTTACAATATTGAAAATGGCACAAAAATCGCGATTGCAGCGCCCCCTTCCGGCGGATTTTTTTCAAATTCAGGGAGGACCAACTAGCCATAGTCATACACATACACAAAAAATTTGGTTCAATTCGATGCATAACTTCATATACTTTTGGTCGGTACAATATTGAAAATGGCACAAAAATCGCGATTGCAGCGCCCCCTTCCGGCGGATTTTTTTCAAATTCAGGGAGGACCAACTAGCCATAGTCATACACATACACAAAAAATTTGGTTCAATTCGATGCATAACTTCATATACTTTTGGTCGGTACAATATTGAAAATGGCACAAAAATGACGATTGCAGCGCCCCCTTCCGGCGGATTTTTTTCAAATTCAGGGAGGACCAACTAGCCATAGTCATACACATACACAAAAAATTTGGTTCAATTCGATGCATAACTTCATATACTTTTGGTCGGTACAATATTGAAAATGGCACAAAAATCGCGATTGCAGCGCCCCCTTCCGGCGGAATATTTCAAAACTGAAGGAGAACCTGCTTGCCACAGCCAAAAACATTCACAAAAAATCTGGTTCAATTCTATGCATAACTTCATACACTTTTTGATGGTAAAATGGCGACATACAGACACACAGACACACACACAGACACACACACAGACAGATACACACACAGACACACGGACAGACAGACATTTTGTAAAAACATGTTTTTTGGAATCTCTGACCCCTAAAGCGTGTAAATCCGTCGAAAACCGGAAGTCGAAAAAAATTTCGATTACAATACTTTCTTCTATTGAAGATAGAAGAAAGTAAAAACAAAACTAAAGTTAGAATTTTATTTGTTTTGTTCTCGAAATCTGCCGCTTTATTGAATCAAATTTTATTTAAAAATTTGACTCGTTTAAGCGGCAGTAATGTATTTTCTTTTACAAATGGGGAAAGTACATGGTAACGGTATCAGTATCGAAAACTGGTCACTCATTTCGGAAAAGGCCGGCATTTATTTATACTATTGGAAATCAGCCGAAGGCTAAAAGGAATGGTCATTTCCAGTCACTGCCAATGCCTTCTCGGGTTTTTCAATACTGCACCATCGGGGGTCTTAATTAGTTACATCTGTTTCTTGCTCTTTTTTTGCAAACGGGACTGGACACTCCAATTCCAGGAAAAACACAAAAACGCATGCTTTGAAGGATAGGCTTAATTTCACAAACATACTGTTGTTAGTTGCTGTAATGCTAAGGTTTCCTTTATTGTGCGTTTCGCTATGGATATTAAATCCTATTCAGAGAAAAAATTATGAAAAAGATGGATATAAGAGATCATTTTTTAAAATCTTTCGAATTCCTTCAAGCATTCTTAAAATCCAGGTATGTTTGGAAAGTATATAATTCGTTTATATTTATGTCTCTGGAAAGATATTAACAGCGCCGTGCGAAAGGAGGGGGGGGGGGGGTAGAGGGCGGTCGCAGGGATTTAGGGGGTGCCAAATTTCTAACTACTTTCTACTTACTACTATTTTAAAGGGACTACTTTCAGACAATTTTTTTAATTAATATTAATTCATATTTAAAAAACGCCCGAAATAGGCAAGTAGGTAAACGGCAAAAAAGTTACCGGAAAAACAGTTATCGGAAAAAAAGTAACATAAACTACAAAAGCGGAAAAGAAGTTACCGAAAAAAAAAAGGGACAAGGAATTGATTTTGGGAATTCATTATTGATTTTGAGGATTCATTGGTTAAGTATTTAGGGGGTATCAGGGGGAGGTTCTTAATTTAAGTAAATGGATTTTTCGTGCTGAATTAACTGTTTTGGTTCAGTTTTTGGACATATGATACCCCCCCCCCCCCCATCCGTAACTTCTCAAATTAAATTAATAGTTTTTTTACGCAGATTTATTCGATTCGGTTGGAATTTCGGACATAAGATCATTATGATAAGACGTATCTCTGATTAGTTATAGAGTTCTTTTGCTTATTATAAAGGGAGGGTGGTCAAATACTCCCCCCCCCCACACACACACACAAATTAGATAGATCGGTTTTTAAGATCGGATCAAAATTATCCGATGTATTTCAAATTTAAGATATAGATTCTTTCTGATAAGGTGAATCCCTGAATAGTTTTAAGAGTTTAATGACTAAGTATAAAGGGGAGGGGGGTGGGGGATAATCCCTCTTAAATTAAATAAAATGGCTTTTTACGCAGAATTATCCGATTTGCTTCGAATTTTGGACATAGGTTCATTATGATAAAACATATCTCTGATTGGTTACGGGTTTCTTTTCCTTATTATAAAGGGGGGGACAAGAAATTATGTCCCCCTCAAATTAGATAAATCGGTTTTTATGCAGAATTATCTGATGTATTTCAAATTTTAAATGTAGGTTCTATCTGAAAAGTTGAATCCCTGAATAGTTTTAAGGGTTTAATGGCTAAGTATAAAGGCAAAAACAGTGGATAACCCTCCCCCCGCCCCTTTAAATTAAATAAATAGCTTTTTATGCAGAATTATCCGATTTAAAGAATTACTATTCAAATTTTGGATGTAGGTTCTTTATGATAAGGTGTATCCCGGATTAGTTATGAGGTTCTTCTGCTAAGTATAAATAGGGAAACGGACGATTATCCCCCCCCCCTTAAATTAGATAAATTGTTTATGCATAATTATCCGATGTATTTCAAATTTTTGATATAGGTTTTTTCTCATAAAGTGGATCTCTAAATAATTTTAAGGGCTTAATTGCTAAGTATAGAGGGGGAAGCTAGAGATAACCCCACTTAAATTACATAAATGGCTTTTTACGCAGAATTATCCGATTTGCCTCAAATTTTGAATGTAGTTTCATTATGGTAAGGCGTATAAGCTAATGAATATAGTTAAAATAGGGAGGGATGCAGCAGTCCCTTCAGGAAACCTTTTCGGGGAAAGAAGCTTGCTTTCCCCATTCGACGGAGGGGGATGTCCGGTAGATATCGCGGGCGGCTAGTTTCTTAGGAAATTTGTCGATCAGGGGATTTCCCGGTAAAGGTTTGCCGCAAAAATACTCAAGTAACATAAAAAACGAGTAGAATGCAACTGAACGCAAATAACAAATAAAAACAATTTTTCTTTATTTTTTAATTTAATGATTGAAAACTATTATGTCAGAAAACATAACACATTTTACCTTTTTTCTGATAATGATTAATTTCCATTCATTTTGCACTTAAAACTGGTTTATTTAATTTTTTTTTTATTTGCGAAAAATGTAATATAATAAATTATTTCTTGTAATTGTCATTTTAATTTACGCCAAATATTTATCATTTACTGGATTTTTACTAATTAATGTCCCATGTTACACATCACAAAATATAATATAAAACATTTTAAAAATATATGTTAGAAAATTTTAATGTACAAACTATGTTGTATGTCACGAACGAATGAACTAGTGAATTCATTAATTTGTAGTAATAAAAATAGTTTTTTATTACTAGCTTATGTTAGTAATTAGAAAGTTAATTGTTTAAAAACCTGTAGTTTTTGATAGATCTTCAGGTTTGAACGCTTAAAAAAATAAACGGATTTAAATAAAAAAACGATTTTAAGAAAAACAGGATATTTGTTTCTTTGTTACGATGTTTATAGAATACTGAAAAATACTACGCAGAAACATAACCCACAGTTTTCAATTGAAACAGCTATTGAGGATATATAAACAAATCCTTAAAGCTATTCAGGGATTCACTTTATGAGAAAGAAACTATAGCCAAAATTTGAAATACATCAGATAATTGTGCATAAAAAACAATTTATCTAATTTAAAGGGGGAATAATCGCGGCCCCCTTTTTATTAGCAAAAGAACCCCATAACTAATCAGGGATATCCCTTATCTTAATGAGACTACATTCAAAATTTGAAGCAAATCGGATAATTCTGCCTAAAAATCCATTTATTTAATTTAAGAGAGGTTATCCCCCCCATGCACCCTCTATACTTAACCATTAAACTCCCAAAATTCTTCAGGCAATATATACTCTGACGACTAACTGACAACATTAATCGTGGCAGAAGATAGATAGCGAAGTCTTATTGTGAAAAGGGATGCAGGGGTGAAAATATCTTAATTCAAAAGCTGAGAAGAATAGGTGCTATTAACCTCAAGGGACATACCTAGAAAATAATTGCACTGGTCTAGTGGCAATGAGCTGAGGGGGACACTGGGATTATTGAGCACCGAGAGGGAAGGAAGGTAGTTGGAAAAGAGACATGTGCTGGTAATGTACAAGAAAATACATTGATGTAAGATGGTTTAGACGTGCTAAGCGAAATGTAATATTTAAGTGTGGCTCCTATGTAGTTGTAATGCCGTTTTATTTATTTTTTTAATAATTGATCTGTGGTTCTAATAAAGAACTTGAGGAATTAAAAATGTGTTATTGATGAACTAAACAAATAAACCAACTTAGTAAAGAGAAACTCAGGGCGCAACACCACAATACTATATCTAAGCCTTATCAGAAAAAACCTATATCCAAAATTTGACACACGTTGGATAATTCTGCTTAAAAAACCATTCATCTTATTTAGGGTGGAGGAGGGGGGGGAGGTAATCGTCCGTTCCCAAAACTAATCAGGCAAGCGTCTTTTCAGTATGAACGTATATCCAAAAATTGAACCAAAACAGTTAATTCAGCATGAAAAAATCATTCACTTAAATTAAGAGCAGATCCCCGACCTCCCCCCCCATTTAATGCTTTGCCAATAAATCTCCAAAATCAAAAATAAATCCCCAAAATCAATTCCTTGTCACTTTTTCCCCAGTAACATGTTTATATTGTCCCTTTTTTCCGGTAACTTTCTTCCGTGTCATTTTTTTCCGCTTTTGTAGTTTGTCACTTTTTTCCGATAACACTTTTTCCTAGATTCAGGCAAGTAGGTATCATGATTAAAAAGCTATGTAACTGAGAAATGTTCTTCATTCTTTGATAAGATCTTTCAGAAGACGATTCTCACAATGGATGATTTGAAACGAATTTACGACGTAGTGGCAACAAAAAAGAGAAAAAATGGTTGCCATGCGATCAAAATCGCTTATAACTCGTTATCTAATATACTTATTATAAAAAAGAAAAAAAATGGCGTATTTGTTAACGAACTTTGTCAAAAGATCGCCGAAAAACGCGAATTTCCTGTGCGGATCGCGGAGAAAACGGCAATTTCATCAAATATCGCAGATAAAACGCTGATTTCGTTTGAAGACCGCGGGAAAACGTCGATTTCGTCTAAAGATTTCTGATATAATGCCGATTTCGTTAAAAAATCGGGAAAAAAACGCCGTTTTCAATAAAAGATTGCTTAAAAATACTTTGTCAAAAAATCATTGAAAGAAAAGGTCGCTTTCATCAAAAGATCACGGAAAAAACGGCGATTTCGTCGAAAAACCGCGAGGATAAAGTGCCGTTTTCAAGAAAAGATTGCGTAAAATTGCAAAATTTGTCTAAAGATCGTCGAAAAAACGCCGATTTCATAAAAAACACCGATTTCGTCAAAAGATCGCGGAAAAACCGCCGATTTCGGCAAAAGATCGCAATAAATCACCGATTTTGCTAAAATATCGCAGATAAATTGCTGTTTTCGTTTAGAGGTTGCGGAAAAATGCCGATTTCGTCAAAAGATCGCGGAAAAACGCCGATTTTGCTAAAATATCGCAAATAAATCGCTAATTTCGTCTGAAGGTCGCAGGAAAACGCCCATTTCCTCTGAAATAAGCGGATAAACCCCCTCGCGGGGGGGTAACTCGCTGCCTCCCCGCCGATTTCCGAAAAAAATTTCAACCAGAATCATCCCTGAAGCAACTCTATCCCCCCCCCCCCCCCAGAGCCGAATTCTGGCTGCGCCACTGTGAAGATAAATACATTTAAAAGAATATTTTTTCAATTTCAAATTTTTTATTTGTACATAATTATACATTTAAAAGATTTTTGACAAACTTAAATAGCCGCCATTTTGAAACAAGATGGCGGATGAAGTTGGCTAGTGAACTCGGTCAAGACATTGATATGTACTATGTACAGGGCCGGCGCCAGAGGTGAGGCATGTGAGGCGACCGCCTCAGGGCGCACCATAAAAGGGCGGCATTTGTCTCGCATATTTGTATAGGTAAAACAGACCAAAATATGAGTAAATAAAAAACTGATGGCTATTCACGAAAATTTGAAAAAAGTTTTGTTTTCATAATAAAAATGAAAATCCGATGACCCCCCCCCCCCCACACACACACACGAAAAAAATCTGTTTTACCATGTTTTGGGGAGAAGGGGAGAGGGCGCATTTTTACAGTGGTTGAAAATTCAAATTTTTTTTCAGCTAAAGTGTAAAATTGTTTGCTATGTATTTTTTAATTCGAAATCGAATGACACTTCCGCAAGTCGATACGGTTATACATTACAAAGTTAGGCATGTTTTATGAATGCAAAGTCATGAATGGTTTTATCAATAAATAAATATGAATACACGGATATTTTGACAACTTTACTAACCTTGAAGAAATTTGACAATGCTGATTTCGATTATTGCTGTTTTGAGGACACTTAAAAAATTGATATTATTTAATATGATTTAAAGAACAAGTTTTGGACGTAAAATAAGAAAAGCTATGCTCAATAATAAAACTTAACTTTCAGCATTGTGCATTTATAAAACTACCATAACTTTTATAAAGAATGATGGTATAGACTTGCGAATGATCTTATTTGATCAAGAATTTGAAAACACATAACAAATGATACCCATTTCCCCTAATTTTAAAATGTTCAAGTATCTTATCCCTCGATGTATCCCCCCCCCCTAACAAAAAATACCAAGGTAAAGCTTTATTTTTCTGAGACTCATCGGATTTTCATGTCTAGTGACAAAACGATGTTCTTTCCTTAATTTTTGTGAATGTCCATCAGTTTTTACTATAAAAACCTATTTGATCTGAAATAAATATAATTTTTGCCATTTTATTCGTCGAACGTGCCGTAACTTTGAAAACAATTATCATATCGTCTTGTAGATCGTTTCATTCGATTTAGAAGAAATAAAATTCGTACGAAACGATATACCATTTGACCTAATTAAAAAATGTTGATTCCCCTCCTCCCAGCGTTAAAAAATCTCTCCTTTTGCTTCTTAAAATATGATAATATGGTAAATATTTTTTTTTTTTTTGGGGGGGGGGGAGGTATTTTTGTATTTTAATTTCTAGTGCCAAAATAAAGTTCTTTCAGAATTTTGGTAATTGGCCATCAGCTGCTTAAAAGAAAAAAAAACTATTTTACCTGTAATATATACTGAAAATATAATCCATTATGGAATAGGTTTTAAATTTTTAACTGGTACAGTAAAAGTTGTTCTCCCCATTTTTTTTTTTTTTTTTTTTTTTTTACCGATTTTTAGTGAGATTTTCAGTATCATTTTCAGTACATTTTTTTTCATTCTGCTGCAGTTTTTTATAATCGTAAAAAATGTTTCTAAGTTTTAGTCTAATGTATACATCACGATTTTAGAAATTTTTGCAGCTTTTACCTTTTTTGCGTTTTGCAGTGATATTTTGACATTCACAAACGGATTCTGTTTCAGACTAACATATTGAATCTTGTCTCCTGCAGTTTTCAAAGCGGTTTATTGCATAATTCCGCTTTTCGTGCCAATTTTTTTCTTTAATATTCCGTTAGAATGTTATAGCTTTCATTGTAATAAATTTTGTCCACTGCGATTTTTGAAAGGTTTTTTATTTCCTTTCTTGATTTTTCGACATTTGTAAAAGAAAATGTATTCTGATATTTAAGATTAATATAAAAAATTTCTTTTCATTAAAGTTTAATTACATAGAGCGATTTTTAGAATTTTTCTGTCATTTCGCAGATTTTTTTCCTTTTGTAAGATTTGTTCGGTTTCAAACTTTTTGCCAAATATAGAGAATTTTATCAGCTGCTATTTAAAAAACTAATAATGATTTAGCATATGAATATTGCATTTGAATAGCATTTTTTCGCGTTCTTTTCGGGACGATTTTTTGACATTTGAGAAAGAATTCCGGTTACTGTCTTTTAGGAAAATGTATTCAATTTTGTTCTGTACTTTTTAAAACTACTTTTAAATGATTTTTATCGTTTTTCCGAGTTTTACGTCGATTTTTTTTACTTTCTTGGAAGGAATTCTATGTAAAAAATTTATCTAACCATGTTAAAATTTCTGCTCCGCGATTTTTGAATATTTAGTTATTTTAAATGTCGCTTTCAATACGATTGTTAGCTATTATTATTTTTTTTTCTTTTGCGTTCTGCTGCGAGTTTTTGACACACAGTTTTTTTTCTTTTCTTTTCTTTTTTTTTTTTTTTTCTTTTTTTTTTTTTTCAAAATTTTGGCCTAAATGTAAGAAATTTTGTGCTCCACAATTTTTGAATTGATAACGATTTTCAATGCAATGTCTAATATATTTTTACGATCCGTGATCTTTTGACGTTTATAAAGGGTATTATTTTTCAAATAGTTAGCCTAATATTATATTAAAGTGCATTCCTTATTCCTTATTATCCCTCCTCCTTATTATTCCTCCTTATCCCATATTCCTTAATAATTACACGTTAGAACTTGACCTTATTACTCCAGGACACCTTATATTTTATCTTCCACAATTTGTAATTATTTTATTTTATTTATATATTTTTTTCATTTTTGTGTTTCCGCAAATTCTTTTATATTCAGGAAATAATTCCTATTAGAATATTTTATCCCTCTGTAGTATAAAGTTGGTCCTCGGGGATATTTGACGATTATTGTGTTTCTGGCGATTTTTCCATATATTAACAAAATAAAACAATTTTTAATATTTTAGCCCAATATAGTAAATATTGTCCTTTTTTCAATAAATTTTATTTAAAGTCCACAAGCTGTTTTTAAATTCTTCTACAGATTTTTGGATTTTCTACTGCTTCACGGCAATTTATTTATTTTCTTTCTTAGATTCGTAAATAATTCAGGTTTAAACATTTTAGCATAATTCAACAAATTTTTGACTTCCTTATTTTTTGAATTTTCGGTAATTCGGATTACAAATGTTTCAGCCCACTAGAGTAAATTTTGCCCTCTGCAATAACTTTTTTCTTCATTTCGCGGCGATTTTTAACATTCGTATTCGTAGATTCGTTTTCAAATTTTTCACTAATATTGTAAGTTTTATTCAGAGAATTTCCTTTTTAATTTTTATGGATTTTTAAAGTTATTTTCAACGTTATTCTTAGCATGTTTTTGTATACTGCTTTTTTTAATATATACATGCATTTGTAAAAAATAATTCAGGTTGAAAATTTTAGCCTAATCGAAGTACATTTTATCATATGTTATTTTCAATGTTTTGCGATTTTAATGCGATTTTCAGTGCAATTTTTATCATTCTTTTGTTTTCGCGACAATTTTTTGAAGTTACAGAAATGAATTTCTGTTATGTACTATTGTTAGTAAGGTTAAGCAAACTGTTGTAAATGTTGTCAAACTTTGTTACAAATTTCAGCGTAATACATTACATTTATTTCTTCGCGATTTTTGGATTTCTCAAGACTTTTTAATGTAATTTTCAACATGAGTTTTTGGCATTCGTAAAAGGAATTTTGTTATTAGCTTCAATTGCGAATTTATTTGTGAAAAAATTCCTTTTAGAATAGTTTAAACCGCTGTAATAAATTTTGTCTTTCTGCAACTTTTTAATCTTTAGCGACCTTTACTTTTTTTTTAGTTCCGAAGCAATTTTTCGACATTATATATATATATATATTTTAAAAAAAATCGGGATTTAATCTTTTAACGCAATGTACTGAAATTTGTCCTCTTTTCAGTTAAGTTTATTCGAAATTCGCTTAGAAATCTTCGCATTTTTGTAAATTTTTTAATGATCTTTTTTTTCCTTCGCTCTGTGGTGTTTTTTTTTTACTTTACAAAAGAATTTCTTTTTTAATCTTAAATAAATTTTACTATTACAATTTTTGAAATATTAACGATTCCTAATATACCATTTTTAATGCTCCACCCCCCTTTTTTTTCTTTAGCGATTAGCTGTGATTTTTCCGCATTAGTTAAAGAAATCCACTTCCAATCTTCCAATCCAATATAGTGTGTCGGACGTTCCCCTCAGTCCACACAACTTTGAAGAATGTCCGTGGTAGATATAGCTGCCACCACCGATATTACTAGGTGATATCGGTCACCCACTGTGAGATTGGTGTAAATGAGGACTTACGCTAGTAACTGAATTATCAGTTTATTAAGAATATATGTACACACAAAATACGCTATTTACAAATATATACAACTACAACTCGGATATAGGTGATCCGGTTCAACATTAAATTAGATATCGTAAAGATTGGTTGTGTACTATTCCAATTACACTTTCCACCTCACACTCAATACACGTTAAATTCACTTTTTTGGAGCTCAACCTTGAGTCTCCCAACACAAGTATACTGGGCCTGCACTTCTTAGCCCAGAGCACTAAACACCAGGACGTCCGTGTCCTTTGCGCACCAGAAAACGCACACTTTACGCTCTTCCACACAGAGCAACCTCTAGGTACCAAACCTAGGTACGGAATGAATGATCTGAGGCAAACTTACCCTCTCCAAATCACTGCTTTCCCCAACATAAACCCCTTTGGAGCTTCCTCATTGGACACATACTCCATTCTTTTCTTGCTTATTGACATGCTGCTAATCTGCTCATCATCCGCATACTTCACTGACAGATGGACATGCCTCTCAGCAATCTCCTTTCTCTAACACACCACCTGCAAAGGATTAGCTGGCAATTCCCCTTTCCACGAAGAGGGAATGTCACCTTGGAAATTCTGTACACAACCATACAATACTAGATATTCAAATAGAGAAAGAGTAGACATTACATTCTTTAGCACAGGTGCTATCAGATCCTGACACCCCCCACCTTAGCGGAAAATATGCCTTTTAGGGGCTAATTTTCCCCAAACATATAATAATATCGCAGAAGAGTTCAATAGTCTCTTTACAGATTTCTTCATTATGCTTATTACATAGGTATTTCCAGGTGTCCGAACACTATCTACCGACATCTCTACTGAACCTTTACTAATATTATTATTTCATGAACAATACACATGTTAATACAATATTATAAACCAAAAAAAAAAAAATCAAAAAATATTTACACCCACACAGAAAAAAAAATTAAATGTGTGACGACATACCTTTAAGGTTGTCCACTATTGGGTCGTTGATGTTGATGGGCTAACAACTGGTTGTTCTTCCCAGCTCTTTCTATGTAGCCTAGAAATTGCGTCAGCATTCAAATGTTGAGCTCCTGGACGATGAGAAATACTCAGGTTCCAGCGTTGCAAGGCAAGAGCCCATCTAGTGAGTTTGGGTGATCTTGGGGTTGTTTCGGTGAGAAATTTTAATGGATTATGATCCGTAATGATCTCAATTTGAGATCCGTAGGTCCATTTTTCAAACTTTCTCAACCCAAAGAGAACACTCCAAGCCTCTTTCTCTATACTCGGCCAAGCACGCTGAGCCCCTGACAATTTCTGACTGGCAAAAGCTATTGGTTTATACTGACCCTTTTCATCTTTTTGAGTAAGGCAACATCCTACTGCCAGGTCGGAAGCATCTGCGTGAAGCTGATATTCCCGGCCTACGATAGGTGTAGCCAAACTCGTCACTTTACATAACTCATCTTTAAGAGTATTAAATGCTTTTTCTGCCCTTTTATCCCATGGTACAGTATTTTTAACCTTCCCTTTAGTCAATTCGGTTAAAGGTATAGCAATTTCGGCATAATTTGGAATATAAGATCGGTAAAATCCCATTAATCCCAAAACAGATCTAACTTCCTTTTTAGTTTTTGGTCTCTTTAGATCCCTTATTGCTCCTATTTTTTCCTCATCAGGTGCATGCGTTCCACCCCCAATTACATGACCTAAAAACTTAGTTAGTTTCTCTCCAAATTTACATTTATTTAATTTACATTACACCTTGAAGAACCTCATTCATATCTTTCTGAAACGTGGCAGCCGCCCCTGATAATCCAAAAGGCATTGTACGCCACTGGTAAGTTCCATTATGCGTTGTAAAAGCTGTCAAATGTTTACACTCTTCAGCCATTTTAATCTGCCAATAACCTCTCAATAAATCAATCGATGATAAATACTTAGCCGCCCCTGCGGTATACATGATTTCTTGTGAATCTCTCATCGGAAAGGTTGGCACCTGAGTTACCGAATTTAAAGCTCTATAGTCTATACAAGGCCTGACAGTTGCGTCTTTTTTCGCCACGCAAACAATTGGATGGCTAATTTCAGCATTTGACACTTCGATTAGATTAAATTGTAATAACTCCTGAATCTGCCTATCTACTTCCTCTTTATAAGCTACCGGTACACTATATATCTTTGGCTTTTTCCTTTCCACCCCCGGTTTCAGATCAATACGATGCTCCCCTACTTCAGCTGGTCGTACAGGACCCATAAACACCTCTTTATTGTCCCTCAAAATAGACTTTATATCTTTGACTTGATTGTTAGATAACCCTTTTATTTCGAACCTCTCTATATCTCGTTCTATTTCCTGATCCCGGTTCAAAATAGGAATTTCCCCAACTTCTCCGAATTCCTCATCACCCTCAAAAACAATATTAACTATATTACATTTAGCAATAAATTCTCTTATTTTATTTTGGTGCACATGCTTCCTACTCCCGTCGGCTAACTCGACTATAAACGAATGCTGATTTCGTTTTTCGACTATGGTTGCCGGCCCTTGCCACCTAGAATATAATTTATTAGTTGAATCGGGGATTAACAATATTACTTTATCGCCTACTTCAAACGTTTTTTTCTTTTGACCTTAAATTATAATGATACGCCATTTTATTTTGTTGC
Organism: Maratus speculifer; assembly: GCA_964019185.1. Lineage (NCBI taxonomy): Eukaryota > Metazoa > Arthropoda > Arachnida > Araneae > Salticidae > Maratus > Maratus speculifer. The sequence goes on from OZ025293.1 coordinate 26,886,468, forward strand.
ACCTCGGACGATAATTTTGCCTCATTTGCGGCTCTTTCTAAACGTCCCCTAAGTTTATTCAAATACTCATGGATCGGCGTAGTATCTAACTGCGCCCCCTTATTTTCTCCTGCCCAGGATGACTTGAGAATCGATAAAGGACCCTCCGGCGCTCTACCATATAATAACTGGAAAGGTGCGATTCCCGTCGTAGAATTTGGGACTTCCCTATACGCCCATAATACAAATGGTATTTGTTCATGCCACTTCTTTCCTTCTTCTCTAATAGTATGATGTAACATACGTTTAAGGGTCTGATTAAATCGTTCCACAAGCCCGTTAGACTGTGGATACTGTGGGGTCGAAAATCTTGGACTAGCGCCTAACCTTTTCTCAAATTCTTTCGTTAAGTCGGCAGTGAAATTGGTTCCATTATCACAGGCAATTATATTTGGAATTCCTGTCCTCATAAATATTTGAAGTAACGCATCACACGCGGTTTTAGCAGTTAAGCTTTTTAAAGGGATCGCATCCGCCCACCTGGTATGCTGATCAATTAAGGTTAGTATATACTGATGCCCTTGGGAACTTTTAGGATCAATAGGCCCAATTAAATCAACATTAAGTACCTGAAATGGAAGTTCCGGCCGCGACACTGGGGAAATAGGAGCTCTATCATTTACTTTAACCCCTCTAGTCAACTGGCACTCTAAACATGACTCACAAAATTGTTTAGTTTCTTTCGCCATCCCCTCCCAATAAAATGAATACCTGATTCTCTGTAAAGTTTTCTTAGCTGCATGATGCCCTCCAAATACCGAACTATGCGCTAATTTTAGGATTTCTTCTCGCCTTATTTTGGGTACTACTAATTGCGCTATAGTTTCGCCTAACAGTTTCTCTCTATGATACAATAAACCATTTACAATATAGTAATTCCCCTTATCCATTTTAGCTAATTCCCAAGCTTTCTCTAATTCTTTACATTCTAATTGGGATTCCTTAAACATATCAGAATTGCTAACAATGGCTTCATTATCTTTCTCCACTTCCGTTTTTTCCGTATTCTGAGTTTGTACATTTTCTGACCTCGCTTCTATTGCGTAAACATCACGATTATCGTTACTCATATCTTCCTTTTCACTCGAATTATCAATAACAATTTCTGAACTTTCTAATTCTTGGGCCTCTAGCAATGGCTCCTCGCGGTTGACACCTGACAACTCATTAATCACTTCGGGATGTAAAATCACTTGCTCATTAATATTATCAGTCACTGCGCAAAGTACTTCCTGATGAATTATATTAGTTTGTCCGAATTGCGGAATAGCTAACGGTAGTTTAACCAACGGCGATTTAACTGCTTCACCGAATAACCCTTGTAAATAAATACTACCCGCTCCTTTTAATTTCTCTTCCGGTACCAAATCTTTATGAACAACACTAATCTCACATCCAGAATCAACCAATCCCTTTGCTTTTTGCCCATTTACACTAACTTCAATTTTCTCAAGTTTATTTAATTTCTCACCAATAACGTTAGTTCTCTGTTCGGCCTTTGCCGATATTCTCGCCACAATAGCTCCATTAGGTAACTCTTTACTTTCTTTTACCACAATCTTATGTACACCCGCTTTCGGATCTCGTCCTTTATTACCATTATTTCCCTCATTACCCACTTTATTACAAAAACGTTGGTAATGACCTCTCAAACCACATTTAAAGCATTTAGGAGCTGACGCATCACTAGGCTTCTTAAAATCTATTTTCCTATCCGAAAAAGAACTAGTCTCATTACTCCCGTTTTGCCTCCAATTATTACTAACTTTGCTATCCTCCCTCGGTCTCATTTTTTCATTGTTTACATGCCTATCTTTACCTTTAAAACTTTTATATGTAACGGCGTAAGACTTATGTTTAGCGTCAAAATAATTGTCACATTCTTTAGCAATTTTAGAAGTTTCTAACCATTTACCTTGATGAGTTAACCCAATATATGACGCGGTATCCTCATCTAACGTACTTACTAATTTATCCGTAGCTATTAACTGGTTGACATTTTCATAAGAGTCCGCACCTCTAATCTTACAATAATTTTCCCATGTCGCTATTAAACGCGATACAAATAATACATGAGTTTCGTTCTGGTTTCTCCTAGCCTTCTTAAAATTTTCCAAACATGCCTTCGGTGTCGGCTCATGTTCCCTTAGAACTAACTCCTTTAACTCCTCATAATTCTCCATTTGTTCCGTAGTGGTATAAATTAACAAATTATCCGCCTTATCTCCTAACATATTTAGTAGAATTTCGGCCTGCTGGTTTTCCGGTACATTTTTAGTTTTGAATGCCCTTTCTAAGCTGTTAAAAAATAAATTCCATCCCTCAGTCCCTTCTGGTACTTTGATAGATAGAGTTTTAACACTTTTGATCAATTTTTCTATGTTACTTTCATTATTAGATTCCCTAGACCCATTGAAATTATTTGCCGATCCTTGCACCCTTAGTTTCTCCATTTCTAATTCATGTTCCATTCTTAATTTTTCCATTTCTAAGTTTTCCTGTTTTTCTAACCTTTCGCGCTCTAATTTTTCCTGTTCTAATCGTTCTGCAACAATAGTGTCAGATAATTCCTTAACAACCCCCTCGTCATACTCATCACTGTCCATTATCTTTTTCTTAAGCTGAATTCTGGTATCATCTTCCGCGAATTCAACACCCAACTCTTCGGCTATCCCCTGAAGATCAACCTTTTTTAGTTTCAATAAGAAAGCCATACCTTCACCGATTGTTATTACCACCCTACAAGAATAGTTAAACCTACCCAATTAATATTTCCTAATTTTCTAACTTAGTACAGATATTTCTCCACTTATTATACTAATTAATACCCTTCAGATAATCAATACATTTCATTTCTAATTAAACTACTTAATACTCTAATTTTTCTCAACCATTGATATCACACAATTTACTTCCAATAAAACAAAAAGGTAAAACAATAATTCGATTTGACTACTATGTAATATAGATTCCAATATATACACTTAGATAACAACATACAATTTATATAATAATACTGATACGTTGAAATTGAATAGAAATATTGATGTCGATCAAAAAATCCACATAAAGAAAAATTGTAAAACATGCATATATAAATTTCTACAATTATCCTCACTAAAATATTTCCGAACTCAATACTGGTTCTTACACTTAAAACAAATATACTGAAAATCTTCACTTTTATTTTTCCTCACTATGGCTCTCTTTTGAGCCTTTTTTTTTTCTATGGCTCTCTTTTGGGCCTTTTTTTTCTATGGCTCTCTTTTGGGCCTTTTTTTTTTCACTATGGCTCTCTTTTGAGCCTCTTTTTTTTCTACTACTGGCCAATTAATATCCTAAGCAAATGTTATTATACACTCTTCATACTTAAAAAAATGTTGCTTCATTTAAATATTACTTTAACAATAATTTAACTTTAAGTAAATTTAATTATTCCTTCCAACTACTATTACCACAATTAGTAAAAAAAAAATTATAGACAATCAATGCTAGCTCCAGTTATTATGACATTTCCTTAAAACAATAGCCAATATGGTTATTAACACTTTATAGGTAGGAGGTATTGATAAAACACATAAATGATGTAGACAATTTACTTAAATTACTATTAATTATAAAACAACAAATTTTGGTTCGAGATGTCAGCAGAAAGATATGATCAAAACATCTTACCTTATACTTTCTTTGCTGGGGTACTTTTCTAATCACAGGTAGTTCCACGATGTAGCGGTAATATGGCACAACAGTTCAGTTTAGTTCTTTCTAATAAAGATACGCACAACACTTTAGTCCACACTAGACGATCCGGCACGATACTTTAGCACATACTCGACGATACGGCACGACACTTTACACACATTCGACGATATGGCACGACACTTTAGCATACAATCGACGATCCGGCACGGTGCTTTAGCACACACTCGACGATATGGCACGACCACACAAGAATTCCACTGGATACTCCGGCATTAACAGACTGCAACACGGCTCGCTGGTCACTGGTTTCAGGCGATTCTATCCCACCGCTGCCACCAATTTGTCGGACGTTCCCCTCAGTCCACACAACTTTGAAGAATGTCCGTGGTAGATATAGCTGCCACCACCGATATTACTAGGTGATATCGGTCACCCACTGTGAGATTGGTGTAAATGAAGACTTACGCTAGTAACTGAATTATCAGTTTATTAAGAATATATGTACACACAAAATACGCTATTTACAAATATATACAACTACAACTCGGATATAGGTGATCCGGTTCAACATTAAATTAGATACCGTAAAGATTGGTTGTGTACTATTCCAATTACACTTTCCACCTCACTCTCAATACACGTTAAATTCACTTTTTTGGAGCTCAACCTTGAGTCTCCCAACACAAGTATACTGGGCCTGCACTTCTTAGCCCAGAGCACTAAACACCAGGATGTCTGTGTCCTTTGCGCACCAGAAAACGCACACTTTACGCTCTTCCACACAGAGCAACCTCTAGGTACCAAACCTAGGTACGGAATGAATGATCTGAGGCAAACTTTCCCTCTCCAAATCACTGCTTTCCCCAACATAAACCCCTTTGGAGCTTCCTCATTGGACACATACTCCATTCTTTTCTTGCTTAGTGACATGCTGCTAATCTGCTCATCATCCGCATACTTCACTGACAGATGGACATGCCTCTCAGCAATCTCCTTTCTCTAACACACCACCTGCAAAAGATTAGCTGACAATTCCCCTTTCCACGAAGAAGGAATGTCACCTTGGAAATTCTGTACACAACCATACAATACTAGATATTCAAATAGAGAAAGAGTAGACATTACATTCTTTAGCACAGGTGCTATCAGATCCTGACATAGTGCATTTTGTTTTTTTGCTATAAAGTTAAATAAGAATTCATGGAACTTTTTTTTTAATATTTCGCTATTTTTACTGCGATTTCGCGTTTTGTGCAATGTTTTGATGAGACCCAGAAACGCAGCGAACTATCAGGTTTGCTGTGTCAGTAAATTAAATTATTTTAGCAAGTTAAAAATGTAATTGTTTTCTATATTGATTATAAAATATAGAAAATGATTTTTATATACAAAATTTAAGGTGAATTTATTATTGAATTAAATATTTCATTGTTGATAGTTGTGTTTTTAAAAAATAATATTTTTAGTGTAAAATTAAATCTTTATGTTAAATGGGTCAAATTAAATTTGAAATGATAATGTAATTTTCTCTGCATGTCATAATTTTTCTATGTAATGTCAATAATATATTGCGAAGTTTGCTCTAAGTTTATTTATTTATTAATTTTTATACTTTATAATATTGATTTTGACATTATAATGTGTGACTTCGCCAAAGCTAAATGAAGAGAAATTATTCGCTTCTTGAACTTTTGTCTTATTTTTAGTTGATATTTTCTTATTAATGTTACCAATATGCGATTTTGTGTTGTTTATACGATTTTAAAAAGATAAATAACTTGTTATACCATATCATTATTTTTTCTATTTGAAATTCATATCCAAATTTTATACGCAACATGATTGATTTTAAATGCTTGACATATTGTATCTCAGTAACATTTTTTTTTAAATATTCTTTACCAGTTGTAACAGAATTTTTTGCTAATAATCATACCTTGCGTAATTTTTCGAAATGAAAAACAAGGCAAAAGTGTTGCTGTTACTCTTTATATGAGACTTTCTGGCCTTTTTTTAATACTAGTACAATGTGATTTCTTAATTTAATTACAAGTTAGCTGTTGTTACTTTTAAAAAGTTTAAAAAATAAAATAAATTAAATAAATTACGCACTTTGACTATTTTAGATTCCTTAAATATAAATAAATCTTATAATGCATTTTATATTTATGCAAAAAAAATATAGTTATTATATTAATTTACTTATTTTTTTAAAAAATTGAGTAATAATTATTATTATTTTTATTTTTTATTTATTTATTTATTTATTTATTTATTTTTTGTCTTTGGGGCGGCAAAATAAGGCTCGCCTCAGGCGGCGAAATGTCTAGCGCCGGCCCTGACTATGTACACACGGAGTTATATCCAAATCAATTTATAAATATGCATATTATCGCGTGTTTCAAAATGTCAACCACACTGGAAATTGAAAGTGCTATAACTCAGCCATTTTTCAAGATATAGATGAAACAATAAATGCTCTGGTATCTTTGTATCAAGGTCAAATACACAAAAGAAAAATCTTTTTCAATTTCTCACATTTTTGTACCTAATTTTAAATTTAAAAAAACTTTAAATGGCCGCCATTTTGAAACAAGATGACGGTTGATGTTGGCTAACGAACACGGTCGAGACATTTGTATGTACTATGTACATACCAAGTTTCATTCAAATCGGTTCATAAATACGTTGGTTACAGCATAACAAAAATCAGATCGTTTTAAAATGTCAGCCATAAGAAAAATTCAAAGTGCTATAACTCAATCATTTTTTAAGATATAGACAACATAAAAAGTGTTCTGGAATTGTTGTTTTAAGTTCTAACACATAAAAGAAAAACATTTTTCAACTTTTAATTTCTTTGCATTTAATTTTAAATTTAAAATTTTTTAAATAGCTGCTATTTTTAAATAAGATGGCGGATGATGCTGGCTAACGAACTCGGTCGAGACATTTGTATGTACTATGTACATACCAAGTTTCATTCAAATCGGTTCATAAATACTTTAGTTACAGCATGACAAAAATTAGATTGTTTCAAAATGTCAGCTATAAGAAAAATTCAAAGTGCTATAACTCAATCATTTTTTAAGATATAAACAAAATAACAAGTGTTCTGGAATCGTTGTTTTAAGTTCTAACACATAAAAGAAAAATATTTTTCAACTTTTAATTTCTTCGCATTTAATTTTAAATTTTAATTTAAAAAAAAAATTAAATGGCCGCCATTTTGAAACAAGATGGCGGATGATGCTGTCTAACGAACTCGGTCGAGACATTTGTATGTACTATGTACATACCAAGTTTCATTCAAATCGGCTCATAAATACGATAGTTATCGCATGACAAAAATCAGATATATATATGGTTATATATATATATGAAAGGATAAAAACTAACCCCTTTTTAAAACTTTAATTTAAAATTTAAATTCAAAAGTTTAAAGTTCCAATTAATATTTTTAACTTTAATTCTGAAGCTTAAAGCTATTTTGCCCCTGGTAACTTTCTTTCCCAACCTAACATTTATTACTTTCAGAGATCATTTTTGGACGTTCCTTAAGATTAAAATTGATGCATCCATTTGTGGTTAGGGCTTCATACGTCACCGACCCGGGAATTGTGCGGGCTCTGACCACATATCAATCAAAATCTAACGAACCAATTAAATTAAATGTTCCTCCCTAATTCACAAATGTGCCCTCTGCTGGAAAATATGACAATCCCTAACATATTAGCAAGAACACGCGCGAAAAACGAGAGACTTAGCAGATTTGAGATGACTGAAGAAACTACGGCCATGTAACGCTTCGCATAATCAACGTATCGGGCTCCGGGACCTCTGATCGAACTCGCGAATCCAACTGTACGAAGAACGGCCTAATAAAAAGAGTTCGAACCAACAAGAGGCTCCTGAGTCAACTTCTTATGCCACGACAGTGACACCCCTGAAGTCGTTACATTATTTAAAGTCGGCACGATGGTTACCTGCCGTGAAAAAATCCTGCCTTTCCACCGAACCTCGAACATTCAAACTGCACGAAAATTCCTATTCCACGAAAATCCTTATTAACGTCAAACAAAAAAAAAAGATTAATCCAGAGAAAGGATTATTTCCCCATGAACTATGTCGGTGAGAAAGAGAGAAATTATCTTCGTTTCAAATAATCTTAGAAGAATCGTCAAAAGAAAGAAAGAAAGAAAAAAAAACATTAAGTCTGTTGTGAACAATTTATCACTTATGCGTACTAACATTTAATGCAACTCATTTGGAACTTTTTCCCTACTCAACTGAAGTGAATGAGAAACCGCAAATATTAAGGTGTGATTCTCTAACAATCAAAGCAAAAATGGACAGTCTTAAGCTATGTATTTTTTCTCTTCTCCAAGCAGAATCGCAGAATGGACCGAACAAACCGAACTTCTCTATTTCGCGGAAGTAGGTCATGTTTGTGAGATATGTGTTTTTCAGGAGAGCAAAGGTCGAGAAGATCTCCGTTTTCTATCACCGTACAGATGATTCACTCAAGAGTTAGGATGTGGAAATTTATTTTTACTTTTTTACCGGACAAATGATGATCTATGATGGACTAGAATGTTTTATTTAGTTATTTATCCTTAAAAGTTATTTGAAATGAAAATAATAATAATTAAATGGTGTTTTATAATTAAGTTTCTCTTAAAAAAAAAAGGGGGATAATCTAATTTATAGGTATGCTTTTTATTTACTTTTTCTTTGACATTGACGTTATTTTTTGTTGAAGATTACATCTCATTGGTGAAAAATTACGTATTTTCCTTTTACCTTTATGTTATCATTTCAGTGTGTTACCCTACCGATTTCTTTTTTGCATTATTTATTTTATGAAATATTTTACTTACAAGAAAAAAAAAAAAAAAAAAAAGTTTTATTGTGCAGAATATGTGTTTATTTTTCATTTAACCTTTTCATTTATTTTATAAAATATTATCGTTAAAAGTTTTATTTTACACCAAACAATGTTTTTATTTTTTATTTTATGTTTACTATGAATGTGTTATTGCCGAAAGTACCAAGGAATGGAAGTGTTTGTGTGAATGAAAATTGAATTATTTAATTATGAAAAGAAAAAAAAAATACTGTCACAGAGTGAAAATTTTTAAAATTTTGACAGCGTTCATGGAGTTTTAATGTTATTCATTTAAAATGATGTTACAGTATTAAAGGGGTTTTAACAAAATTCATATTTAATATTTTAAGATTTTTATTAGCTTTATTTAATATTTCTTGCAGGATTTAAAGTTTATTATTAACATTTTAGAAAATTTTGTGATTGATATTTTACATACTCGTTAAAATTGTGATAAATTAAAGAGACAGTATTTTTGTTTTCTTGTTCATCCGGTGAAGCATAAGTGCGATCACCAAAAGATAAAGACAATTGTTTTTTATGTTTTTAAATTAAATATTATCAATAATACGCGTGCAGTTTGATGGTGTCCAAGATTTAGTGTCATATTTTGCATATATTTAGAGTCCTATTTTATTAATTCCTTTTTTATAAATTCAGATGAGCCCCATTCAGATTTCCACATATTTGTAAATAGATATTTGTGTCAGTTTATGTGTTATTTTACTAAATATTTCAAGTTATTTTTGTGTATACAAGTATTTTTATTTTTGCATAAAAGACATGCTCAATTCATTTTTCCAAGTATTTCTTTTCATATATAGAATTTTATACAATTTATTACTCATTTTAGATTTTTGTATACCCAATTATTATATTTTACATTATGATATATTTTAATATTTGAGTTTTAATTTACTATTTTTACACAGTATTGTTTTAAAATATATATTATGTTCCTTCCCTATTACATTACCCAGTGAGTTGGCCACCCCAACCATTTTTATTTAGTCCATTTTTTAACAAGTCCCATTTCATTAAAAAATATATTTGAACAGGTATTTCACCCCTGTCAATTTTTAAAAACATGTTAAAAATATTTTCAAACAATTAAGCCATTGGTTTAGACATGACCGTGGTAACCCCACTTTACCCGTGGTAAGTCCACTAATGTCTAACACCGCCTATTAAGTTTTTAAAGATGACCATGGTTCCAACCCATTAAGTCTTTAAAACATTTTTTTTAAAGTTTGTTAAATTCAACCAGAATACACCTTTTACAAACAAAAAGGATTCAATGACTTACCATCTCAGCAAATGTGGCAACTGTTGATAAGAGATACTCGGGCACTCAATGAAAATAAAAGGATCCATTAACAACAACAACAAAACTGTCAATAAGTTGCCCTTGTGCTTTAAATACAGGGTCATTGGTCTATTTGTTTTGAATCAGGATCCATTATTTTATTTTATTTTTCTTTATTTTATATTTCACCATTTTTCCCCCTTTTGTCCCATTTGCAGTAGTAGAGACCTTAAAAATTAAAGATTTTTGCTATTTGCGTAAAAATTCGTAAGGAAAACTAAGAGCGTTCTGGCCTTTGTAAGGAAAAATGCTCTTAGAATTTTTTTTTTTTCTCAGGAAATTTTTATGAGCTAACAATGAGATGTAGATATGGTTTACATTTTGACTTGGATTTATTAATGCCACTGAGAAAAACACATCTCAGTTTGCAAAATAGTAAATACCTTTACTTATAGGTAAACTGTGTTTGCATCTTCACACAAAAAATTAAACTAAAGCTCATTTTACTTTTTTTTTTAATTTTTGCTAAAACCTCACTGAGGTTTAGGATCTGCTAAAACCTTCAATGGTTTAGGATTTGCTAAAACCTTTAATGGTTTAGGATATGCTAAAACCTTCAACGGTTTAGGATAAATAATGTAAATAGACTTCATCATATTATTTTTCTTTATTTTCATACTTATTTCAATATTATTATATTTCATATTTACAACTATTTATTTTTTATCAATTTTATATGCCAACATATTTTTAACATTTTTTACATTTTCATAATAAGTGAAGGAACCTTTCAAATTTTTCATATTTACCAATATTGCTATAATTTGAATATTTTGTGCATAGAACATATATTTTCCCCGTTAATCATATATCAGTGTATTTTTATATTTAGTAATTTTTTTATATTACCTGTATCATTGTCCTTTTACAACATTTTCAAATATTATGGAAAATAAATTTTTTTTAACTTTTCTTATGTTTGTGTGTAATTTCCATTAAGTTTTCCTATGTTTATGTGCCATTTCCACTATATTTGTGCATAAATTTATATTTTGACTATTTAACTTTTCATAAAAACCTGAAATATGTGCTTAAAGACTTTAACTAAAAAAGCACAAACTTGTTGACCAAAGGACTTCCAAACAAGAAAATGGTCACTATTACAAATTATTTTATTATGTTTTTCCATATATTACCTATATTTTTTCAGCTTTTCATGTTTATATTTTTATATTTTATGTCATATAATATGCTCCTAATTTCTATGTAAGGTTCGGTCAGGTCGTCTCGAGAGCCATATCCCAAACTTTTAGCATAAAAATTTGAAATCATCATTTTACTTCCTTAAAACTTAGATCTTAAAATTAAAGTTTAAAAATTATTCCAGCAGAAAAATTCAGTCCATCTTAGTACACTTAACTTTACATTTGCTTTAAATTTATCTTTAGATTTAACATTAACCTTAATCTCTAGCTTTGCATAAGTAAATTCTTATCCAATTTTGTCTTCTCCATTTTCCTGGGGAGTCCCCCCAGATTTGCAGGCAAATCTGGTGGACCTCAACTTGGAGGGGGGGGGGATATGAAAGGATAAAAACTAACCCCTTTTTAAAACTTTAATTTAAAATTCAAAAGTTTAAAGTTCCAATTAATATTTTTAACTTTAATTCTGAAGCTTAAAGCTATTTTGCCCCTGGTAACTTTCTTTCCCAACCTAACATTTATTACTTTCAGAGATCATTTTTGGACGTTCCTTAAGATTAAAATTGATGCATCCATTTGTGGTTAGGGCTTCATACGTCACCGACCCGGGAATTGTGCGGGCTCTGACCACATATCAATCAAAATCTAACGAACCAATTAAATTAAATGTTCCTCCCTAATTCACAAATGTGCCCTCTGCTGGAAAATATGACAATCCCTAACATATTAGCAAGAACACGCGCGAAAAACGAGAGACTTAGCAGATTTGAGATGACTGAAGAAACTACGGCCATGTAACGCTTCGCATAATCAACGTATGGGGCTCCGGGACGCATTTTCAGAAAGAATCACGTTTTGAGCACCAGCCTTGGCGAGTTGGCGAAAGCGAGAACGTTCAGCTAGCTGTATCGCTAAACACAAAATAATCTAAGTTCAAATGTGTCATAAAACATATGATTAATAGAATTATATTTATTACAAGTGAATCTTTACTACTGTTTTTAATTAACTTCTCAATCTTTTCGAACATAGCGAGTTGAGGAAATAATATTTTTGAATTGAGAAAAAAAAAAAAAAAAAAAAAAACTGTTTAGATGCTCTGTGAAATTTAAAGCATTTTAATCTGAAAAAGCTCTTTGTTTTAAACAACGTAAACAACGGTGAATAACATTTCCTCATATTATAGTCTTTGCTTGATAATATTTATGGAAAAACAAATCAACAATAAACGCGATCTCTTTGCAGAAGGAAGGGTTGCTATTCTCGAGGCATTTGAAGTCACAAACAAGAAAGGGTGCGTAGCATTGACTTCATCTCCGCGCTAATCGTTGTTCTGGCGATAAGGTGCTCAAAACGTGATTCTTTCTGAAAATGCCTCCGGGACCTCTGATCGAGCTCGCGAATCCAACTGTACGAAGAACGGCCTAATAAAAAGAGTTCGAACCAACAAGAGGCTCCTGAGTCAACTTCTTATGCCACGACAGTGACACCCCTGAAGTCGTTACACACACACACATATATATATATATATATATATATATATATATATATATATATATATGTCAACATTTGAACGGAGGGTGGTTTTGGGGTCTGGGGGTCATGATCGGTGAAAATATACCAAGATTTTCTGGAAGTGCTTTCCTCCAGACGGCTGCAATAGGTAGCTTTTTACTTTTTGTAATGAAAGCTACCTAAAAAAACAGACCATACTCTGATCCGAGCAAGACAAAAATTCCGTGATCCGAACCTAAAAATTCTATTTGAAAAAAACTTGATATCAGACCCGAACCAAATCTGAATACCACAAAAATGTTTAAATAAAGCATAATCCAATCCGAACAAGGGAAAATAATTTTCGTGAATATGCGACCCGACTCGAACCTAAAAATTTTCTTTGAAAAAAACCCCGAAACATGATCCGAACGAAATCTGAATCCAATCAAAATATTCCAAGAACCATAACTGTATCCGAATAAGACAAAAATAATTCCATGGACATTTACCCAATCGAAACTTAAAAAAATTCTTTGAAAAAATCTCGAAATCTGAACTGAACCAAATCTGAACCTGACAAAAATATTTCAGTGAAGCATAACCTTATTCGAACAAGACAAAATAATTTCCGTGTACATAAACCCGACCCGAACTTGAAAAAATGTTTGGGGAAAAAAAAATCTCGAAATAAGAACCGAACGAAATCTGAAACCGACAAAAATATGCCAACGAACCATAACTCGATCCGAACAAGACAAAATTATTTCCATGGATATAAACCCGAATCGAACCTAAATATTCCATTTGAAAAAAGTTACGGTTAAGTTGTAGTTAGGTTACAGACAGATGGTTACGGTACTATTATGATTACTGTTAGGATTTTATCTATAAGGTGAACATTACGCATGTTTTGATTGAAAATATGCAATTAATTTTGTACAATGGCTCTGAAATTACAATACTATTTACTAACCTTTTAACTAATCATCGAGCAGGGGTCGCAGCGTCCCTAAAATTTTCAGTGCTTCCTACCACAATTTTAAAACGATAATATTTATTGTATAATTTCATTGTAAATGTTAAATGAATCTGACAGAAAGATTTTCTAATTAAAATACTGGTAGAAAAGTGCAAAAATTTTAGGGACGCTGCGACCCCTGATCGAGTTTCGATTTTATTCCCGGTATAGTCGGATATAAGAGTAATGTAATTAGTTTGAAATTCAAAATATTTCACTTAGGATTTCTATGTGAAAAAAAACAATTAGTTATGTGATTTAACAGTGAATTTTGCGGATAAATATGAACATTTTAATAAGGTACCCTGGGGTAATAACGCCAGGCGGGGTAATAACGCCAAGTGCTTATATTTTGCATAATTATGAATTAATCAGGTAAATGACACCCATGTGCTCTGCGCAGAAGGGTTTTGAGTCATATAAATCACAAAAAACAGCTTCAAGTTAATTTGTTTCATTTTTAGGTCTTATTGTATTTACAAGCAACTAAAATTAACGCTTGATCTAAAATTTGCGAGATACGTTTTGTGATGTGAAGACTATTTTTTTATCCGGAAATACTTTGTTAATTACATAAATTTGTAGTGCATTTCATGTACTTTTAAAATGTTGTTGAAGATTTTCGATATCTTCTCGAGATAATTTGTAATTTAAAATGTACTGCACAATAACTATATCGGGGTAATAACGCCAATCCTTGACATTAATACCCCGGTTGATTCCCTACAGTGGCCGAGCTACATCCTAAATACTGATTCAAATAAACACAGTTAAAACTGTGCGATGTTTCTCATATTTCTATTTAAGCGGTCCTTTTTAAGCAAAAAGAAGCTCACGATCTGATATTCTTTTGCCTCACTCCCCCCCCCCCCCCCCACACCACACCTTTATTTTTCTTACACTTTCACAAAAAATTGAACATTTTCAATAGTTTAGAATGCAATTTGTCAATTTCTAAGTTTGCAGAGTTTGTATTTTTAGAATTGGGGAATCTACATGTTATTTCATTTCATTTCATTCCATGTTATTTCATAGTTTTGTTTGCATGGCGTTATTACCCATATAGGTGGGTAATAACGCCAAATAGCATTGGTCAAGAAAAAACGCCATTACATTTTATGAATACATATATGTTAAATTATTTTATTTTATATAGATAGTCAATGAGTTGCTGCATCAGATCCTATATTTGTTTGAAAAATACAATCTAAAACTAAGCCGTGAAAATTGGTAGAACCTTAACGTGGCGTTATTACCCCAGGGTACCTTATGAAAATCATGCAATCTTTGGACCCGTATTCACTCCCACGTTTCCCATTGCAGTCATTTTGAGTATTTTTACGACTAAATATTAGTTTTTTTTTTTTTTCTTTTTAACCAATTTCTTACACAGTCAGCGGTCACGTATTTCAGACAATGTATTTTCACATATTTCGAGTTACACATAAAATCATACAAATTTCAGGTTCGTTGAATATTATTATTAAGGATCCGGGCAACGGCAGGCGGGTCAGCTAGTATTTAATAATAATGCTAAAATCTAGTGCTCACGATGGGATACGTATAGCAGCGATATGTTTAAACGATATATGTATATCCGTATAATACGTTTTTCTGCTATACGGATACCTTAAAATATACGTTTAAACGTATCCGGATACGTATAAGGCGTATCGGTTAAACGTATATTTAAGAATACGTATATTTAGTGTATACGTATATTCCACGTATCATATCTAATTTAAATATTGGACTTCATCAGTCTTATGTCACTGAATGGAGAATAATTTGGAAATCGGTGGTGTTACGACAGGAATGCGCATTGTATGTTTTATACAAACGAAATCGAGCAATGAAAAGCGTATATTTTTTAAAACAGTTTGCAAAAATTTCACAAAATGTCAGACTCCTGATTGGCCAATCTCGTTTCAGTAACAGTGAAATATCTATTTTCAAAATAGAGAGTTATTACCATGAATTGCAAAAGTATTTTGCAACATTGTACTTTGAATTTATTTGGATTTTTTTTTTTTTTTTTTTTTTTTTGTTCATCTTATGGTAATGAGCTCAGATACCCAGTTATTTTACATTTTGTGCAGGTAATATATACAAATTGTATCCATTGTAAATAATCAGCAAAATTAAACACTTTTTAAGCAAAGAATGAGAGTATAACTGTTTGAGATTTATTGTGAATTCTTGTTAAATTTAGCTTTTTCTTTTTAATTTTTTAAAAAAAATCTTCATTCACTTATTGTTTTACACTCAAGATTGTACCCGAGCGTAAATGCTATTCTTTCCATGGAGCTAATATTTTTTAACTCTGTTAATGTATAATGAAATTTCATTTTTTTAATCTGGACATTCGTAGTATTTTTTATTCGAAACGAGATGGAACCCGTCGAAAGACGACGTTAAAAATAAGTTTTAAAATGACTCCATCAATTCATTCTTGGTTTCAACTTCATTTCTCTGATATTTATCAATTGTTTTAAGCTAATAAATTTTTATGTAAAAATGGAGAAAATATTTTTCTATTACGTTAGGACAATTTGCAGATGAAACAGAAATTTAATTAGCTTTCGATTGATTATTTCTTTGCATAGTTTCCTCGCTCACATTTCATAATTGGGATGACTGACAAGAAAGGTCTCCAGACTGCGCATACTCAGATTTTTCTGAAAAAAAAAATACCAATTAAATTATTCATGTATTTAAAAGATGAAAATTAGGGTCGGAATTACAGTAGAAAACATGTAAAAAAATACTGCCGAATATTTGGCGTAAAAAGACAAAAGTGTCACACGATTTGGCGAGCAGCACTTTTCCCTGTCAAAAGCAAACGATTTTAATGGAATTGAAAATTTTTGGATTTTTAGATTCCGTTTAAATATTATTTAATGAATTTAAACATAATCTGTTAGGGAGTTTAATAAATTATATACATATATACAGATTAAATTGCTTAGATATATATTATTAGTTGCTGTAGTAATTTCATTTACCTCTGGAAAAATATTTTCATGTATAAAAAATTCTTATTCAGTAAAATTATTTTCATACATTTAAGCGTATTCAAAAATAAAAGCCAGATGTTTCCATAGCAACAAAATCGAATTGACAATGCTCAACTGGACTTTGAACTTGAAACAGTTTTAATTGATTTAAATTTCAATTTCGTTTTAAATCTCAAATTTTGATGGTTAAATTTGAATATAGATATATATAAATGTCAATATAACGAAATTATATTTAAAATAAACTAAGGCTGACAAAACCAAAGATATATAATTTATCTAAACATGTTGAAAATGAAACTCTTTTCCATTAAAATGCATTTGACATGAAATATATATATATATATATTTGAAATTGCTCTTTATTGCCAACCGATGATAAATCGCCAAATAACGAAATTTTCATTATTTTTTTACGGACAGGTTACAGAGTTTCCGCCAAAATTTTTTTATAAACGTATATATATGGAGATTCTTCTTTAAAAAGTTCTTTTGAACACATAAGTAAATAAACTCGGAGGTAAATTAAATTCTGACACCGTTTTTAAACTTTTAAATGACTTATATTAAACGTTAATATTTACAAAAAAGATATTTACATAAGACTATTTACAAAGCAAACAATCATAACTCTAATTAATCAATTACATCTTATACGGGAACTCGTCTTCATCTTACGTTCTTTTTACACCCAACTTAAAACTAAAAACATTCCATTCTCCTTTCTTCCGTTCAGTTATTTTTTCTACCGCTTAAATCGTCTGGCTTCTTAGGAATTAATAGTTTCTTCAAAATCGTCTGCCTCACTGAGAGCCTGTTCATCAGAGTTGCGATGCGTAGAAAATAATATGCAGATCTAATAGTGGAGGAGATTTCCCATATTTCGGCCATACTGATGAGACATTCGTCCTCGAATGTATTCTTGTTGGCTGGAAACAGCAGATGGATCATCTGAAAAGATAAAGAAAAAAAAAACACAGCAGCATCCAAAGTCTAAATTGAAAAAAAGAAGTCATCATTCAAATTGTTTATCAAAGCTTAGATTATTTCTTGAAAAAATTCATATATTTTTTTTTCGCGTCTTTTCGTCTTCTCTTTCTTACGTCCTTTCATCTTCTTTTATCTTACGTCTTTTCGTCTTCTTCTTTCATACGTCTTTTCATCTTCTATTACCTTACGTCTTTTCGTCTTTTCTTTCTTACGTCTTCCGTCTTCTTTTATCTTACGTCTTTTCGTCTTCTTTCATACGTCTTTTCATCTTCTTTTACCTTACGTCTTTTCGTCTTTTCGAGAATAAAGTTAAAATTCTATTAGTTGTCAGTCCAGAGGTTTGTCATAGTTGGTATAGTGTCACAATCGGTGAAATTCTTTTTTTTTTTTCCAAGCTTCGTCCGTCCACGGCTTCATGTACTCTGCACATGTACTGGTGACCATGGGTCCTTCGTTGAATCCAAGTTTCTTTACATCGTAGGTGTCATTATTTTTTACTTTTATGACTTTGTACGGACCTAAATATTTTGGTTTTAACTTCAAACCTGGACCTTGTTGTGTGCGTTTTATAGCAACCACATCATTAATCTTAAATTTGTTAGCTTTCTTTCGTCTGAGGTTGTAAGTTTTACGGTTCTCTTCTTGGACTTTTAAAATCTGTTTTTTAGCATTTTTTCTCATATCTTCGCGATTATTTGTAAAATCAGATTGTATTTCAGCATTCAGAAGACTAGTAATTTCAATGTTATTTTTTAGTTTCATTTTAGTACCAAACATCAATTCAAAAGGAGTTGTGCTTATACTTCTCTGAAAAGTCGAATTTATCACCTGTTGGACGTTGCTTACATGTGTATACCATTTTTTTAGGATTATCGACAGACAATTTAGACAGAACAGATATTATGACAGAATTTAGACGCTCAACTTGGCCGTTAGACCTGGGTAATCCAGTGGTAATCGGGATATGTTTAATATTTTCATTGATGCAATAATCTTCAAAAGCTTTAGAGGTAAATGCAGGACCTTTATCTGATATAATTCGAACTGGATTTCCAAAGATAGATTTTTGGATTTCTAATTTAGAAATTACTTCGGCAGCATCGGTAGATTTTGTGGGATACAACCAAACAAATTTTGTGAATGCGTCAATGACAGAAAGGATATGTTTGTAATTTTTATTAGTGCTTTCTAATGGACCTAAGTGATCAACATGGTACGTATGTAATGGAGCTTCTTCTTTTTCTATTGGGTGAAGTAAGCCTTCTTGTTTACCACATTTTCTATTAACTAAAATACAGGGAACACAATTTGCTATACATTTCTCAATTTTTTGTTTAACTTTAGGGATGTAAAAATCATTTTCTAAACTTTTCTCTGTTCTTGCAACTGCGTAATGACCTTTTTCGTGAGCGGCCTTGATTATATTCATTTTCATGTCTTCCGGTACAACTAATAAATCATTACCATTAACACATTTATAAAGAACATCATTTTTAACTAGATAATCATCATAAGATTTCACCTTTAGGATTTCTTTTATTGTTTTAATATGGTCATCGGTTTCTTGAGCTTGGATAATTTTTAAAGTTAAGCTATCTTGGATTACCATACAAATAGGATACCTACTTAATGCATCGACATGTCTCATACTGCTACCCTGTCTATGTTCAATAACATAATCAAAATCGGATAACATTATTGCCCATCTAGCTATTTTTGTACTCATTTCTTTTTTATCCATAGTCATTTTAAATGCATTACAATCGGTTACAATTAAATGGGATACCTAGCACATATACTCTAAACTTTTTCAGGGCTTCAATTACAGCTAAAACTTCTAATTCGTAACTAGTGTACCTCCGTTCAGCTTCGGTGGTTTTTTTACTTGCGAAATAAACTGGATGAAATTGATTATCTACTGGAGATTGTTGCATTAAAACAGCTCCATAGCCATCAATACTGGCATCACAATGGATTTCGGTCGCACTTTTGGGATTGTAAATTAAAAGTACTGGTTCTGACGACAAAATACGTTTGAGTTCATTAAAAGCTCTTTGTTCTTCTATATCGAATTTAAATTTTGAATCTTTTCTTAGCAGGTCACTTAACGGTTTAGCTATAACCGAATAATTTCTTATAAATTTTCCAAAGTATCCTGTCAATCCTAAATAACTTTGAACATCTTTGGTACACTTTGGTTCGGGAAAATTTATTACTGCTTTAGTCTTCAGTGGAGAGGGATACAATTTACCATTTATGATTCTATACCCCAAGAAATCAATTTCACGCTTCAAAAAATTGCATTTTTTAAGATTTAATTCTAATCCATATTCCGATGCAGTTTCGAGTACAAGTTTTAATTTTTCTTCAGCTTCGTTTTTAGCAGGTATTATTAAATCATCCATATAAATGACAACAATGTGATCTTTTAATAGGTTTCGAAATACATTATAAATATACTTTTGAAAAACACTAGGGCTATTGGTCAACCCGAATGGACATTTCAAAAATTCGTATTGTCCTTCATGAGTAACAAACGAGGTGTATTTCTGCGAGTCTTCTTCAACATCTACATGAAAGAAACCGTTTTTCAAATCTATGGTGGTAAATACTTCGGCAGAATGTAATTGGTCTATTACATCATCAATAACTGGCAAGGGGAAATGTTCGCGTACTGTCTTTTTGTTAAGACATCTGTAATCAACACAAAGTCTCATTGTGTTATTTTTTTTTTCTTGACTAACACAACCGGCGAAGAAAAATTAGAAGAACTTTCTCGAATTATTCCCTGAGCTAGCCACTCCTCAATTTGGTTTTCGACTATTTTTTTCTCGCATGGCGGTAATCTTCGAGGAGAAGAACAAACTGGGATTTCGTCAGTTAAATTAATTTTCATTTTAACATCTACTGTTTTAGTTTTAATTGGTACATAATTTTCAATTAAAGAGTATAACTCTGAACGTAATTTTTTGTCAGCAATGTGAGTTAAATCAATTTTAGGCTCATCCAAAACATTTACAATATTAACTAAAAAGTCATTAGACTGAACTTCAGCTTTAAACAGTTTCACTTTATTCTCAGAAATAGTTAATGTACTTTGATGAATAACATCAGTGCCAATAATTAAATCGAAATTAATGCAACTGTCCTTAACGACAAAAATAGTAACTTTAAATTTTGAACCATCTTCTTCGATTTCTGAATTGAAACAACCTTCTGGTTTAATTGAGGCTTTTCCTAGACCGGTCAAAGAGATACTCGTAGGTTTTAATTTTACAAAGTTCTTCAAATTATCATAAATACTTTTCTTTAACAAAGTCTTTTGGCTACCAGTATCTATTAAAGAGATTAAACGCAAAGAATAAAGCTTTATCTCTTTCAGAATTAAATCTTGGGATGTAATAATGTTTACTTGTGACTGAGCATTTTTAACACTTGTATCTTTAGATTTATTACATTAAAATGATTTATGACCATAAGCGTTACAAGCAAAACAAAGCGGCCCTTTATCTTTATTTACACAGTTAATACTCTTATGATTATTCCCGCCACAATTAAAACAACGCATATTTGGCTTTACAGGCTTAAATTTGTTCTTAACTTCAACTTCGGATTTAATTTTAGGCTTAGCTCCTTCATATTTATGAAATTTTGCATTTTCATACTCCGATCTTATTTTTTCATAAATCTTTAATTTTTGTTTAAATTCAGCAATATTGGGACAACCATACAAAAAAGATTTTTTAGAAATGGGGTCATTAATTCCATTTATTACATACTGAATAAGGGCAGAATCTTCAATATTGCCTTTTGAGCATAATTGTTTCATATTTAAAAAATATTCATCTAACGATTCATGTGGTCTAATTTTTCTTTTGGACAGCAATTCGTGTAATTCAGCTGAATTGCACGTTTGACCAAATTCAGATATGAGTAGGGCTTTTAATTTAGACCACGAATTAATATTTGTTTCACTTTCAAGAAATAATTTTGCTTTGCCTGTCATACGGCGTTTAGCCAAAATCAATTTGTGCAAATCACTAACGTTAAATAATAAAACAATATCTTCCAAATCGGCAATCCATTTATTAATATTTTGTACTTGAGTACCTTCAAACATTGTAATCATACTTTCAATATCATTAATAGAAATGCTTGGTTTAATAACATAATCAGGAATTAGAATTTTCTGATTTTCATTACTTTCACAATTAGAACTACCAGAATCATTTCTCATATTATTCTCAAAAACAGTTGAAATATTTTTAGTTTTATCTTGTAAATCATCATTAAATTCATCAACACTTTCGTCATCACTAAGAGTACCTACATCGGCTATCATATTAATTTTTAAAATATTAAAATCACATAAACTAGAAATTATTCTGGCAGCAATTTCATCAAAAGTTCCCGAATTATTTATACACAAAACATTGCAAATGGTAATTAAGTCGTTAACAGAAAAATTATCTTTAATTTCTTTGAATTTAGTTTGATATTCATCGGAATCTACTTCAAACGTAAACCCAGTAAAATTCCGAATTCTACGTCGATTATTTCTGTCACCGATTTCTCCAAAAATTAATTTGTGCAATGTCTTAATACTAGCTGATTTTTCAGTTTTCAAAGAAAACTCTAATTCCTTTAAATCAACTAATTTTTCCATTATTGAAAAGAAAAATGAAATAATAAACTCACTTCATAATCAGATGCTCAGCTTCACACACTTTGATTTCACTTTCATCGCAAAATTTTACCTCTTCTGAAATAGCTTTGTAGGCTTGACATTCCATCACAGTTCTAAAAAATATCGGCTTCCAAGATATTAAAAAAATATATTTCCATCTCTGTGGGCGTGCGTCTGTATCTCACTTACTGAGACCAAAATTTATGGAGATTCTTCTTTAAAAAGTTCTTTTGAACACATAAGTAAATAAACTCGGAGGTAAATTAAATTCTGACACCGTTTTTAAACTTTTAAATGACTTATATTAAACGTTAATATTTACAAAAAAGATATTTACATAAGACTATTTACAAAGCAAACAATCATAACTCTAATTAATCAATTACATCTTATACGGGAACTCGTCTTCATCTTACGTTCTTTTTACACCCAACTTAAAACTAAAAACATTCCATTCTCCTTTCTTCCGTTCAGTTATTTTTTCTACCGCTTAAATCGTCTGGCTTCTTAGGAATTAATAGTTTCTTCAAAATCGTCTGCCTCACTGAGAGCCTGTTCATCAGAGTTGCGATGCGTAGAAAATAATATGCAGATCTAATAGTGGAGGAGATTTCCCATATTTATCCTCATGAGAATGACATTTTTTTCACATTTTTCGGAGTATACCCATATGGACCTTCCTTGTGAGTCATTTCTACAAACGGGATAATTTGCTTGTAATAAATTAACATACTCAATGAATCCTTAAAAAATAATGAATTATATTACTGTCATAATCTCATTCAAAAGATTTTTTTTAAGAAATTTGACATGATAATAATTTTATGCTCTACATAAACTGAATGCCTGTCTTTTTGGTTAGCAGATTTCAGTTTAATGAAAAAATGCTGCATTCTACGGGTAATCTAATTTTTATATTTTACAGTATTTTTTTTTACTTCATTTTTAAGTTAGTTGAAAGAAATTGGAAAATAATTTAAAATGTCGTTAAACTGACTGTCAGTTTTCAATTGAATGACCTAAAATTAATTTTTTTTCCAATTTTATCATGTTACAATTGAAATTATACAGTATTTAATTTAGAAGTAATGGTAAGTACGATAAAAGTGAAAACTATAGCGTTGTTAATTGTCACCATTGTTATACAATTCAAAAAATTGTAATTGGGTTTTGGCTGCCGTTCAAAAGTAGACCACAATTTTTTGACGACAACAAAGAATTTCCCAATGAAAGAAATAGGACTTTTTTTATATTAAGGAATTGTTAAATAAATTTACAAAAATTATTCCTATAAAATGTAAGCCTTATATGAAGTCTTTATATATATATATATATATATATATATATATATAATTCTTTATTAATCTTAATTTTTCTGAAATTCTTTACTAAATTCTTTTCCTAATTTGTTATTAAAAAATGAAATATCTTACCTAAAATTAATTTTTGAAAGCGAGAGAGAACATGTCATCAAGATGAAATAATCAATAAAGTCTCCAATTATCATCTTTAATATCTAGAAACGAAAAATCAGTGAAGACTGCGTCATTTTGACACCATCAAGTAAAATTTTCTCTTTACATATGTTGATGGTAAAAATACCTTACCAACTTTCATCTGTACGAACTTTTTTCATGTACTAGATATAGATATTTTTAAGCTTAACTTGTATATATTAAAATTAAGACATTATATAATTATCATTATTAAAATTAAAACATCATTCTAATAAAGAACAGTGCATCAATAAAATTTAATTGCATAAAGATAAACAGACCCAATAAACAATATTCTCATGATGTCACAATAAACGTAAATTTTTATTCACTTATCAAAATAAAGTACCAGTGTATAAATATTTTTTTTTTAACCGAAATCTAACTCTCAAATTAATAAAAACGTACAAAAAGGCAAATATCTGAATATTTTTCATTATTTTTCTTTTCTTTGCAACAATGGAAAGAGTCTGATTGCCACTGTTTTGAAGAAATTTCGTGAAAATTTTTTTAAGTTAAAAATATAATACTTAGGAAATGTTTTTTATCAGATGAACCCAATTACAAAAGTTTGGCTTTATATTAAAAGTTCTGCTAAATGAATTTTTATGTGATTAAAAGTGTTAATATGTTGAGCGCTACGTCATTCATTGGTGACTGACATTGAACTTTCCGTTTAGATGACTGATTTTTCACCAATGACAGACAGTCTAAAGTACGATATAAAACTAAAAATTACTATGATATAAAAATTTCGTTTGATTCAAAGTTTCTTAAAAGAAAAAAAAAACTGACCAGCGTAGCGGGCGAAGGCTGCTAGTAGAAATATAAGACTAAATGTGAGCCATTAAAATGTAAATACAACTGTGATGTAACTGTTAGATCCAGGGGAGGGGGGGAAGGGGCATGGGGTTCCAAAACAGAGGAGAGATGAGAAAAGAGCCCCAACAAAGCTAAAAATAAAGAAAGAAAGAAAGAAGGAATTTTTGTCATTTTTGGCCATTTTTTATTAGCCTTAACAAAAAAAATTATATTCGCCCTTGAGGGCCCCCGATTGAGGGGGCCCCACGTCCGATGCAGTTGTCCTGCATGCCCGTGACTTAGCCAGGCCCTAATTACAACAACGTAGTATCCTATAGCTTTTAAAAGAAAGTTTTTATTAATGTTTCCTCGTAACGTGGTAAGTTAAAACTGTTATGTCCAATTTTGAGCCTTCTTTTTTAGACATCTTGTAATGTACGTAGGTAAGCAAAGTAAAAATTTGCAAAGGAATACTTATCTCAATAAATCTATCATTTTTTCTATAATTATCAAATTAATATTTTTAAATAAAGTTGTGACCAATTTTTTGGGATATCTTGTATATAGATGTGAGTACAAAATTTATGCATGTGTGCAATATGTTTTTTATTTTTAGTGTTTGCCACTTCTACATTATTTTTAAAAAAATGAAAAAAAATTACAGATAGATAGAGGGGGGGGGTGTCCAGAATGATGTTTGTTCCGGAGCCCCCCGTATAGCCTTAACGGGGCCCTGTTTTTATCAAAAACCTTGTTTAGATTTCAAAAACGCAGAAACCAAGAAACTGAAAATCCTTATTTTTTTACTCGTTCCCTCCCCCCCCTCGCTTTTTGACCATGGGTTTTTGCATGGAACTAAGAAAGATAAGGAAAGAGTACCGGTCATCGGATCGACTCTGAAGAAAGCGGGGTTTTTGTATAAAGCTGCTAGCGACAAAAGGGTGTTTTCTTTTGAAATACCGGAATATTATGTTCTTAGAAGATAAGACATTTTTCACACCGATTTCACGACGTGGGTGACACAAATAACATCTAGAGAATCCCCTTAAAAGTTAACAGCTTAGTTACTTAGTAGTAACCGGATTCCTTGACCTTGAAGGGAGTGTACTGGCCTATTCAAGTACTTTAGCAGCCCGCTAATGCATACAAGTACGTGTTTGCAGACAACACAGCACTTCAGATGTGGATTTTCTTATGTTTTTTTTTTCCTGATTTATTTTAGTAATACGCATAGTATAGTATTTATAAAATTAAGTGTATATCTGGAGGAAAAAAGATCTACTCCTATACTAATCTGGTAAATCATATTTATTACTTTATGTAATTTATATAGCAGTTATTAAAAATTTTAAGCATTAGAAAATTTTGCACAGCTTAGAAAAATATATGTATACTAATAGAGCACATTTTAATGACACATATTTCTCATTTACATGTTTTTCATTTAAGCGTTTTATTAGGGCTCCTTCACAAAATTCTTTTTAATAAATCACACCATTCACGAAATTCTATTCCATAAAAATATACTCTAATTATTTTTATACTGTTAGGTTTTAAAATATGTGTTTTGCAAAGGAAACAAGTTCACCTGAAATGAGAAATTTAGCATATAGACTTAAATAAGTTATTATTAATAAATGTTTGATGCGAATTTCAATAACTGGAATTCAAATTTCATTACAAAATACAATAAATTTCATAAAAATAACTTTTTTTCACAAAATGGGATCCAATAAAAAATCCCTGCGTCAACTTCCGATTCCATTGCATTCATATGTTTAACTACTATTTCGTTTGTTAACAAGTAATAAGTAAATTCTCATTTAATTTATACTCTTATTTCCTTGAAAATCTAAAGTTCTAAATTCATGTCACAATAAGAAATTGTGCTATTTTAAATTTTTCTATGCTGTTTCGTTCTTTCTTTCTTTTTTTCCGTGATGCTAAATAATCTCACAGGCCCATAAAGCCCATTCTTACCAACAAAATACAAAGGGCCCCCGCAAATTTACTTTTCAAAGCTAATTTTCAATTCAATAAATTCAATTAGAGTAAAACATATATAGTTTTTTTTATTATGAAATATTTTTTCTTACTATGCTGCAATTTGTAAAACATAAGAAATATTTTGAAGTTCAAATATTCTCAACTGTAATTCCATATATGTCTTTTACAAAATTAATTGGTTACGTATAATTATGTATTTAATAAAATATTTTTTAATGTGTATAATATGTAGATAGTCAGTTTTAATTTAATAGTAAAAACGTTATTTAATCGAAATTTTCATGGTAAAATTTCGAATAATTTAAACATACGAAAAATGGATTTAGTAAATGAAAAAACAACTGATAGGATAATAGCCCCCCCCCCTCTGTGATGTCGGGCTTCCTCATGGGCTCTTTCTTTCTAACCGATGACCAGGCCCCTACCTGCCGAGTTACCTCAGCTTAACGGGCATGATTCCTTCATGCATGATTCCTTCGCTTCGCGCTTCATCACATCTGCAGTACTTGCTTCTCAGTCTAGCATACTTTGTTTTGACGGTTGCTTAACGTTATATCCAGTTGTATGTATTGCAAACAGCTACTCAATTTGGTCTCGTAATTTAGAACCTTGATCAGATGACGAGACCTTCACCTGGAAAGGCACTTACAGAGGTATAATTCACAGGTAACTTGGAGGACTTTGCACCCACGACGGATTTTACATGCACCAGGCGCCATTAGCGTACATGACATTTTTAATGGGCTCTGAAACTGACAAGAAATGGCACAGTCCTCGAGCCTGTTAAAGTGTTGCGAGGTCTATGTCTTTACGCACAATTCGAAATCTTTTGCCTCTTTTCAAAATAATAACAATTTTGCTTTCACTTTATCATTTAAGTTCTTATTTTAAAAATATTTTTGTTTATTTAATTTAAGAAAAAGTCGGCATGAACAGAGTTTATAATTGTCTTGAAACCTGTAGTTACTAGCATATTTTAAAAGGGGGAAAATGTATATAAATTGTTACTTTAAAAAAAAATTAATATTAAAAAGGAACTTGTAAAATTTTTATAAGTCAGTTTCTGTAAATTTTTTGTCATTCAATACTTGGTTATGCAATGGAATTTGGTTAATTGGTGCTCTTTGAGGATAGCTGAGATCGATCTGTATACGGGCTGTTTTTTGCTTTTTCAATTTTGTTTACAGATAATTTTAATGAGGTCACTTTCATTTTTAAAACCGGTTTCGAAAATTAAAGCATCCTCTCAAAAAAAAACTTTGCAAACAAAATTTTAAAAAAGGTGAAAAAAAAGCTGCATACACATTGATCTCAGCTACCCAGTGAAAAAAAAAATCATTTAAAAATATTGAAATGCAACTGAGATATAAATTTTTTTCATAGTATTCCATTCCATTCTTCCATGCATTAGAGAATGGGTCTTTTCGCGTAACTGAAGTAGCCTCTTAAGTAGCGAACTGTTAAAATTATGCGTTTATATAATTTATTTATTTTCTATACTTTATAATAAAATCATAGCATTATGTGCTTATTTGTAAAATTGTTTTAGACAAATTTTATTTTAACATTGTTAATTTATCTTTAAGCCCGGTGGCAGAACTATCTTCAAATGTCTGCAACGCTAATAATATTTTCAAAAATAGTCTGCAAAATGCGCGTAATTTTTTTTTCCAACCACCTTCGTCGTTCCAAGCCCAAGCTCGCACTCTGATTGGTTGTTGCTCTCGGCACTGTTTTCATGTAACTTGGCGATAATCATGCTTGGCGTAGCGATAGATGCTTCCGTCGAGGAGTTTGATTTCCTTCCGAACCGAGTACAAAGTAACTTTTCTCTTGGAGCATTGGATTGGATGGAACGTGTCTTACTGAAAGCTGTACTCTTTAAAAGTTTTTACACACAACTTTTTACTTTGTACTCGGTTTACTTCGTACTCGGTTCGGAAGGAAATTAAACTCGACGGAAGCGTCTATCGCTACGCCAAGTATGATTATCGCCAAGTTACGTGAAAATAATGCCGAGAGCAACAACCAATCAGAATGCGAACTTGGCCTTGGAACGACGAAGGTGGTTGGAAAAAAAATTAAGCGCAAAATGCAACGTATTACATAAATATATTTTTTCTGCTATTGTAGTGCTAATTAATTATGGTAACATGCATGTGTATGTGTAAATTATTTCCATCACTTACAAAATAATAATAATAATAAAACAGAAAAATCCACTTCCAGCAATATCTTTCTTTTTTTCCCTTGTGCCTTTGACGAAATTCTCGTTTTCTTCGCGATCTTTTGACGAAATCCGTCTTTATTTTCGAGATTTTTTGACGTTATTTGTCGTTTTTTCACGATTTTTTGACGTTATTTGTCTTTTTTTCAAGATTTTTTGATGAAATTTGCCGTTTTTGGGGTATTTTTTTAAAACAAAATTTGCCCTTTTTTCCCAAGTTTTTGATGAAATCTGCTTTTGAGGGATTTTCTGACGAAATTTGCCGTTTTTTCGCGATGCTTTGATAATATTTGCGTTTATTCTCGCGATCTTTGGATGAAATCGCTCTTATTTTGCGACGAAATTTTGACGAAATTACGCGTCCCACAGGAAAGAGCTATTTTTTGTGCCCCATTACCGATATTTTGCATAATTTAAGCGAAATAGCGCGTCCGTGGCATTGCTGAGTCTGCAGGTGTCCTTAAAAATCTGCGACGCCCGTCACAGTGTCGCTCGCATTTTGCCACTGGTTCTTTAAGCAATGCATATTTATTTCGTATTTGTGCAAAGTTATGAATGTTATAATAATTTTAATAATGATTTAAAATACTTATGATAATTATTAAATTTGTTTATTACATTAATATAATTTGAAACTCATTGGAAACTTCAGTATAAATATTTTTTTAAAAATTCAGTTGAAAGTGAGGGGGGGGGGGGGGCTCAAAACACCTTGCTACGGCCCTGGATTCACTAGCTTTTTCCCCAAACAGTTTTTTGAGTCTTCCAGCTATTGAAGAACGACAGAAATGTT
The DNA here is from genome assembly GCA_964019185.1 of Maratus speculifer. Taxonomy (NCBI): domain Eukaryota; kingdom Metazoa; phylum Arthropoda; class Arachnida; order Araneae; family Salticidae; genus Maratus; species Maratus speculifer. Next base: position 26,916,138 of record OZ025293.1, read on the forward strand.
TCTCAGACTTCAGCTACCCCCAATTTTGAACATTAATCTTCTTTGGTATTTTTTTTTTTTTTTTTTTTTTTTTTTTTTTGCAGCTTTTTGAAGAATGATACGATTATATTTGAATTAGCTGTAACATAGTTTTAGCGTCCTCTAAATACATTAAAACTACCAATTATATTTCAGTTAAGAGCCTGTCCCCGAGGACATAGTCCTTTTTCTTACCGCAGCTACCATATGTTTCGAACATTAATCCCCTTTCTGGCCAAAAATTTGCGTTGTAGTGTAAAAATTGCATTTTACACTTCAGCTGTAAATTAAAAATTGCGTTACTTTAAAAGTAAATTTAATTAAAAGTTTTCATTCATTTATTAACTATCGTGTTAATGTTAAAATTAATTTGTTAAAGTTACAGGAGTGAGCATCTTCAACTTCTTGATGAAGCATTCTTTAATTGGGTCCTAAGGGCATCATTTCAATGAGATTCGGTTCAATCAACTTACAAGGAAGGTCTCCATACGGGCATACTCAGAAAAATCTGAAAAAATTACAGAATGTTCTTCTCATATAGTTATATATGTTTATAAAAAAAAATTTCGGCGGAACCTCCTTATAACGTCCGTAAAAAAATATTAAAAATTTCGTTTATTTGGCGGTTTATCTCCGGTTGGCGAAAAAACGAAATTTTGAAAAATACCGCTTTTACGCTTCGAATACTTTTTAAAGAAAAAACTTTCTATGTTCAATTTATTTAAATAAGTTTACTTTAAGTAATTTTAGTTTTGCATTTTTACTTTACTTTAAGTGTAATTTTGTCATATACGTTTATATGTACTTATAACAAAATGAAATTAATATATTTTATCATTTAAAACACAATTTAAATTGATTAAAATTGTTCCAAATTGAAAAATACACTGTTAAAATCTGTTGCATTTTGTTGCAACGCACTCCCTTGCTTGTATAGAAAACGGTTACTTGGTCGTAAAATGGAGCTTTCTCATTGGTTGAAATAGAGATATTATATACAAGCGGTGGAGTGCGTTGCAACAAAATGCAGCAGATTTTTAACAGTGTATGACACGGTCAATTCGCCGTGCTATGGAGCATTCTCATTGGTCAGAAGAGAGATATTCTATAAAAGTAGTGGAGTGACGTTGCAGTAAATGCTGCAGATTTTTAACAGTGAAGTCAATTAAAATCAATTTTCAGATTCGTTAAAATCTTCTGCTTTTGGCGAGGAAATGCACTGCTTGCCAAATCCCGCGTCGCTTTCAGCTTTTCACGCCAATTATTCCAAACTATTTTATTTTTTTACATATCTAATAATGTAATTCCGCCGCTAATTTTAACTGATCCTTTATTACCTACACGAGTAGTTTAATTAGTATTTTTTTCAAAAAATTCTGAGTATGCCCCCAATGGAGACCTTCCTTGTTAGATGACAATTCGGCTTCGTTCTGTATAATGAAATTTTCTCTTAGACTTCAGAAACTAACAGGGCCCGACTAAGGCTATGGGTGCACCTGGGGCAAGCATCATTCTGGGGGGGGGGGGGTATGTATAAATTTTTTACTCTGTGCAATTCACATTTGTATACTTGGTATCACAAAAAGATTGTGACAACTTTAATAAAAAGTACTAGAAGGATAATTGTAGAAGAAAACAATCGATTAATTGACAAAAGAATCTGCAAACTTCTTCTTTGCTTATCTACGTACATTATAAGATAGTTAAAAGAAAATGTCGCAAATTGGTCATAATAGTTTTAACTTGTCACGCTATGAGGAAAATTTTCATAAAGAATTTCTTTTGAAAACAATAAAAAAATAAGTTGGCATAGTAAAAATTTAATAATTAATTTTCTAATGTAAATGTTTCTTGTAAACATGAATGGGGTACTGGTAGCAAAAAGAGGAAGGAGGACCACTCTTATCTTCCTAAATGTTTAAAATTTCAGAATTTTGATCCCTTTTGGCTAATTTTAATCACTTGGTACATTTTAATGAAAATTCTAATTACTCTCATCGGGGGCCCGGGGCAATTGCCCCGCATGCCCCTGCATAAGTCGGGCCCTGTCAACTAATATTTTCGAACATTATTGGTGCATTCTTTTTTAGATATTATAGGCTTGATCCATAGAATAACATGGAGACGCTTCGAATTTGAAGCGACCTTGACTCCTCGTGTATTAGCGCCATAACACGTAAAAATTTTAAACGACAAAAATTGTTCGCGTTTTTTCGTTTCCTAAGCATTTTATTGTCTGTTCGAGAAAAAGTTTTTAGTTACTTGCTTTTACCCTGTTCACACTGAGAAAGTTAAGTCACTTAACTTGAAGTTTTTTTAGCGGTCGTACCCGGAATTAAGATTCTCACTTAAGCAAATTTCTGAAACTTGCTCAAGTGAGTTTGCTCTCTTAACTATGAGTTGAGTGGAAATCTTCCTTCTGAATATTTAATTATTATTTCTGAATTTTAGAATATTTAATTCTGATTATTAAATTAATGAATTTGAGCCCTACAAATAATTATAAACTATTTCAAGTTGTTATTTGTTTACTCCAGTTGCTTAACACGTGTGTTTGTGGGGTGTTTTTGTAATCAAAGGCCGAAAATGAAAAACGCTGAACCTGTTATTTCCTCCCACAAAAGAAATTAATCTTTTAATTCAAATAAGGCAGGATAATTACTGTGTAAATAAAAAAGTTAAAAGTTGCAGTCACAAATTTCAGAACTTATGCGCATGCTCAGATGCCAGTTTGGCCAAGTTAAGTCACTTACAATGTTTAGTAAATGTGAACAGGTGAAGCCTAATTCCGGGTATCCCGCTTCAAAAAATTTCAGTGACTTAAAGTTAAGTGACTCAACTATCCCAGTGCGAACAGGGTATTTCCGAGAAACTCCCCTACACTGTTAAAAATTTGGAACTTTATTGCATAGTCACTCCTTCACTTTAATAGAAAACGATTACTTGGCGATATTATGGAGCATTATCATGGGTCTAAATAGAGATGTTCTATAAAAGCAGCAGAGTGACTGTAAGGAAAGGGCATGTTTTCAAACAAACGCTTCTTTCAACCAATCTACCAACTACATTATTGCTTTAGCGATCATTACAGGAATCATCATGCGACGTTGGCCAATGATACAACAAAGCTTTTAATCGCAGACAATTCAGACCAATCTTAGACCAATGCCTTGACTTCTTGTGTACAGTAAGAGTCTTAAAGACGGGCAAGAAATTACTGTGGATCCACAGTAATTTTGACCACATTGACGTCAGCTGAAATTTCCTTATTCAACAAAAGCTGCAAATTTTTAACAGTCTACACTGTAAAAAATGTAACTATTTTGCTGCATCGTCACTCTCTCGCTTTTATAGAAAACGACTACTTCAGGCTATCATGGAGCATTCTCATTGGCCAAAAGAGTGATATTCTATAAAAGTGGAAGAGTGACGATGCAGCAAAATAGTCATATTTTTGTCAGTGTAGTATACCATGGAGACGCTTGGAATTTGTCTTGACTTTGTTTTCTCGTGTAATGGCACTTTTACATGTGATACACTCTTACACTTTTAAAAATCTATACCATTTGCTGCAGCATCACTCCACCGTTTTTATAGATAACGGTAGCTTCACTGTCTTATGGAGCATACTCATTGGTCAGAATATAGATATTCCACAAAAGCAGTGGAGTGACGATGCAACAAATGATACAGAATTTTAACGCAGTGTGCATTGTAAAACAATTGACCCATCTGCGGCAGCATCACTCCACAGCTTTTATAGAATATCTCTTTTATGACCAATAAGAATGCTCCATAGCACAGTAATGTAACCGTTTTCTATAACAGCGGTGGAGTGACGATGCAGCAAATGGGTCAAATTTTTAACAGTGTACGCACACTGCAAAAAATTTGTCACTTTTGCTGCATCGTCACTCCACCGCTTTTTATAGAAGACGATTATTTCAGCCTATCATGAAGCATTTTCATGGGTCAAAAGAGAGAAATTCTATAAAAGCGGGGGAGTCAAAAGGATCAAATTTTTTACAGTGCATGAAGATAGTCTACACTGTAAAAAATTTGACCCTTTTGCTGCATCGTCACTCCCCCGCTTTTATAGAATATCTCTCTTTTGACCCACGAGAATGCTCCATAATAGTCTGAAGTAATCGTTTTCTATAAAAGCGGTGGAGTGACGATGCAGCAGAAGGGTAAAATTTTTAACAGTGCACTGATAAAAATTTGCTGCATTTTGCTGCAACGCACTCCACCGCTTGTATATAATATCTCTATTCCAACCAATGAGAAAGCTCCTTTTCACGGCCAAGTAACCGTTTTCTATACAAGCAGGGGAGTGCGTTGCAGCAAAATGCAGCAAATTTTTAGCAGTGTGTAGTCAGATGAGAGTCAAAAAACACTGTAAAAAATATGACTATTTTGCTGCATCATCACTCCCTCGCTTTTATAGAAAACGACTACTTCAGGCTATCATGGAGCATTCTCATTGGCCAAAAGAGTGATATTCTATAAAAGCGGGGGAGTGACGATGCAGCAAAATAGTCATATTTTTTACAGTGCACAATGCTCAGAAAGACGAAACTAATATATTTTAAATATTTCGCAAATATTTAGTTGGATTTTGGTCTAAATTCTGATCAAGTTAAGAAGAAAATGTATGCAGTGATTTCATCAGAAAAGCTGTTTAATAGAAGTGTATCAACAACTTGCATTCTCTTAAAGTACAGCTTGATTGCGCCATCACCGCACCGTTGTGTTTAAAACGTATGTGTTATTTTTCTTGCAAAGCTCGCTTTGACTCTGTGCTATAATATTCTTACTTTTAATTAATATTTTATGGTTTTTAAATGCTGCAACTTATGAGTATTAACTTATTTTTCAATAAAGAATTTTGTTTACCGTAAATGTTAATTTTGAAGTGCCAGTCTGACATATGAAATATATGTATGTCATATCTGTGGAAAACTATTAACTCTTTAATACTTTAAGTAGTCTTGGAAGTTGGTCTACGTCTCTACTGCTGATTTGAGATTTCTTCACTTAAGTTTTGGGGACTTCATATTTACGAGCGATATTAACTTTGTCTTTAATACCCCTGTGCTACTCAGAGTTAATCTTTCATTTTAGTACTTGACATCTAGATTTTTCTAGAAGTCCTAGCTAGATGACTGCTACCACGCAATACTTTAACTTAAAACGTGTTCGGTGCACTGTGCTTGATGGCAACGAGGCACCTCCCCTGAAAATTTTAAGATTTCGTTTTCAATGGTCTAAGGATAATCCCCCCCCCTCTCTCTAAGCTGTGAAGAGAAATGTCTGAATTTAACACTGGGTGGACAGGTTTGTGAAACTAGCTGCTGTAAACATCTTAAACTTCCCTATGTAAACAAAGTCTAGTATTTAATGCATCGTCTTATTACTGCATCTGCGTCCATTTAGTTGGAAAGCATTAAATCTGTTAGAAATGTCGTTGCAATTGAATGCATTTGTATCTGCCTACTTCTATATGTTCCTATTTTTAGTGTTTTTTCCAGACTAGCCTTTGAAGGAAAAAAGCATGTATTTCTGTGTTAAAGTAAATAAGAGATTTTAAACTTTTTTTTTTTGTATGTAAACATTCTTTTTAAATAGCTACTTGTTAATTAAGTAATCTTAGTTGTTTGTTCTTGTATTGTAGCACGTGAAAGTTATTTTTTCTATCGTAGGCTACCATGAAGCCCCTCAGCATCGCAGTATTACTAGCAATAGGTTCTTCTGCTCAAGCAATCACTTTTTCGACTATAGCCACTGTGTCTCTCACGCTAATTAGTTTGAATAAGCCAGCCTCGTGTTTTTTTGGCATCTTTAGGCGTAGCAAGGCTCCACCAATTCAAGAGACTATTGCACCTCCAGAGTTCCCTTTCCCTATGTCTGGTGGAATGTACAATCAGTTCGGCGGCTTTGGACAAGGTGGGGGTATGTTCGTTCCAGGATTAAACAATCCACAATTTGGCATGTATGGAAACCAATTCCCTGTAAGTATTAACTTTTGTGTGCACTGACTGTGTGTCATTAAAAACCCCGTTAACTTTAAAATGATCAAATATTCAGATAGGGAACTTATTTTCAGATCCCTGAATGTTCTTAATAAAATCTGTGCTGCAACATTTTAAGAAATAGAAAATAGCTTTCTATAAATGTGTGTCGATAAGATTCTGTATAGCATTTTGAATATAAAATTTTCGAAGCACTATAGTGTCAATACAAAATTTAACATCCTGTTTTACAGGATAAAATGTACAATGTGATACTAAAGTTCTTTGTAAACTGAAAGCAATTTTGTCTTGTCGAAATTTTCTCACATCCCGGATTACTTTTTCTCATTCACAACTGTTTAGACTATCAAACTTCTTTGAAAGCAAAATTGCTGGTCCGTAGGAAAGGGTATAATTTGGATATTCTGAAAGTATCTAATCGGAGCGTTACTAGTTCAGTAACACTAAACTTGATAATATAATTTTTTAAATTGCTATTTTCTAAGCTTTAATTTAGGGTAATCTCTCTACTTATAGCGGTAGAATTTATGAAGTTAAATGCATTACATTGAAAATGTAGCTGTATTTCCGCGATTAAAGTTTTTCTATTTGAAGACTAGTTTCGGGGGATTTCTAATTTGAAATTTTTTAAAAGGTTGTTGCACAGTAATACAAGGAAACGTTCCAACCAGTGGTGCAATCTTAAAATAAGACCGTAAGAGCAGTCTAAAAGAATATATGCTCAAGGCAAGGCAGTTTACCCTAGAGCTATACATATTATAGCTTTCTTGAGAAACGGGGTATACGGTGTTCCTTAAAAATCCAGGTTATACGGTATATACAGCTTATATCCTACATCCCTGGTTGACTTTCATCTGCCTGCAGAAATCTTTAGTTGGCTTAAAGTAGCTTGGACACTTATTCTACCAGAATAGAGCCAAATAAAACTGCATTGGAAATCTTTTAGGCTAATGCAATACTCTCTATAATGCATCCTATTTGCTGAACTGACACTTAATCGGAGGCCATCAGAACGATGCAGATTGCTGACTCTTTTAGCCCAACACGATCTTTCTCGCTCCCTACTCCGGTGTTGAGATTGAGCTGCATTAATGTAAACTTGTTACTCAAACGAGTTTTTACAAACTTCGTGGTGGACTTTTCTTGAAAAAGCTGTTAAAATTTTCTCAATGTAAATGAAGGCTACATGCTGCAAATTGTATATTTGAATTCCCTGACCCGTACAGAGGGTTAGTTAACCCTAAACGAACTATTACTTTAAGATTGTTGCCTACAATAAGTCTTTCAAAAGTATCGCCACTTATTGCACTAGCCTAATGCGGACGATGGGCGCCGGGTGAAACTAGGTAAAACCTAGTGGAAAGCTTAAAATAATATATCACTTTTTTGCATCTTTTGTGTGTTCTAATAAATTTAGTCTAATGGTCAGCCGACCGCACAAAAACCTATGGTATCGAGCACAACTTTTTTATGGAAGAATAGGGGAATGTAATGATCAATGTCTGCCGGAAGTGACGTAATGCATAAGCCACTAGTTAACTAGTGGTTTATTCGTGGGTTTATCTTGGATTGTCATACCATGTTAAACCTAAATCAACCACCAGTGGTATTCATTACTTTATCACCCTTAATTCCGGCAGACAGGGATCATTAGATCCCTTATTACTACTCTTCCATAAGTTTTTGAGTTGGATACCTTATGTTTTTGTACTGTCAGCTCTAATTAAAATTTATTTCCATCTATTATACTATCGTTGTCTTGTACTATATTCTGCAGTTTGGGCCTAATTTGCCTTGACTCTAGAATTGACTTAATTTGCAAAATTCTTAACATTGACTTGATTCACTTGCAAAGACTAGACAATATAGTCCAAAATAAACGAACCTCTTCATCGGATTTTTTCGGATAATTTTTTCTTTGCTAAAAATCTATTACTTGGATTTTACACTAAAAACCAGAATTTGGGTTACATATAAAGGTCTTGTAAATTTAAATGTTTCAATGAACAGTTTGAATCAATATTGTGAATTTATTAAAGTAGCAGTTAAAATAAAATTCAGCATGTGATTCCAAATACGTGAAGTTTTGAAAAATTTTTACAACCTTACCATGAAAACGGCTTTACATTTTTGAGCATCGGCGGAAAATCGACATTTATTGCATTCGCTGTCATCTCTCTGAATCGTAAGATACTTTTCACAATGCAACAATAACGAAAGCCAAACATCAAGACTGATTACGGTATAGCTTTCAGACAGGAGTCGGCACAATAGCCTGAGTTGAAGGCTCTAATTCTAGGATTAGAACTAAATTCGCATATAAAATTTCAATCTGTCGTGACATATCTTGTCTGAAAACTGTGGTAGTTGATTCGCAAGTTTACCATTGCGTTTTTCTGCTCCGTCCGTGTTTTCATAAATTTATGCAGGTAAAGGGAATAAACCCAAGTAACCATTAAAATAAGGTTCCGGATATTTTTCACCCAAATGAGACTAGTTTTAATATGCGAATAGTTAACAATTTCTGGAATTTCTTCCAGGAACTCGGAGGATAATCGGTTTTGCTGCCTCCCGGTATTACTAGCAGTTTCAGAAGTTAAATTTGATCGCTAAATAACGCGGTGTGTAAAACGAATTTTAAGATACTCTTATCGTCCTTTGGAATGAGACGCCAACCGTTAAGCATAAAGCCAAACTTTGGCCTCTGATCAAGAAGTTTTAAAACTGACCAAAGCGGTTGCCAATTAGATTAACTGGAACCTTTCTTAATTGGTCACTTTAAAGATGTGCTGGAACTTATTTTTTATGCAAAATGTCCTGAACTTAATTGAAGCTTGTCTGGAACAGAATTATAAACGGTCCATATTTTAGAAGCTAGCTTTCAAGCTTTATTTTGCTACAATACTACTTGATGTCTTTAACAAATGCCTTTATTGCAGCCCCAATTCAAACCCAATCAAATGCCTGCACAAAAGCCTCCAGCCATGCCACCAATGCATCAAGGTTTTCCTCAGGGTGTCCAGGGGCCAAACAGTATTCCAAATAGTATGCAACAGTTTCCTCAGGGTATGTCGAATGGTATGAAAGAGTTTCCTGAAGGAATGCCTCCGGATATGGGAGAATTTGGAGATTATCAAGGAGATGAAAATCCAGGAATGAATACTGAAGAAGCGGAAAGCTTTTTCACTTTGCTCTCAGAAACTGACGAAAGTAAATGCATATCTCGTTTAGTGTGCGAAATGGGAGCAAATCCAGCAAGTGGTGGAGAGTTTGGCCAAAGTATAGTGGAGATAATAGGGTAAGATCTTTGCTTATAAATAACTTGTTAAACATTTGTACCTGAGGGTTGGTTTAAAAAAACTTCGGATAGCGACTCATTTATGCAGCAGACATTGCCTAGAAGTTAAAATTTTATTTCGTAGTTATTTTCTAGTAGCTTTCATTTGATCAAAATCCTTGATCGGAGCGAAACTTGTCGGTCGGATGACACTGATCTTGCTACTTAACATCTGCAGTTTAATGTCTTCACGTTGTAAAGATTTCTAAATCTGATAGTGATTAAGTAATATTGGACTACTTCTATAACGGATTTCATTTTAAAATGAATAAATTCATTGCTATTAAATCTGAAGCTTCCCCTAGTTACGCAACCGCTTTTATAGAAAGCGGTTATTTGATTATACTAGAGAATCATTCGTCAAATCTATAAAATCGAGTGACTGCAGCAAAAACTGAAATTTTAGCCATGTAAATATAAAATTATTGGTATAAAAGATGGTCACTAATTTATCTTAATATTTTAAGCGTTATGAGAATTTAACAATGCCCCATGGGATTCCATACAAATTGAAATATCAAATATTTTATGCCAGTTTGGTTTATCTATACAAATTTGCATAGAATTTTATATTTAAATAAAAGTAATTTCTAAACTCGAAACTTCAAATATTTGTGCATCATATTTCTGCATTTAATTTCTCCTATCTCCCAAATTAAACTATGCAGTTAGTCCTATAATTGATCATTTTTTGGGGGGTTGGTTAAAAGTCCACAGTGAAGAATTTAATTATTTTATTGGTCTCTTTTGACAAAGGACTATGAAAAAGATTAAAATTGATTTCCCGGCAATATTTGAAGTTTTAGAACAAGTTTTTAAAGTTATTTCCTAAGTCTAAACGTTTAGCGCTTAACTATAAATTGTGCTGTATACTTATCGGATTAAAGTTGGAGAGAAAATTAAACATGCAAATATGTGCGAAATGAAAGATTCGCTTTGTTGTAAATCCAGGTGCTTAATTTTTTTCACTTAAAGAAACAATTATCACTTTGAACATGCCTATCGTCTAAAACAAAGAAATAAAAGTAAAGCGGGTGGGACATTTTAAAGGGACAGCAATGTAATCAAATGCCTATAAATTGTAAGATCCTCGGATTTTTATCCTTATTCTGAAGTTTCTTAAAGTATAACTTGAACAATAGTTTTCGTCATATGAAGGGTACAAAATCCTCTTTATAAGGTTTATGGAAATAGGTTTTGAACTCTGCCATAGCTCTAGTTAATTTTCAGGATTAACATGCTGGTTGTATAGGTTCAAATACTTATTCATAACGGCGGTTATGGATTTAAAAATTTAATTTTATTGTTTTCATGATCTCTTTCGGAGTTTATTTCGACGGGCAAACTAGTTTTAGCGCTGCTGAATCCAATTCTACGTAAATACGTACAGTTAAACATGTATATGTACTATCGCTTATAGAGTAGCATTATTTCATTGCTACAAAGCTTCCTTTTAAAATTATCAGATTATCTAGGCAGTTTTCGGTGGTTGGTTCTTTTATTGCTTTAAAACATGACTATTAAATCAAATTTCACATGATTCAGTGGAACAAGACTTTTCACTACTGAAATTAGATCTAAATCAATACAAATATTTTACTTGAAATTAAGAAAGTTTGTCTTAAGCGGCATAATTACGGTGAAATATAAATTGTAAATAAGAAAGTTCGAATAGTTGCTAGAATTTTATAAACGAATTGCAATAACTTTTAAAATTTGACTATTCCTTTAGATTTAGTGAATCAAATACTAGCTATTCCGAAAAAACCTGTTAATCTCAAATTACGAGCTGAAGAGCTTGGATCTTAAGGTCGCATTTTAAATGGTATTACACATCTATCGGGTTTGTATGAAATGAAAATGCATCCATTTTTCATTCTAAAAGTATGTTAATTCCATAAGTTCCTAAAGTATATATAAAATTCATATTGCTATCCAAATTGTTTCTTTAATTTTTCAATTGCTGTTTTAAAGTGGAAAGTTTAAACCTAAATTTCGGACCTCCCTAAAAAATATCTCAAACTACATTCGCCTTTTTTCCCCCTCTTGGTCTACATAACGAAAACCAAATTCTGGTAATCTCCTTTTAATTTGCTTTTGCCTGCTGAACTTGGTTTAGATCAAAATGTTGGCTGGGAAATGAAATCGGACGATTAGTTATGTATGGCTGCGTATTTTTCACTTACTTGCCCGAAACGAGCCTTTAGGCGAGCCATACCAGTTAGAACAAAAGTAACATGCAACAATTTCATCCTAATTAAAAAAAAAAAATCCCTGTCGGCTTGGCCTATAGGCAAAGGTGGATTTCGAAGAGTGCTCATTTCAACAACAAAAATAAATTTGATTACAGATAAACCCAGTTTAACAACTTTATTTGTCCTCTTTTGAAATTTTAAATTTCATTTTTCTGTAAGGACTGGTTTTATCAATCATCTTAAGCTAAATTCGGATCAAATGCCCATTTTGACAACATATTTTGAAATAATTCTGACTTTATTAAAAAAATCGACTAATACGGCACATTTGTTTCCTAAATAACAAGACTCAATTGAATGCGTTTGAGAGCATAATTGAATTTAAAAATGAGCTATAAAATAACAAATTTTCAATACAACCTCAATTCTTTATGATAGCTTCGGTAAATTTTGCGCGAGTGCCCCCTTTGACAGCATTTTTAAAATATGTTCAGCCTTTATCTAAAAACTGAACAATGCGGGACATTACACAGCTCCTATATAAAAACCTGTCAATTGGATGCGTTTGAGAACAAAACTAAATTTAAAAATGAGTCGGAAAAAACGCAATTTCTTATTTCAATGCTTCATCAAATTTTCAATCGCGATAACTTCTCGAAATTCTGTTCAAAATACCCTTTTTGGCAGCCTTTTTTGAAATATATGGTCTTTATCAAAAAATTGTCCAATATGTCACAGTTCCTAAATAAGGACTTGTAAATTGGATGCGTTTGATAGTAAAAATGGATTTAAGAGTCGGAAAAAACGCAATTTGTTATTTGAATATTTCCTCAAATTTCCTATCACGGTCACTTTTGGAAATTCTGTTCAAAATACCTTTTTTGGTAGCCTTTTTTTGAAATATATTCTCAATTTATCAGAAAATTGACCAATGCGTCACTTTATGCAGTTTCTAAATAAGAGGATCTATTTATTGGATGCGTTTAAAATCTAAAATGAATTTAAAAATGAGTCAGAATATAGGCAGTTTGTATTTGAGGTTTTTTCTCAAACTCCTATTTGTTTAATTTATTTTTGCTATACGAATTAGTCCTATGAAAAACTTGTCAATATAAAAGTTGTAGATATCGAGATGTAAAATAAATTTAATTGGATTTGATAGTTTAAGAATAGAGTTATGGATTTTTTTCTTTTTCCAAACCCCTTTTTATTAGTTTTTAATTTTGTTTACCGGTAAGAGTTAGTCCTATTAAACTTGCAAATACAAAAGTTTTAGATAATTTTAAGAATATTTATAAAAAATTTAGATGAATTTGATATCTTGAGAATTGACACAGCTGATTTTTTTTTTTTTCTCCAGAAACCCTATTTTTTTTTTTCGCTTCTTGAGCCCATTTTTAACTTTATCAAATCTGTCATGCATAAACGTTTAGCCCATTACTTAGAAGCAATATAAACTTTAAACTGATTCGATATCTATTTTCATTAAGAAGTTAAGATTTTTTGTTTTCACAAACGCCCGCTATTTCGACCCCCTTGGTCAGATTTTGCCCATTAACGAACTTGGCCGAGATTTTATCCCCTTTGATTTTATGTACCAGTTTGGTGGAGATTGGTGAAGAATTATAGAAGTTATAGTGTCCATAAAAGTGATATATATATAAACTGGTGCGAATGCGATAGGTAGTTTTTCATACGAAATCTACCTAAAAATTACCCAGCAAATTTTGCCCGTCTCGCTCACTTGGAGTTTGAGGCATGTTTCTCTAGTATGTGGCGCGTCTCGAGGCTCATGTCCCTGGCCGGAAAAGCATTCACGAGCTAATGCTATTCCTGTTGAGCTTTGCAAACTGGTTTGCATCTCAATTTCAAATTTTTTGGAATTGGATAGTCAAGGTGCATACAGACATCACTAATTTTTGTTTCGGATATTTAACCAGTTTTTGAAACTGGTTTTGAAACTTTTTTAGATTTTGACTGCGGATATCTTATAAAGCGATGTCGGCGTGAACTCTGCTATCGAATGAAATTATTTAAATGTCGAAATGCAAACGGTTATTAAAAAAAATAACCTCCCCATAGGAATAACATTAGCTCGCGAGCGTTTCGTCGGCTGGAGACAGGAGCCTTACGATTAATGTACTGCAAACATGTGCATCCCTCCTTTTCGAACAACGGTATCGGGGCCGCAACTACCGCCGGGGCGCTGCCCTGGGGCCTCCAAGCTTGAGGGGCCCCAAACTGAGTTTCTAATCTAACTTCCTATAAAATGTCCAGCACGTAGCTAAAAGTTGGTAATAAAAAAAGCAAAGTGCTAGAGTAAATGTGAGTGTCCGTGTATATGCTCCATACGCTTCCCATCCTAAACAAGCTCTAGAGCACGCAGAATGAGTCGAATGTGTCATGTCGCGCCAGAGTGTTTGCCGATCCCACCGAAGTTAATATAAAGAAAATATGGGCTTCTGGGGTTCGGTTGAATAAAGCATTTAAAATTCTAGAAAATTTCTTAATACATAAAATCTAAATTACCAATCATCTTTCAAAAAGTTTTTAAACAAATCCATGATTAAGTTACATAAATTCAAAAAATGAACCTAAACAAAATGCTCTTTAAAGTATTAAAACAACCGGTCTATTTTCTCCCCTATGCTAGCTTCAGTGGGATCTGCAAAAATAGCGTCGCCGCCAGGTCCCTGCCAAGTACGGTTGCCCAATTCTACGTTTTTAGTCACTTTTGGGCTTATCAAATCATACTGTGCACGTTTAAACAGCGGCGTGCGAAAAAACTGCTCCCGGGGCAAAGTTTTGATTTGCTCCGGTTGAAGTTTTGCTCCGGGGACTCTATTCATAGTTAGGGCCCTGAACAGTATTGGATTAAGTTTGTTAGCTTCTATAAACCATTGCATGAATCTGTTTCTCGTAACATTTAATCCCTTCGAGACCATGGGTGCCTATGTGTTCCTCTTGAAAATCCTTGTAATTTCACGCAAGTTTTCCGTATTTTAATCGGCATCTTCGTGATTAAATTGTACGAATATCTAACGTGGGCATTAAATATACTGCACTTGTTTTCAAGAGTTGAATATAACAATATTCAGTGTTTCAAATTCCTCTTGGTATATTTTAAATGAAACTTTGTTAATGTTATGTTCACATGCACTCTAAAATCGGAGATAAAACTGATGAAAATACAACCAAATTTAAGTTTTTCGAAGTTGTATGAACATGTTGGTGTTTAAGAAAATCTGCAATTATGCAAGATATTGATCTTTTTGAGGTTTGTTCTTAATCTAGTTAAATTTAAGTTGATGGAACTCTCATTGCAGTAAGTATTCTTAAATGGTTTCAACAAAATCTAATGGGCCACTGGAAACATTGGGTTCACGTGAATGACTTGAGAAAGTAGTTTTCCTGTGAAATGCCAGTCTCGATACAAAGTAAACTTTTATCGCAACTATTTTACTGTCATATGGAGTTGGAAGCTTTAATTTCAGGAGAAAATTAGTGTTGCAGTTATCTTGGTTTATTACTAAAATTTCTCGACTTTCTGCTTTTAAAGTTATTCTCGAGCCAAAAGGAATGAATAATCTAATCTATACAGGTAGAATTTAAAAGCTTTATGCAAAAGTAATAAAGTTTAATTTTTCTCATTGGTAGTTTTGCTGTGTTAGTCTATGGCTGGCAAAATCTACGCCTAATTTTTTAAGAATCTCTTGGTTCTCTGCGATTTTTAAATTCAAATTAAACTAGTTAACTTCGTAATCTTAAAGCTATTTAATTTCCAATCATCGAAGTGCCATGCAGTCATCGGAAGGAAATCTCAATTTATTTCAAATATTTTCTGCCATTCATCTTGGATCAGTGGTTAGAATTCTGAACCGAAGGTCCTGATTGATAGAACAAAGTTGACTCTTCTTATAGTCTACAAATTTGTCTTTTATAAGAATCTTCAATTTCCAACTTAAAGGATCTCTAACTTTTAAATCCTCGCTGCAAGTTCAAAAGACGCTTGGAGTAACTTTTGAATACTGAAATTGCTTTAATTGTATATTGAAACCATATTAAAGGCTTTATTTTCAATACGTCCAATTAATAGTGAATATTTTCACGTGGTATGTTAATGTTACAATCAGCCTTATAAATTAGATATAAACAATTTGTTAAATTGAACTTTAAAATTGACTCGTAGAATTAAATTTTTAGTCATGTAATTTTAAATTTGGAAATTAGACCCAAAAATATTGAACACAAACGACTAGATTTTCTAATTTGCATATTGAAGATTTCGCAGAGCAGTTTCCTTTTACCACTATGGCTGACTGCAAACTCTTAGATTAATTTTGTTAGATTTGACTTGAATATGGGCCATTCCCCCCCCCCCTCCATTTTCAAAAAATGAAATTTTATTCTCGCATTGCAATTTTATATTTAAATTTTCTGAATGTATGAAAGTAAAACGTCCGGCCTAGTTATTTATATTCACTTGGTGGCCATATTCAGTGCGAGCTGATGGTGCTCTAGCCCTCTTAAAAATTTGTAGCAAATTGGTTCACGGAGGTTTACTAAAATAAAACCTGATAAAAATTAAAAAGCCAGACATATTGTTTGAAAGTTAATTTGTGTCAAATGTCATTTTGCAGACGCCTCAAAATAGCAGTTTCAGCCAAATTTGTTATGCCGCAGACTCTTTACATGAGTTGCATTCAAAACGTGATACGTGGTGATTAAAAATGCATAAACTCTTAAATCTTAACATTAAGCAGATAGACGTGTTTGAACTGCAAAGTTTAAATTATTTTGCGTAAATGTTATGTTAGGCTTGTTATTCAGCTCTTAAGATCTCTGGTGTTTTTCTTTAAAAGTATCAATATTTACCGAAAGCTCAAGGATTTTTCTACTTGTATTAGAAATAAGCTTTTTACACTAAAAATGAATCTTGAAACTGAGTTACAAAATCAAATTTCCAACTAACCACAATTGTATTGGTAAATTCAGAAAATAGTAGTTTGGCGGATTAAGCCTTTTTCACATTCGCAGTATCTAATCATTTAACTGCTATTCCGTGCTGGCATAGAATTTTAGACTAAAACCAATCCAAAATATTTTTTACCCAGTCCTATGTGGTTGTCTTAACAGGTATTAATCGTATAATACATGAGCCCCACTAAAAAAATCTGAATCTATAGCTTTTTGGCCCAAAATCTGTGGGGGAAATCCGAAGGTATTTGGCCCATTATGCAGATATTGTCAAGAATATCTTAAATTTTGCAGATATTTTAAAGATAAAGCTAAGTCTGCAAATTTTCTTAAGATTATTTTTAGTGGGGAGGTTTCTGATAGAAACCTGTTAAAAGCGGAATTCTTGGTTGGATTCCGCTTTGGAAACTTCTACATCTCGGGTTTCTTTCAAAATAAGTCTATACACCCCTAGATGTCAGCTACAAATTATTTAATTTCTCGAATTTAGTTAATTAGAAGTATTTTCGTAGACATGGGTGGTGAAATAAAAGTTGCAATAAAGGGAGGCGAATAAAGGTTCATTTAAGCTATTTTCAGATAAATTTGAACTTGTTTAGGTTTCAACAGGCCCTGGGCAACACCGGCGAATCGGCTTGTTAAGGAATGAAGTCAAATTTTTTTTTTTCCAATTTGAACTTTCTTTAATGATCGAAAAAGTAATAGAAATATGGTTTTTCCCGTACTGTTAAATTTTCTGTAGCTAGTTGAGTTACAACTGTGTAATGATCGCAGTATCGGATTTTTAAATTAAGAATTGAAACTTTTGAATTAAGACTTGGGTAAAATTTGTGGTGCAAATCCTAATTGGGTGTGATTCAAAACCCTATCGCCTCCTAGGGCTTAAGGAATATAGATAATTCATAAATTATGCCATATTTAAATTTGTTTGATTATAAGTTGTCTTTTAGATTTTAATGCTAAACCGTATAGCCTAAGCAAAATCTTATACAGTTTTAATACTTAAACGATCTATTTTGCACTTACTCGAACGATTTACTTCAGATTTCTAAAATCTGACATCGCAGCCGATTTGCAGATTCTGTATGGAATGATCCATTTGAGGGCAAGTACTGTAGCTTTTAACACGTTCGCTGCCGCTTACGTGAAGATGGTATAGTTAATGCCGCACTATAGAAGGTGGGTTTTTCCCAGAAGCAGATTTACTTTTTATAACAAAGAATCGGAAAGATTTTCCCGCGCCAGCGCGTGGCTGGCTTTTGGGCATCACGCGCTGGCGCGTGAGTGATCACTGAACGTTGGCGCCATATACGCGCTTTCGCGTGAACGACAGCGAACGTGTTAAATCTTGATGGTAAACAAATCTAAATTCCTATCCTTCCTTGGATATGAATATTGGTCTAAACTAAGATCAGGTTTCCATGCGAACTTTGTTTAGTACTCAATTGATCTTTTTATCAAAGCTAACAAGGAAGGTCTCCATACGGGCATACTCAGAAAAATCTGAAAAAATTACAGAATGTTCTTCTCATAGTTATGTTTATAAAAAAAATTTCGGCGGAACCTCCTTATAACGTCCGTAAAAAATAATAAAAATTTCGTTTATTTGGCGATTTATCTCCGGTTGGCGAAAAAACGAAATCTTGAAAAATACGCTTTTACGCTTCGAATACTTTTAAAGAAAAAACTTTCTATGTTCAATTTATTTAAATAAGTTTACTTTAAGTAATTTTAGTTTTGCATTTTTACTTTACTTTAAGTGTAATTTTGTCATACGTTTATATGTACTTATAACAAAATGAAATTAATATATTTTATCATTTAAAACACAATTTAAATTGATTAAAATTGTTCCAAATTGAAAAATACTGTTAAAAATCTGCATTTTGTTGCAACGCACTCCCTTGTATAGAAAACGGTTACTTGGCCGTGAAATGGAGCATTCTCATTGGTTGGAACAGATATTATATACAAGCGGTGGAGTGCGTTGCAACAAAATGCAATATTGCACAAGCTACAACACCGCTAAAAATCTGTACCATTTTCTGCAGCGTCATTCCACAGCTTTTATAGAAAACGGTAAATTCACCGTGCTATGGAGCATTCTCATTGGTCAGAAGAGAAATATTCTGTAAAAGTAGTGGAGTGACGTTGCAGTAAATGCTGCAGATTAACAGTGAAGTCAAAATCGGTTTTCAGATTCGTTAAAATCGTCTGTTTTTGGCGAGGAAATGCACTGCTCGCCAAATCCCGCGTCGCATTCAGCTTTTCACCCCAATTATTCCAAACTATTTTTTTTTACACATCTAATGTAATTCCGCCGCTAATTTTCACTGAGCCTTTATTACCTACATGAGTAGTTTAATTCGTATTTTTTCAAAAAATTCTGAGTATGCCCCCCAATGGAGACCTTCCTTGTAAGTATTGAATTGGTAATGCTTGTGAACATGCTTGGTCAAAGCTTGCTCGGTTATTCTCATCAGCCGCAATAGGACTAAAAAATTTGCAGTAAAATCAAATTGCTAAGATTTCATTTTGACCATCATGGGTGCTTGGGCGAGGAAATAAAATATACATATTGGCAATCTATTCGGAGGGAAAACGAAATTTTCCATAAATATTTTAATTGGCACAAACTAAATTTAAACTGTAAAAATTAAATTTTTATTTAATTAATCTCAATTATTCGGCAAAAGTGGTTCATCTGTAGAACACATGATTAGAAGATAACATTACCTGAAATGAAAGATATTTCTAGGTCGTCTGTGCACTTAGTTTTTTAAATTTTGCTAAATATACCCCTTGGCTTCTGGGATCCTCATTTCTGCAGATTGGTAAATTCGGAAATTTACTAAAAGGGAGCATATTTTTGCACTATTTGAGTCTGAAAATATAATTGGATATATTTTCAGTTCAGCATTACGGAAACTTCCCAATTTTTTTAAAAGTAAATTAATCCTACTTTTTACCTAAACGCGTTTGTGAATGTTTATCTAAATGTCTTTACTTTCTCATTTGAGCATCCTACGTTCTAATTAAGTAAAATGGCTGACTCACAGGAGTGATTTTATAATGAACTTAAATAAGGAACCATAAAGGTAATATTTTTATATGTAAATGGTGGTAGTGCATAGACTTTTAGTTCTTTTCTACTATATAACTACGTTAATCTTCCTTGCAATAGACATTAGCACATGAAGCGACTTTCGGCAAGCTGTCATTTGTTTCACTTTGTGATGAGTGAAATGATTTAAACTAATTTTATTTTCAGACTCTCAAAGAGGGAGGGCGGTCAATGTGACCTCATTCGCAGTTTATACAAATAAACTGTACTGAACTTGCCATAAGTAAACAATTCTGGAATATCTTTATAGAATTCCTAGAAACTCTGGTATATATATTCTAAATGGAACTACAGAAAGGCCAGAGAGTCAAATTGACTAATCTTGGTATTGCGAGAGTTGATGTAAATGTTTTGACTGAAGACTTTAAAAAAAGTTTCAGTAAACTTGTATACCACTACTGCCAAACTTTATCGTAAGCAACTGTAAAATACTTTGAATGCTTCTATAATTAAAGTAAAATTCTACAATCATGACAATTTTTACTATGAAATGGCAAGTTTTTAGCAAAATGCTAGCGGTATAGATACATGTTTTGCCTTGTATATGGATATTTTCTTAATTTAAAATTTTTTCCCTTAAATTTTAGGTCTCTAAAAGACTTTCCTGATGGTAGCAAAGTTTCTGAATACAACGAAGTCCTTAATGTTGGAATGACGGGAGGATTGTCGTCATGCTTGTCAAAATTCTCGGTGTGCGACGATGAATCTTTCGAATTGGTGAAAAAAGCGCAACTTGAAGACGATGGTCAGAGCAAATAAGCTGGTCTTGTAATGTCAATTATATCTAATAAACATTTTAAGCATGTGTCTTACTGTCTTAAAGCTTAACAAATCGGTCAAAGCTACTTCCCAATCTCAAATTTTGAAAAACTGCATATAGTTATCCAAAAAGAGTTTTCAAGGTCTTGCAACTTAAATGTAACTATTCAAATTTATTGCATGCGTTAGTTTTCTAAACTTAACTAAAAATAACACTTAAAATGCCTAATGACAGAAGTATTAGGCAAGTAACTTTAAAGTTTCGAATGATGCTAATACCTTGTAAGCTTTCCCTCGATTGCGAATCTAGATGTAAAAAATTTAATCTTGCCTTGTAGTTAGATCGTTCTTTTTGCCATCTTCCCCTAGAATTTGAAATCGCGTTCGCGTAACTTTCTAAATGGTCCCACGTGTTCGGCGGAGGTTTAAATTTGGAGTAAGAGTATAGTCACGTATCTAGATCATATCCTAGCGAAACAAAAGTTTGCAAGACATCTGCAATTTGTTGCAAACTTTCTTTTAAAATATCAGATTACTGGGTCATGGTATCTTCTATTGTAAGTAAATTTCACACCCAAAGCTCCCGTAGCATTATCATCCGCCATTCTTTAAAGAGGTAGCATAGTTTCCATGTATTTAGCTTTATAAGCAAAGTCTACTAAAAGACTGGACTTGAATTAGTCTGCAAATCCAAAAATTTAAGGGTTTATTAACGTGAGCTTAAGCTAGTCTATCGGTTCTCTTTGAAATAGCTTTTTTCCGGGCAGATCTTGCATGAAAATTATTTGAGGCGTAACTTAGCCCGTAGTTTGCAATTTAAATTTGGGCGTATTGAATAAGGAACTTATCGCACTACCCTTTTTAAATCGGCCTGTTTCTTGGAGCGACCATTTCTAGGCTTATTTTTCGGTTTTGCCTTAAGATTAGTTCTGGGCTTTACAGCTTCAGTAGAATTCTGTTGTGTGAAAGACTGCTTTTTAGTTCCCCCTTTCAATGAATAATTTTAAACTGCACGTTTAATTCCAAAACGTCACTGATTTTTGGGAAAGTGGGGAATTTCCAATATAACCGCTATAGAAACCTTTGATCTCGTAATTATGGATGTTAATGAAATGCTGTTTTTCGGTGTTCCTTAAATTAAAATGAGAGAAGCTAAACTGCTATTGTTAGCTAATGCGGAGCTGCCACTGGCGGCTATACTACCTGTTGGCACAGTATTTTTCTAAAATTTTAATGCATCTTGATTTGTCGGTTAAAGTGCTGCCAGTTACATGAACCTTTTAACTGATGGATTTCTCGGACTACTGAGTTTTTACTCTAACATTCAATTTAACTAAACGATACCTAAAATTTTGTTCATTTGAAACTTTAATATCACCAGCTTTTTGAATAGGTAAAATTTAAATCATGTAGTAATAGTACAGAAACATGAGTAAATATTTCATTAATATTTAATAAGCGGTTTAACGGACCGCTTCACAGTAATAGCCCGAGCTTGTAGATTTATATATACTGAATTTTTGGATTTCTGATTTGAAGTAGTGTCGGCTAAACAAAGTTTAAGATTCGATAATTGGAACTTTTTTTTCTTCGCATGGAATGCTTTCTTCACAAGGTTTGAATTTGAACGTACAACTGCACTTTAAACCAAACTGCCACGTAACGGTCAAGATTGTAGAAATACCTTCGTATAACCCTTAACTAGTGATGAGCGATTTAGATTTTTTAGATTTAATCTATGGTCAACTCTATTTAATCGATACTATAAAAATTTTTAATCTATTTCTCATATTTTTGTTTTGCTTCAAAAGTTGAAGATAAAGCAGTTGGATGTGCCAATCTCAGTCTTCTCATACATAAACTTCTAAATGCACTAACACATTGTCGATGTCAAATTTATGCCCATCAAGATTTAAAGTATAGGTTGAAGTATGAACATTTTAAAAGAAAATAAAAGCATTGCGTTTTCAAAACAAATCGCTGAATTTCGGTCCACCCGCTCTTGGATGTCTGTAACCGAAATATATGCAATTCAAAGAGCATCACAGGGGCACCTGTTGTGCAGTATACACTCAAGCCTAATAAGAATCTATTTATGTGAAAGTTTAACAGAATATGAAATTTGATTAAATTCCATGCATAATTTCTAAGATATAGCTATCACTAATACCGTGAAAAATGCAGTATAGCAGAGCAGTGTTATAACTTGCACAAAAACCTAATCAGGAACAACGTATGACAATATCTAAGAGAATATTAAGTTTGAAATTCCGTTCATGAGCTCTTGAGATGATCAATAAAATGTAGATCCTGAAAAAACGGTTGAATTCAGGGGTTAGCTCGAAGACGAACATCTCCGCCCCGGAACTTTGAAAATATTGAAGCTTATGTGCAAGAGTCCCCCCCCCCCCTTCTCTTAAGTATAGAATGCCCCTTCAAGGAGACATTAAAAATCCCTCCCATTGAAAAATACCTGAATTCAACACTGCTGATAAAAAAAAGCATAGCAACGCCTCCTGCATGGTTATTTACACTGAAACCTGATAAACACCAAACTTATGAGTGTGAAGCTTGATGAAATTTTCTGAATTGGTTTGAGATGCAAAAATCGGGGGAAAATGCAGCGTCACCTGCCGTTAGATTTAAATCAAAACTTAATCAATTTACGTTAATATCTAACCGAATCTGAAGTTTGGCAAAAATACCTGCATTAGTTCTTGAGGTATCTTGCCGTATTCATGAAAAATACAACATAACAGCGCCACCTGTAGAGAGAATTTTACTATAAGTAATCAGCACCAATTCACATGAAAGTCTAGCTGAACCTAAAGTTTCAAGAGGTTCCAGGCATTAGTTTTAGAGATAGAGCGAACACAAAATTTTGTAAGAGACGGACAGACTGAAAGACAATTTATAAAAACAGTAAAATGTGTTATATTTAACATATTCGAATTTTGTAAGAATTGGGTTATTTTTTAAATAACATCATACAAAATAAACTTTTTTTTTTAGAAAACAAGCAACATAATGTCTAGAATTATATATGGGTGTGTAAACATATTTAATAATCTACATAACCCTCCCCCCCCCCCGTTTTCACATAAGTCAATGGGAATTGTCTTTTTTCTGTAATTATCTTGTAGTTTTTCAAAATAATACATATAATTATAAAAAGACGGAAGTCTATCAAAATGCAGAAGATTCTCTCCATTCCCCCCCCCCCCCCCACACGGAGGGAATCTTCTGCCCTTTTTAACTATATCCCTCGTGTTGATGATCGGCTGTCATAAAATAAACCAAACTTTTCTCGTCTACCCTATTTAAATCCTCTAGCTTCAGTTTCCCTTTCCCCGCCAAAAATCTTGCCAGTCCTTTGAGTCAAAAACAGACGCAAAATCACTGACCAATCGCATTACAAGGTGATAAAGCCTAGATGAAAAATCGCAAGACTATCTTGAATAAAAGTAGTAGATCGATCTTTTGTAGTAGATCGAATCGGTACTGAACCTTGTGTAGTAGGTCTGTCGGAATCTATTTTATTTTGATTTACTAAAATTGAAATCTCATTTTGAAACCTATATTTAGATACAAGTAGTGTTACTTTTTTGATATGCTTGAAATCGATCTAAGTTTCAGGTTGAATCGATTTTTCCTTTGTTTTAATGGTAGCAGTAAAAATTTCAAACTCGAATATTGGGCGAACCGTTGATTTTAGAAAGGTAAGACGTATGTAAAGATATTCTAAGGTATGATCAATCGAATAGTGATGACCATTATACCCTAGCAGCACATAGGGAGTGGGGGGGGGGCAATATTCAATACAGGTATGGGTGGGTCATGTGACATATCATTGCAAAGGTCTTGGCCTGGGCTATCCATATCTGTATCTCTTCATAATATAGTTCAATTTTCAGACTCCAGGGGGCATTTTTAAGCTTTTATGGGGTTTTTTCCCCTTCCCCCACTTTGTAGTGTTTCATTTTATAGGTCTTGACTTGTAGACCTCAAATATCTTGAATTGATTGGTAGAACTGATGTAAAATTTCGTATAAGAAAAGATTACCAGATTTTTTTTCAAACTAGATATTTCTAAAAGTAAAAATTTCAAACTCAAATATTAGGCGAACCGTTGATTTTATCGGGATAAAACTTACTGATGTCAAGATATTCTAAGCTTGGTCAATCGAATAGTGATGACTAGAGATGGGAATGCTCGGAAAAATTGGGAAAAACCGTTTTTTTTTTTCAGAAGGCTTATTTTTAAATTTTTCCGAACTGGAAAAATTGAAATTTCATTTTTGAAATAATATAGTGAAAATTTTGTAATAGCTACATTCTCATACTTTTTATTTTATTTATTTTTATGTTGAATGTCTCATGAAAATTTTAATGTGGGTAATCTGATCTCTGAGCAGAAATGTTTAAGACTTGAAAGGATCCTTACATTTTTTTTCTGGTTTGAAACACAAGACCCTTTGCAAAATTTCTCTTGAAAATAGACATTTTAGAAAAAGTTTAATCAACAAATTGAATCTTTCGCAAGTGCAGTGATTGAAGAAAAATCTCATGCCATACAGCAGCTGAATCTTAAGTTGCATATATATATGTATGTAAATAACCTTATTAAAAATGTCTAAATAGGAGTAATTTCTTATTCAAAAATTCTGAATATATTTTGTACAAGTATATACAAAAAGTTCACAATTTCACAAAAACTTGATTACATGGAAAAAATCTAGATATGCAATTAAATGCAACTTCTCTTTTTAAAAATTAATGTGTAAAATTATTGCAGTAATATGCCGATTAATGGAAATGATAAAATTAAAAATTCAACATAAAATTTTGAAGTATGCATTTTATTACTTTAATCTATCTTTTCAATGTGTAAGTATTGAATTCATGAAAATTTTGACTTCCAGTTCTTGGTGTATTTAAACGTTTTAGAAGGTCCTGAACACGTTTTAATGGGTTTTGGTAAATGTCACTCTGCGAGTCTGTATGTAACAAATTTTATGGGCACTCTATCTCAAGAACTGATGCACATAATTTCACAACTTTAGTTTCAGTTACACCTTGATATAAACTTGATGTTTAGTTATTAGTGTATAGCGCCAAACCGATGGCGCTGTTATGCTGCATTATTCATAATTTCCACAATAGTTCTATCTCAAACTAATGTATTTTTATAAAATTTCAGATTAAGTTAATTTTTGACATAACTTCGTACTCATTACTTTTTGGTGTAAATTGCTCAACAGATGACGCTGCTATGCTGCATTATTCATGATTATCGCAATAGCTTTACCTCAAGGGCGATTTTTTTTTTAAATCGAACTAGTTTCAGACAGTTTGACATATTTAGTTTTTGGTGTAAATTGCCCTATAGGTGGCACTGCTATGCTGCATTTTTCAAGATTCCGTTATAGCTGATTAATCGAATGTTTTTTTCAATGTGTTGAATCTAAAAATGACCTCCGTTTTACTTCCATAATGTACAGTAATGTTGCAAAAACATGGGCAGTTTGCATTAGAAAAGTACAACTGCGATGAACCCCCCCCCCCCCCCATATTTTACTACAAGTAACTGTGTTCCAAATTATACTTTCCCTCTTGATTAAACTTTGAATTTTTGTAGTTTTCTAAAACCCACTAGAAGTTTATCTCTGTATGTAACTGCTTTTGTTAATTCCTCAAATAGCGAGCATTTTCTATTTGTAGTGTTCTGTTTTCATAACTTTTAGGTTCCACTCTTGGAAATATAAAATTACCATGTGGAAAAATTATTGAATATGGTTTGTTATTCAGAAATAGAATACCAGATTTCAGGATAAAAAGAAAAAAAATACGTTTAATTAAACTTGAATATTTTTCTGGTTTCAGCGAGTAAAAATCTAACGGTCAATAAATCCTATGCTATTTAGTTGCAGACCTGAGTAAGCCAAACTAAATCTTAGTTTTGTTTGAATTTAGATTATAAAACTAAATCGAAACTTGAGTTCAGATTGGAAAGCTATGCCAAAACTAAACATATTTTTTAAAGGAAATAAAATTATAATTGTAAGAAAAAAGTAATAATGTAAAAATATAAATTTTTAAAACAAACAGTGGAATCTTTGAATACTAATATTCATAATGACAAAACCACAATAATTTCTTTAAGCTAGTATCATTTACTTAAAAACTATACTTATGTAAATGGAATGCATAATTTATTTTATTCCAAACTGCAGACATATTGGCTCGTTTAACTGAAAAATCATTTCAACAGAGATATAACAAACTATAGCGTTTAATAAAAATTCTTAGGCTGTGGGGGGAAAAAAAAACTAAATTTTTAAAAGCAGGCTTTGCTACTTTATTTTGTAGTATAAAGTGAAAATAATTTTAATTTAATGCAAATAAATGGGAAAAAATGTTTACTATTTAATATTCTCTAAGAAAATATAATTTATTTGGGAAAAACAGTCATGAAAGAAATTTTTTTCCGAAAAAAACCAGTTTTTTTCCACCACTTATATTTTTCCGGAAAATTTACATCTCTAGTGATGACCATTATACCCTAGCAATGCATAGGGGGTGCGGGGCAGGGGGGCAATATTCAATACAGGTATGGGTGGGTCATGTGACATATCGTTGCAAAGGTCTTGGCCTGGGCTATCCATATCTGCATATCGCTTCATAATAGTTTAATTTTCAGACTCCAGTGGGCATTTTTAAATTTTTTTTTTTATAATTTTTCCATTGCCTCAATTTGTAGTGTATCATTTTAAAGGTCTTGACTTGTAGACTTCAAGTATCTTGAATTGATTGGTAGAATTGATGTAAAATTTCGTATAAGAAAGGATTAAGGTTTTCTTTTCAAACCAGATTTTCCTAAAAATATAAAAATTTCAAACTCAAATATTAGGCGTACTATTGAAGACTTACGGATGTCAAGATATTCTGAGGTATGGCAATCGAATAATGTTGACCATTATACCTTAGTAACACATAGGGGGCTAAGGACGGGGAGGGACAAAATTCAATACAGGCATGGGTGGGTCATGTTACATATCGTTAGAAATATCATAGCCTGGGCTAGCCATATCTGTATATCTCTTCATAATATATAGTTGTTTTTAGACTTCAGAGGGCATTTTTAAGCATTTTTCGGCTTTTGCCCTTTACTCTCCTTTGTAGTATGTCATTTTAAAGGTCTTCACTTGTAGACCTGAAATATATTCTCATCTTCTATTTTGCTTACCTATCCTGTAAATAGAGGGCATTTTTAAACTTTTTTTTTGTTTTATATCATTTTATAGATCTTTACTAGTACTTTTCACCTTTAGCATAAAAATGGTGAAATCAAAATTTTAGCCAAATTAGAGCTTTCCGCTTAAGAGCTTTACATTTTGTTTCTTCTAATCCATCTCGTGTGACATATCGTTGGAAAGTTTTATAATTTTATCCTTTTTTTTTTCCCTATCCCTCTCTTTAAAAATCAGGTTACACGCATTTGACGATGGCCGTGACGGACTTCACTTTTTTACGGGGCAAAATGCGCCCCGGCTGGCGAGATAGGTCGACTCACTTCAGAGTCAAAACCAAAAATCCTCCCTTGAACCTCTTTGAAATTGCATATATATAAAGCAGTTTTCTTTGAAAATCGCCGATCATTAAGAGGGTAAATCGGACAGCTCAAGTAGTGTAGATTTATTATATTCAAACTGTCTAACGTTAAATTCTTGGTTTGAAATACGATTTTTATAACGTCAGTTGGAGAGGTTTCAAGTGGAATTTATTGCTTAGATAATTGGAAAGTTGAAGTTTTATTATACACAAATGTATCATACTTGTCAGAGGGTATTTACACGTGCTAACATCTGCGACAGTGTGCTAATGAGGATATTCAGAACGTTACAGTCCTCCCCTCTTAGCAAGAATTTTTCTTAAGGAAAAAATTCATATATAAAGGGTTAGTCAACAAACAAAAAGATCTTGAGTTAATCTGCATTTGCTGGCAAACAGCCTTAACCCAATTTAAAATTTAACTTTAAAGGGTTTTTTTTTCTCAATTTAAACATAATGAACACAAGTACCCATAAGGAAAGTTCACAATTAAATACAATATACACATGTTTTACAATTATATTTAAATATAAACAACCAGAACTTTCTTATGGAAAGATTTTATGCAATTGCAAACATTTCTAACTTTGCTACTTCAAATATAAAAACACAAACGCATATTATAGTTGCATAGTTTCTTAAACAATACTGTACAAAATAATAGAATGTCAATATAAAAATGTTCAATATAAAAAGTTTTTTATTCTTTTTTCTCTAGCATTTCTGCTCTACTCAAACCATCCGCATTTTTGTTGTTTTTGCCTGCTCTATGAATTATTTCAAACTCGTAGGGTTGTAAGGCTAAAGCCCATCTCATAATCCTCGGATTAGAACTAGCATTTGATCTCAACCAGCGTAAGGGATTGTGATCTGTAAATACTTTGAACTTCCTACCGTCCAAATAGTAATGCAATTTCTTTATTGCAAAGATTATACTCAGACATTCGAGTTCAGTAGTACTGTACCGTTTTTCCGCTTCTGAGAACTTTTTGCTTAAAGAACTGGATGTTCTTCACCTGTTCTATCATCCTCTTGACTTAATACAACTCCCATGCCTCGGTTTGAAGCGTCCGTTTGAACTAAAAATTCTTTTTTAAAGTTCGGTGCATGCAAAACCGGCGTATCTGTTAAACTCCTTTTTAACCTGCGGAATGCTTCTTCGCATTCGGCTGTCCAAGTGATTTCGCCCTTTTTTGTTTTCCCTTTTAGCGCGTCCGTTAAAGGCGCAGCTATTACCGAATAGTTTTGGATATACCTGCTATAATATCCGGCTAAACCTAAGAAAGCGCGTATCTGCGTTTTCGTTTTAGGGGTCGGAAAATTTAACACTTTCTACTTTTGCTTCCGCGGGTGATCTTGTACCGGTTCTTACAATATGCCCCAAATACTTGACATGGTTTTGCGCAAACTTGCACTTTGAAAGTTTTATTTTCAAATTTGCCCTTTCAAATCTCTCCAAAACCAACCTTATATGTTGTAAATGGTCTACCCAGGTATTTGAAAATATAGCAACATCGTCTAAGTATGGAACAGCAAATTCCTCGAATT
Organism: Maratus speculifer; assembly: GCA_964019185.1. Lineage (NCBI taxonomy): Eukaryota > Metazoa > Arthropoda > Arachnida > Araneae > Salticidae > Maratus > Maratus speculifer. Next base: position 26,945,739 of record OZ025293.1, read on the forward strand.
CTCTCAGTAACTCGGACATGAGTTTGCTAAAGAAATAGGGAGCATTTTTTAAACCGAAACTCATTCTTAAACATTTAAAAGTACCAAAGATTGTACAGAAAGCAGCGTACCGTTGGGCTCTTGGACTTAAAGGGATTTGCCAGTACCCCTTAGCTAGATCTAAGACCGTTATAAATTTAGCAGATGATACTTTCTCAACTCTTTCTTCGATATTCGGAAGAGGAAAATATTCGGTTCTAATGATCCTATTTAAGCGACGATAATCAACGCATGGCCGGGGATCTTTTCCGGGAGTTTCTACCAATATCATCGGAGAAGTGTAGTCTGACTCTCCTACCTCTATAATACCTAACTTTAACATTTTCTGGATTTCATCTTTTAAAATATCAGTCTGTCTTTGAGAAAATCTATACGGTTTTGACCTAATCGGAGTATCGCCATCAAGAATGATATCGTGCTCAACTAAGTCTGTAAGACCAGGGTTGTTGGAAAAGCACTTTGAAAATCTACTTAACACCTCATGCAATTGATTTAGCTGACTTTTGCTCAATAGATTTTCTAAATCACTGCTACGAATTACTTCCTCAAAATCATATACCATAGGACCATTCTCTAGATACGGAATATCTAAGTCTTGGTCTTCCAATGATTTAGGATAAATCTCGAAGTCTAGTAGATTCACATGCTCCGGTCGCGTATAATATGGTTTTAACATATTTACGTGATATATTTGGGTCTTTTCTTTTTTTTCCCGGTATTTCGACAACATAGTTCGTTTCCGAAATTTTACTTTTTACTGTCCCAGGACCAATCCATTGAACTGATAATTTATTTGGTCTCGATGTCGCCAAGACTAACACTAAGTCACCCTCTTTAAATTCTCGTTTGATAGCATTTTTGTCGTACCAATTCTTTCGGTTAACTTGTAAATCTTCCATTCGCGTAACTGCTATCTCACGACATCGCTTTAACCTGTTAATTAAATTGAACACATGTTCCGTAACTAAATCGTTTTCTAAAGGTGGCTCCAGCCATTTTTCCGCAATTAATGTTTCTGGTGTGCGTAATTTTTTTCCGTACACTAATTCTGATGGAGTGTATCCCGTACTCTCATGTGTTACAGTTCTGAGTGCTAACAGTATTGCTGGCAAATGCTTATCCCAGTCCGCTCCGGACTCTAAACATAACGCTCTCATAAGCCGTTTCATAGTTCTATGAAATCGTTCGACAGGATTACTTTGTGGGTGGTGAACAGAACTATGGCTTACCTTTATGCCGAATTTCTCTAGAAATTCTGTAGTTAATGCTGAGGTAAACGATTTTCCCTGATCACACTGTAACTCAGAAGGAAAACCTGTGCGACAAAAAATGTCCAATAATGCCTCGGTTACTTTCACGGAACTTAAATCTGTTAAGGGTATTGCCTCAGGATATTTCGATGCCATACACATCGCTGTTAAAATGTAACGGTTCCCATTTGTGGTCAGAGGTAACGGACCGCAAGCGTCAATGTTTAACTTGGAAAACACCTCCTGAATCACTGGTACTAATTTTAAGGGGGCTTTCTTTTTTTCATTTGGCCGCCCTGCTTTCTGACAGAAATCGCAAGAACGTACAAAATCTTCCATCTCCTTATTGCATTTGGCCAGAAAAAATATCTATTTAACTTATCCTTGGATTTAGTACAACCCAAATGTGCCGACGTCCCTTCGTGACACAACGATTTTACCGCCTCCCTTAACGGCTTTGGAATTACCAGCAATCTTGTCACATTTCCAAATCGATCCTCGCGATTTTTCACTAGCAAATCATCTTTAATCGAATATACACGATTTGCATTTTCCCCGTTTGGTTTATCCAAACGGCTCCGCAATTCCCTTACTTCCGCGCACTTTCGTTGTGCATCGATAAAACCTTGTTTATCTATCTTCAATAATCCTAACTCTGGCGCTCCGGCCTCTAAAGCGGGAATTTCTATCGGTTCTTCTACCGTCGGAACTAAAATCCCTGCTTCATCCTTCGACTCTCGATTCAACCCTTCTGAAACTTCCGTTCCAAGTTTTTCCTGCCGATCCCTTTCAGCAACTTTCTCCATGCGCTTTGCACGCGCTCTCGTTTGTACGGCATTCACCTGACCCACCGAAAAAAATTCATACCCCGTTTTTTCCTTAATCAATTCTGCCGTTTTATTCCCTAGCAAATATCGATTTTGGTTAAAGTGGTTTTCACACACGGCCGCCTTTGTCCGTAATTTACCAAAATCTCCCGATATTTCTACAACTGCTAACGGTAGACAAACTAAATCCAAGCTTAAGGGTTGCTTAATCCATATTTGCTCACCACAAAAAATCATTTGGATTTATGTATTTCCGACAAACTAAATCCAACGTGGCTCCGGAATCTCTTAAAATTTCTATTTTATGTCCATTTACAATTCCCTGAAAAGTATGTTTCTAACAAATCTTCTCCCTTTTTTTCCTGGAGGTTGTTTACTGACCCTGAAGGTGGTTTTTTCTGCAATTTTGGGCACGAACTTTTTAGATGGTTTTCCGAATTGCAAATAAAACATTTTAACTCTCCTTTCGAATGCCCTGTCTCTATTTATATCCGCCTGTGTGTTAATAACGCCAAAGGAGGGAGTATATCGGAGTTTACTTCCTCTAAATTTATCAATTTGCATACGAGCTTTTTCATGCTTATCTCTATTCTTCGGCGTCGACGCTCGAATGCTATCAAAACCATCAAGTAGTTCGGTAATTTCGGCCTCACTTTTAATTAATGGCCACTTATCTAAGAAGTGTTCTCTCATCTCTGGCTTAGCGCGTTTTTTGATTTGGTCTGCGATTAAAAGATCGGCGAGTTGCTCAAACGAATTTATTTCCAAACCTGCAAGCCATTCCTGCAAATAATTTCGTAACTCGAAATCGAAATCCTTCCATGTATCGCTCGGACGTTTGACGTGCTGTAAGAACTTAACTTTAAATGATTCTGCATTTAATTTATAACGTTTAAAAGAACTGATTTAATGTGATCATAATTCTCCGCTAAATCTTCGGCTTCTCTTGCTATAATCGTTACAATATCTGTGATGTAGAATCACAGTTTTCTTAAATTTTACATTTTTCTAAATTACCGTTAAAACTAATCTTTAATTAAATGCCTATTTTATCTTAACGTTTATTTTCGATTTCACAATAACTTTCCGTTCAAAAGAAAAGAAAGAAAAACATCTAGCATCTGCCTTATTACTGAAAAACGGCTGTCGGATAAAGAGAATTCATTAAGATGCGTATTTCACCCTTGCTGGAAACAAATAAAAAAAAAGAATAAAGATCGAATGTGTTTGCGGTCAGTGAAATTTCATTTTCTTCTCTGCGTAATTTTAAGTCTAACTTATTCGTTGCATAAGAGTCTTTTCATGTAGATAATGGTTGTTATGTCTTTTGAGAACATTTTCCCAAAATATGCTCCTAACGTACGAATTGGCAGTCGGATTCCTTTTTGGCGTATTTTTTAGGACTGCTGTTTTCTGGTTGCCCTGCTATTAAATTCAAAATCCTTTTATTGTTTAAGCGTAACAGACAATTTTGTGTAGATGATATCAGTCATTTTTCATATGCTTAATGTCGCCAATTTTGTGATGCCAATGTGTGAATTTTTCAGTGAGAAATTGCCTCCCTCTCGCTTCAGGAACTCAGTCATGTGAAGACTGTTTTCTTAAAAAAATGCGTTCAGGCACCATCCCTAACTTTTTCTGTATGAAAGCTTTAAATTTATAAGTTACTGCAAATAAATAGTTTTCTTAAAGAGCATTTATTTTCTTAAGCGATCATAGCCTACAACTTTTAGCGAATGCATTTAAAAAAGAACCTGGTAAATATACTTAAAAATACAGATCTATAGCATAATATCAATTGGCAATAAACTAATTAAGTGGGACACCCAGTTTTCTTTATTAATTTTAGCTCTTTTAACTTGTCGTTCAAACAAAACCAAATACAAACTGATATCTTTTTTCGGGGTCGAATTCGGGTATTAGTTTTTTCAAATTTAATTCTGAAGGACGCGAATTAATGTCATTTGAATTTGATCCCGATGCGGGGATTCCTTTCTCTAATTTTAATTTTTCTAATTCAAAATTTAATTCTAACTCTTTCTGTCTCAACTCTCGTTCTTGTTCCATTTTTTTACACTCGCGTTCAGAATTTTCTTTTCTTAATAATTCTTCGCGCTCTAAATTTCTTTGTCTAGCTATTTCATGTTCCTTTCTCTCAGCCGCTTCCTGACTTTCTCTTAAAATAGTCATATATCTCGGATACAAAATCTTCATCGTAATCATCTGAATTCACAATTAAATTTTTTAATTGAGTCCTAGTTTCGGTACCCAGTCTAGGTATTTCCAGTTCATCGATTAATTTAATTACATCATCTTTCTTACCTATGCCTAAGTACGCCATTTTAATAAAAAAAATTTTACCTTATTCTACTTAATTTTTAACAGAAATTTACATATAAAAATCAAAATGTACACATTTAATGCTGATTCTTTTATCAAAACTTCCAAAAGATATAAAAAAAAATTTTTTTTTCTATATCTTTCTATATTTTTTTTGAATATTTATATCTCTATTTTTCTTTTGCATGTAGACAAATTTTAACTATTAAAATAACTAAAAACAAATTTTAAATTTTACATACATAAAAATCAGAGGAGAAAAAAAACCATGATCTTTATACACATACATATATAAAAAAAATGCTTCCCTTATGTGTACTTGTACAATTTTTGAGTTTAACATTTACAACAAAAAAAATTTCTTCTATAAATATTTTTTTCTTTTTTTATATACACTGGCGGAAAAAAAAATCCCAACACCAAAAAAAACTTATTGTAGAGTAATGAAATTTGGACAGTGCATTTGTCTAGTTAAAATGTTTAATTGATTAGATTTTCGAGATCATTGGTTAATTTAATGTCAATAAAATGCATTTCAAATGTGAAATGTTGTTACATTAAAAGTCGCTATAACCTCCAGAATTTTGAATGCATACTTGCACACGTGCATGCATTGTGTCATACAGGTGCCGAATGTCACTTTGTCGTATGGAGTTCCATGCTTGTTGTACTTGCTGTGTCAATACTGTGATGGTCAGTGCTGGCTGGGGATGACACCGGAGTTCTCATCCAATGATAGCCCATACGTGCTCCATGGAAGACAGATCTGGTGATCTCGCTGGTCAAGGTAACAGGTCGACACTCTGTAGAGCACGTTGCGTTACAGTAGCGGCATGAGGGCGCGCGTTATCCTGTTGGAAAACGCCCCTTGAATGCTTTTCTTGAATGGCAACACTACAGGTTGAATTACCGGATTGACTTACAAATTTGCAGTCAATGTGCTTGGGATAAGCCCGAGAATGCTTCTGGTGTCATAGAAAATTGCTTCTTAGATCATTACTCCAGATTGTAGATCCAGTGTTTTTAAGCCGCAGACAGTTTGATTGCAGGCGTTCCCCTGGCCTCCTTCTGACCAGCACACGGCCATCACTGGCACAAAGGCAGAACATGCTTTCATCAGAAAACACAACAGATCTCCACTCCATCCTCCAGTGAACTCAGACTTGACATCATTGACGTCGCAAACAGCAATGGCTTAGAGTCAGTGGAATGCATGCCTTGCATCGAGCTGTCCTTGAAGTAACCGATTTCTAACAGTTCGTGGTGCCATTGTGATACCAACTGTGGCTCAAATTTCTGTCGCAAGCACAATAGGATGAGCCACAGGCGTACGTCGAATACGACGATCTTCCCTCTAAGTAGTGCCACGTGGTCACCCGGAACCTGGTCTTCTTGAGGCAATACCATCCTTTGACCATTGCTCCTTACAATCATGCACAGTGGATACATTCTGTCAAAGTCTTTTTGCAAAATCGCGAAAAGAAAATCCACTTTCTCGTAGCCCTAGTTTACGACCTCTTTCCAATTCGGGGAGCTGATGGTAATAGCTTCTTCGTCTTCTTAAAGGCATTCATGATCAATCTCAACTCAATTCGTCAAATTTTGAAGAGAAAAAATGCTCACGAACTTCACAGCACTCGTTTAAAGCAAACCTGACTTTAAAGTTGTGAATGGCGCTACTAGCGCCACACTTATGCGCGGAGCCCGAAATTTGAATCAATGTCATCTTTCAGATGTATAAACACGCCTATAAAATTTCGTTTGGCTAACACAAGTCTTTCTTGGTGTTGGGATTTTTTTTTTCCGTCAGTGTATATAAAAATTGTTTACTCAAGAACTTTTTGAAATGAAATGACTTACCCCATTTGAAGCCTTTATACCTCTCCAAATTTTTAATCCAAAAAGAAACCGGAAAATCACAATCTGTAAGCACTCGCACAGAATTGCGCACAATCACCAAACACGGCTCTAAAAACACTATTTCACTATTTTCTTTCCCGAAAGTAGGTCACAACAAAATCGTTCTTTTTTATCAGCTGTCGAGGGTCAGAAAACCGTTTCACCCCACCTGCGAAGAACGACGTAATCAGGGAAATTTCAATCGTTCGATTCTCTACCAAAGGATCAGGGAGCCTCCGTTTTCGGAAAGATGATCTGCTTATCTTCTTCCGCTAAGAAAATCCAATCACTATTTCTTCTGATTAAAACTCCATCCCACTTCTGACACCAATTCAACTTGCTGTGACGTATTGAATAAATCCAGGATGACTTTTGGCAAAGCTTTATTTACAGCAACACACAGCACAGCAAAAACAGAAGAAAATTAGAATTGGAAAAAATATATAGAAGATTCAAATAAGAGCACTCTATGTACTCTGTCCGCAGCTGTTTCACAGTTGCGCGTGGGTTTTGGGCCTTTTCAGTTATGACAATAAAACGATGGCCGTGACGGACTTCACTTTTTTACGGGGCAAAATGCGCCCCGGCTGGCGAGCTAGGTCGACTCACTTCAGAGTCAAAACCAAAAATCCTCCCTTGAACCTCTTTGAAATTGCATATATATAAAGCAGTTTTCTTTGAAAATCGCCGATCATTAAGAGGGTAAATCAGACAGCTCAAGTAGTGTAGATTTATTATATTCAAACTGTCTAACGTTAAATTCTTGGTCTGAAATACGATTTTTATAACGTCAGTTGGAGAGGTTTCAAGTGGAATTTATTGCTTAGATAATTGGAAAGTTGAAGTTTTATTATACACAAATGTATCGTACTTGTCAGAGGGTATTTACACGTGCTAACATCTGCCTTTATTGACAGTGTGCTAATGAGGATATTCAGAACGTTACAGTATGTTTCCATTGAATGGTAAAACATTTCGATTTCTTTTCTTGCTTATTTTCTTTGAATTTATCGAAATTATTTAGCGATTTTGATAAACGTTAGTTTTTTACTCTTCGTTCAAATATTAGTATGTATAATAAGCTAATTCAGCTGTGGCGAACGTATCAAAATAATTTGCGGATTTGATCTTTCGAATTTTTTCGTTAGAAAGGGGTGAAGCAATTTAGACATCAGTATTCTCAACTTTAACATTATTTTAAGAAAAACTAGCTTCTGAGTTGATATAACTTTGGTTTGTAACACGTTTAACTTTCTCTTTTCTGTCGTTCCTTTTTCTGATCTTAACCTTTAAGATCAATGTTGGCAATTTTACCTATCCTAGTGCTTCTTTGGTCGTAGATAAACTTTTGTCCAATTTGTGGAATCTTTCTCTCCTTATCACAGTTGAAGTTTATTAGTATGAGACATTTACAACGATCTAGTGAAACACAAGTGCCTTTTAGATTCATGGTGCATTTGTAGGACGCCACATAAAAAATCTTTAATGATTCAGTTTTGGATTCCTGTAATTTCTGTTAAAACTCAATTTATTCGTATCTCACTTAAACGATTTCCTAATTTTACAGTACTCTTCATGATAGGCTTTTATCAATTGCATGATTCTGGCCTTAGACTCTGTGTTTATTGAAGACTTTTCATAAATGTATTTGATTTTTTTTCACTACTATTTCTGTGACATCAGGAAAACAAACTGACTTTTTCGATTTTGAAGCAATTTGCAAATTACATCTTATTTCAAAACAGCAGCTCAGAACATCTTCGTGTGAAGGCAGTTGATTCGTGTTAGTCTTTTGAGAGCCAAATATTGGGAGATCCAAATCTTGCCATGTAATTTATTTAGGTTTATCACTGTACATACTATATTTGAACAAAGAGCAAAAAAGCTAACGTATATCAAAATCACTGAATAATTTCGATAAATTCAAAGAAGATAAGCAAGAAAAGAAATAATAATAATATGCTTTATCATTCTGTATGTTTCCAACAAATCAAACATAACTGTTTGTGGTAATCACATGACAAGACTGAAAACCACTTGCGTTCATAGCCCATCTGCGCACTGAGAAAGTGAAATGGGAAAAGATCGGTTTATCAGTCGTTTTTGTAATCAGCATATATCAATTTTGATCGTATTTTTCATATTTCAGGTACGATGTGCGACTTAAAAGCATTAACAGATTTAAAGAAGCAAATATATATATACTTTTTTAATTGTAAAAGGTGATTTTAGAGTACTATTAGAAGCAAGTTCCAAATTTTTAATTTTCATCATTCCAAAAAATGTCAGTTTTGATCAAATTTTCCGAACTTCAAGTGCGATGGATGACATAAAGATATTAATCGATTTCGAAAAAAAATTTGCGTTATGTTTTATGTTATAAAAGGAAATTTTTCCGCACTATTAGAAGTAGGTTCGAATTTTTTTTAATTTTCATCATTAATTTTTAAAAAATGTCATTTTTGGTCAATTTTTCCGAACTTCAAGTGCGATGCGCGACCTAAAGATATTAACCGATTTCAAAAATTCTTTTTGCGTTATCTTTCTAATTACAAAAGGCAACTTTTCAACACTATTAATAGTTGATTTGGAAAAAATCGATTTTTTCGACCCACCCTACTGTATACGTGTCATTTAAAGTGCTCAGAATCCTTCAATATTCTCGCAAGTTTTCTTATTGTAAAGTTTACCTTATTTAATCGGAGCATTTTCGCGATTCTATTGCAGAAAGATTTGTTTTGGAAAACCGGTGGGTAAAGACTAAAATTAAGCAAAAGGCTCTCGTTGTCAAGGGGTTAATTTATGCATAGAATATTCTGTTGCCAATCTTGTTCAAGCAGTAAGTTTGTTCCACTTTAAAAATTCCTATTTTTAACTTAATCCCAGATATCTAGTGCAAACGTAAAATTAAGAACGTTCACCTCCCCTCGCCTAGAAATTTGTGTGCAAGACGATTTGGGAATGGTGCAAATTTACGTATGTGATCAGTCATTATGTCAGGAAGTACCCTTCATAGCACAGATAAGAATATAGACTAGAATGTAGAATTGGCGCCATTTTGATTCTTGGTTACTTTTTTAATCGCTTGTGGTTTTTAGAATGTACAACCGGAAATAGGTCAATTACAAAATGATCGATTTGTTCTTTAAAAAGCACACAATTGCTCTCGATTTTGTTACTTTACTCATTAAATGGACAGTCCCTTATCTGGTTTCCAAAAACAGATGTATGCGATTCTCGGAATTTGCTTCTGTTGTTTTGGTTTTTTGAACAGGTTTTTAGCTAAGGATTTCGATAAAGATAGAAAAAGTGCAGCAAAGTATTCTAGTCCTTTGAACAGGATTGAACATAAAAATTCGGTTATCTTTTTGTCTATTGATGAAAATTGCTAAACTAAATATTCAAATATGTTATATGCTTCCTTACTGAATTAAATGTTTGCACATGTAGTACATGAATAATTCCTTGTACATATACAAATCATTAAATTGTGAAAATAAGCTCATTATTAAAAACTCTTTCAAACTAGATGGTAATTGCTGTAATTTAGTTTTAAAATCTTCTTCTTCTTCTTCAGTAGTAGTATTTTGAAGATGTTTGGGGTATGATTTAATTTTCTCCCCCATAGTCGTACACGTAAAAAATACATTAATGAAGACATTGAGTTTTGGCGGATTCATTGAAAATAACAATATATCATAAATTGTTATTTTCTATGAATCCGCCAAAACTCAAATTATATTCCATATTTTTTCCCATCCATTTAGCCGGAATTTGTAAAACGAGAAAAATTATAGCTTTTTAAGATCCGTAATCAAATTTTTGCAAACGGCGGAAAAAAAGATACCTTAAGAAAAGTATTAAATTTTTTAAACTTTAAAAATAATATGTCAAATGCTCACTGTCGAATATTTTAATTAAATTTCGTTTCAAATTAATAAAATCAAAATAAAAAAATATTGTTTTTCAATATTTTTAAATAGATCTATTAAGAGCATAAATATTTTTGTTGTATATGCCGCAATACTTTATTTTGAAAAAAAATGCTCTTAAAAGTAAAGCATAATTTAAGTTTTTTTTTTTTTCTTGTGTGTGTTACTATTTCTTATTAAAAAATACTAAAAGAAATTAACCCTTTCAGGTTTGAGTTTTTAGAAAAAGAAAATTTATTTGTTAATAGCATTAATACTATCCAAATAGATTAATTGCCGTTTAACGGATATTTCATTTTCTGAATAATAACGAATGCATTTCTTTGGCGTACTATTCAGTTAACATTGATATGACAATAGGCTAAAAAAGAATTTTCGGAGATGTTTAAAAAATATTATATTGCAACAAAATGTAACTTATATTACAACTTTCTAATGTTTTTTGGGCTTTATTACACATGATTCTAACAGGATAGTAACTTTTATTTTAAATTCAAAGTGTGAAATATATATTTAAAACAAAAGAATCGCAAACAGTGCAAAGACAATTAAAGAAATAAGAATAATTATTATTATTAAATGCTTGAATATAAATGAAGTCGTATATTAAATGCATAGACATACATTGTTGTTGAATATATTGTGAAATATATGTTAAAAACAAAAGAATCGCAAACAGCGCAAAGACAATTAAGAAAATAATTATTGTTATTATTAAATTCCTGAATATAAATGAGGTCATATATTAAATGCATAGACATACTAACATTATTACATGTAAATAGTAGCAAAAGTTTTTCTAAAACTAAATAATACTCCATTAAAAGACGTGGACTAATAAAAGTACACCAGACCTGAAAGGGTTGTGTACTAAATTATTTTGATTAGTAGTAAGGTTACATCAATATATTATTTAGATTTCTTTTCATCGGGAACATAAAAATTATGTTGTCTGTTACTTTTAAATTCTTGTAAGTGTTTTAAAATATAAGTGACACATACATAAAACATACTATCTATATTTGTGTAAAATAATTTGTCTTGATTGACTGATAATAAACGCACAGCCCAAACTACTGAATCTAGAAGAATGAAAATTGGAGAAAACATACTTTTTATGATGTAAGTATGCACTAAGACGGGATTTTCGAAAATTGGGGGATCGAAAAATTTTGAACATTTTTTTTCTATATCTCAGCAGTCGTTTTAGGTAGGAATGTGAAATTCCAGATTATAAATGCATTAAAAAATAATCAAACATGTATTTTAGCTTTAACTTTTAGTAATTAACTTGAATATTTAGCATACCTCAGCGGCCATTTTAAGTAGAAACGTGAAATTGCGCAAAATAAATCGATTATAAAAATACCTAAATATGTGTTTTGGTGATCTAAAAATTTCCACTCTCGAGAGGGGCTAAAGTAGAGGTCTGCACGGGCCGGAATTTCCAGGCCCGGCCCGGCCCGGCCCGTGCCCCACCAGTGGCCGAGAGGTTCGGACCTCTCAACTGGTAGACAGCAGGTGCTGGGTTCGATCCCAATCGCGGCTGTCGGCCTAACCGTTCGGAGTTTTCCGTGGTTTTCTTCGAACCTTGCGTAAATACGGGTTAGGTTCTCTTAGAAAGACCCCCACGGAGGGCACTCCCCCTGGTCCTATATCCCGTTAGCGTAGATAATCGGACGACAAAAATCAATCAATCAATCAATCAATCAACCGGCCCGGCCCGTACAAAAATCGGCGAAAACAGGCCCGGCCCGGCCCGTTTTGGCCCGTTACAATTTCTATGATTTCTAAAAAATTCAGATTTTTATCGTATAACTAAGATGCCTTTAAAGAATACTGCATACATATCTATGGAGTGATTTTACAGTATATTTTACAGCAAATACACATTAACATTAATGATTACTTAGATTCTTAGGCTTTCAACATTCGAATAAAGATTCATTTAAAAAATATGGTTTAGAATAAAAGAAAAAAGAAAGCTAAAAACATCGTTAATTTTGAAGCTGTTTAATAAAAGAGGATTTATAAATATATTTCTATATCATTTTATTCAGATTCAAATCCAAATTCATTCTTAAATTCAAAGAAGCTCCTTTCTGATACATTTCTAAATTCATCTTTTTTTCTTCTCAAAAACGCATAAAATTAGCAGATATCTTTATTCAGAAACTATATAATCGAATGGCGTTATTCATTTTTTGATACAAGCAATTCAAGAATACTGCAAACAAATAAAATGCTGTCATAATTAGCGTTTTGAATAGAATTTTCGGAAGCAATAACGAGGGAAGGAAGAAAAACCTGCAATCATTTGAGAAACTATATCTCAACAAGGTTATACAAGTATTTTATTTACCAAAAATGAAAAACGCTATTAGAGTCCAAATCCCTTGAATAGTTAGGCTTATCACTTTTGTACTTTATAATATCATTATCACTTTATATATATATATATAAAATCCCTCCTTGTATAACGGTTCCGGGGTCAACCCATCCACGAGAAAAAACACTTATTGTGACCAATGACAAATTCCATTGTGAAAAGCGATCTCCGATTTTAAAGGCTATCAAATTTTTGTCCAATGCAAACGTTCCAGAGTCATAATGGAGCGTTCTCATTTGTCAGATTTACAGTTTGAGCTGTAAATGACGTCACTACATTTTACTGTGCTTTGAAATCTTTTCCCTATTTCAAACACAATATTCACACTGTTAAATATTTCATTCATTTGCTGCAGCATCGCTCCACCGCTTTTATAGAAAACGATTACTTTGCTACACTGTTAAAAATCTGCTGCATTTTGCTGCAACGCACTCCCCTGCTTGTATAGAAAACAGTTACTTGGCCGTGAAATGGCGCTTTCTCATTGGTTGGAATAGAGATATTATATACAAGTGGTGGAGGGCGTTGCAGCAAAATGCAGCAGATTTTTAACAGTGTATGTTATGGAGCATTCTCATTGGTCATAAGAGACATTCTATAAAAGCTGTGGAGTGACGCTGCAGTAAATGGGTCAAATTTTTAGCAGTACAGTTAAAAATTTGACCCTTTTGCTGCATCATCACTCCCCAGCTTTTATAGAATACACTGGAAGTAACACACACAAAGTAACCGTTTTCTATAAAAGCGTTGGAGTGATGCTGCAGCAATTGTTAAAAATTTGACCTATTTGCTAAAAGGCCTATTTGACCTATTCTATAAAAGCTGTGGAGTGACGCTGCAACAAATAGGTCAAATTTTTAACAGTGTAATACGGTAAAGTAATCATTTTCTATAAAAGCTGTGTAATGACGATGCAGCAAAACAGTCAAATTTTTAACAGTGTTTAATTAAAACTTTTTATTTAAGAAAAGTGAAGGTGCGTTTTAAATACAATATTGTTAGAATTTTTATATTAGTGTTTTATTTTTTTTTTATTATTTTTTTTTTTTTTTACACCTGTGAATGACTTCACTGTCACATAATGAATCACGATTGTTTACTCTTTATTGTTGACATTTGTTTTCGATCTTATAAAGTATTTTCTTTTAAGTATTAGCTAATGGTATAAAATAGCTAATTCACAAATGTTTTGAAAAAGCATTATTAGTGCATGTTTTGAATTATTAATGCATGTTAATTTGCATGTTTTTTGTGAAATAATTACTGTAATCTTGTGAGTGAAATTCATTAGTTGCATATTCTATGCCATTATTTTACCCATTCAATTAATAATTTGGATACCCTCTCATATTCGTCTGGAAATGGCCAAAATGGGAAAATGTTTTATACATTTTGGATATTTTTATTATTTTCTCTCAGTATTTAAAAATATTTTTTGGCTGTAGTTTCACAATGTATTTCTTTATAATTGATATTTTACCTTACTTTATTCTTTTAAAATTTATGCATTTACCATTTGTTCATTACAATCCCTCCCCATCCACCAGATAGTTTTGTTATAGTTTTAAATGCAAATTTCTATTGATTTTTTTAGATTTTTCCCTCAAGTTCAATCTTTGTATTTTTCAAAATTGTTTAAGCCTAAAGTGGCTATGACTGATCAAAGTTGTTGCAATGTTTTATCATCCTTTTAAAAATGGAAACACGTCATTTTGACGGGCTATCTTCTAGTATATATATATCACTTTTATACCATTTTAAAATTAATCAGAAAATGTGTCAAACTTTCGCATTATTGAGAAATTAATTTAAAAATCATCAAGAAGTATATATCCGAAGACTAAGCTAAAGCTAACATAAGTTCTTTATCGCTGTTAATAATTTTACAAATCACGTTTTCTGCCAATAATTAAGTCTAGTACCGGTCCGGCCAGTCTATATGTAGAAAAATAATGCAAGCGTGATCTCGGACCGGCATGAGTCAGCTACAAAAATATTAAAACGGGTTACACATAATGTAATTCTCCGATGCCGATACACTGTGCATTTTTATATGGATGCTGTCGAACTAGTATGGCAACATTTATACTTATTCTCGTTAAAACCATTTTCGTTGAAAATAGCTCATATTTTATCGTTTCTGTTTAAATCTTCAGAACGGGCCGGCAGGCCCGAAAATTTTTTTTATCGGCCCGTAGGAAAGTTATTTCGGCCCGGCCCGGCCCGTACAAAAATCAGCGAAAACAGGCCCGGCCCGTTTTGGCCCGTTACAATTTCTACGATTTCTAAAGAATTCAGATTTTTATCATATAACTAAGATTCCTTTAAAGAATACTGCATACATATCTATGGAATGATTTTACAGTACATTTTACAGCAAATACACATTAACAACGTTAATGATTACTTAGATTCTTAGGTTTTTAACATTCGAATAAAGATTCATTAAAAAATTAATATGGCTTAGAATAAAAGAAAAAATAAAGAAAGCTAAAAACATGGTTAATTTTGAAGCTGTTTAATAAAAGAAGATTTATAAATATATTTCTATATCATTTTATTATAGATTTCAAATCTAAATTCATTCTTAAATTCAAAGAAGCTCCTTTCTGATACATTTCTAAATTCAATTTTTTTCCCTCAGAAACGCATAAGATTAGCAGATATCTTTATTCAGAAACTATATAATTGAATGGCGTTTTCCATTTTTTGATACAAGCAATTTAAGAATACTGCAAACAAATAAAATACTGTCATAATTAGCGTTTTCAATAGAATTTCCGGAAGCAATAGCAAGGGAAGGGAGAAAAACCTGCAATCATTTGAGAAACTATTATATCTCAACAAAGTTATACAAGTATTTTATTTACCAAAAATGAAAAACGCTATTCGATTCCAAATCCCTTCAATAGTTAGGCTTATATAGACTTTTATACTTTTACAATTTAAAATTAATCAGAAAATGTGTCAAACTTTCGCATTATTGAGAAATTAATTTAAAAATCATCAAGAAGTACATATCCGAAGACTAAGCTAACATAAGTTCTTTATCGCTGTTAATAATTTTACAAATCATGTTTTCTGCCAATAATTAAGTCTAGTACCGGTCCGGCCAGTCTATATGTACAAAAATAATGCAAGCGTGATCTCGGACCGGCATGAGTCAGCTAAAAAAATATTAAAACGGGTTACACATAATGTAATTCTCCGATGTCATCTGTGCATTTTTATATTCATGCTGTCAAACTAGTATGGCCACATTTATACTTATTCTCGTTAAAACCATTTTCGTTGAAAATAGCTCATATTTTATCGTTTCCACTTAAATCTTCAGAACGGGCCGGCAGGCCCGAAATTTTTTTTTATCGGCCCGGCCCGTCTAGCCCGTTCAATTTTTTTGCCGGCCCGGCCCGTTTATGTTGTTTGTCGGCCCGGCCCGGCCCGTTGAAAAAACTATTCTAAATCTGCCGGCCCGGCCCGGCCCGTGAGAAAATTCGAGACGATTCCGCCGGCCCGGGCCCGTGCAGACCTCTACGTCTGGCCCGTTCATTTTTTTTTACCGAAAACCAATTGTTTACGTTTTTACCATTTGTTTACGTTGTTTGTCGGTCCGGCCCGGCCCGTTGAAAAAACTATTCTAAATTACCCGGCCCGTTAGAATTTTCGAAACAATTCCGCCGGCCCGGCCCGCGGGCCGGGCTGGGTACGGGCCACGCGCCAAGCCCGGGCCCGTGCAGACCTCTAGGCTAAAGTGGGCGTCAAAAATTTCCAAACTTTTTTTGGACGCATCATGTGATATATCTCAAAGCGGTAAACGGAAAAAAATGACCGGAAAAAAGTGACTAAACTACGAAAGCGGGAAAAAGGTGACACGAAAAAAAAAAACCCGGAAAAAAAGGGAAAAGGAATTGATTTTGGGGATTCATTGATTAAGTATGAAATCGGGATCGGGGGGAGGCTCATAATTCAGGTAAATGGGTTTTTCATGCTGCATTAACTGTTTTGGTTCAAATTTAGGATATACATTCATACTGAAAAGATACTTCCCTGATTAGTTTTGGGAAGGGACAATTACTCCCCCCTCCCATTCGCCCTAAATCAGATAAATGGGTTTTTATGAGTTATCCAACGTGTGTGAAATTTTGGATATAGATTCTTTCTGATAAGGCTTATATATAGTATATAATGCTTGAAGAGACTTGGGAGTTTAATGGTCAAGCAATGAGGGGGATTGAGGGAATAACCTCTCTTAAATTAAATTAATAGCTTTTTACGCAAAATTATCGGATTTGCTTGGAATTTTGGACATAGGTTCATTTTGATAAGGCGTATCTCTGATTAGTTATGGGGTTCTTTTGCTTATTAATAAAAGAGAGGACGGGCAATTATCTCCCCCTCAAACTAAATAAATCGTTTTTTATGCAGAATTATCCGATGTATTTCAAATTTTAAATATAGGTTCTTTTTGATAAGGTGAATAGTTTTAAGGGTTTAATGGCTAAGTATAAAGGGGGAACGGGGAATAACCCCTCTTAAATTGAATAAATGGCTTTTTACGCAGAATTATCCGATTTACATCAAATTTTGTATGTAGATTTATTATAATAAGGCGTATCTCTGCTTAGTTATGAAGTTCTTTTGTTAATTAAAGAGGGAGCGGGCGATTATCCTCCCCTCCTTAAATAAGATTTTTTATTTTTTGCACAACTATCCGACGTATTTCAAATTTTGGATATAGGTTCTTTCTGATAAAATGAACCCTTGAATAGTTTTAAGGGTTTAATGGCTAAGTATAGAGGGCTGAACGGGGGATAACCCACAATTAATCAGGGATTCGCCTTATCATAACGAACCTACATCCAAAATTTGAAGCAAATCGGAAAATTCTGCGTAAAAAGCCATTTATTTAATTTAATGGGGGGGGGTATCTTCCGTTCTACCCTTTATACTTAGTCATTAAACCCATAAACTATTCAGGGATTCATTTTATTAGAAAGTGCATCCAAAATTTGAAATACATCGGATAAGTGTGCATAAAAACAATTTATCCAATTTAAAGGGGGATAATTGCTTTCCCCCCTCTTTTTAATTAGCAAAATAACCCCATAACCAATCAGAGATACGCTTTGTAAGAATGAACTTACATCCAAAATTTGAAGCAAATCGGATAATTCTGCGTAAAAAGCCATTTATTTTAAGGGGGTTATCCTCCGTTCTCCGCTCTATACTTAGACATTAAACCCTTAAAACTATTCTGGGATTCACTTTATGAGAAAGAATTTATATCCAAAATATGAAATACATCGGATAAGTGTGCATAAAAACAATTTATCCAATTTAAAGGGGGATAATTGCTTTCCCCCCTCTTTTTAATTAGCAAAATAACCCCATAACCAATCAGAGATACGCTTTGTAAGAATGAACTTACATCCAAAATTTGAAGCAAATCGGATAATTCTGCGTAAAAAGCCATTTATTTTAAGGGGGTTATCCTCCGTTCTCCGCTCTATACTTAGACATTAAACCCTTAAAACTATTCTGGGATTCACTTTATGAGAAAGAATTTATATCCAAAATATGAAATACATCGGATAAGTGTGCATAAAAACAATTTATCTAATTTAAAGGGGGATAATTGCTTGCCCCCTCTTTTTAATTAGCAAAATAACCCCATAACCAATCGGAGATACGCTTTGTAAGAATGAACTTACATCCAAAATTTGAAGCAAATCGGATAATTCTGCGTAAAAAGCAATTTATTTAAGAGGGGTTTAATTCTATTCCTCTTCTATACTTAGCCATTTAACCGGTAAAACTATTCAGGGATTCACTTTATCAGAAAGAACCTACATTTAAAATTTAAAATACATCGGATAATTCTGCATAAAAGAGATTTATCTAATTTGAGGCTAGATAATTGCCCGTTTCCACTTTTATTAATAAGCAAAAGAACCGCATAACTAATCAGAGATACGTCTTATCATAATGTTTCATTATGATACGTATCTCTGATTAGTCTTATCTATTATATTAGTCTGTCCAAAATTCCAAGCAAATCGGATAATTCTGCATAAAAGGCTATTAATTTAATTTAAGGGATGTTATTCTCTTGTTCTCCCTCTATACTTGACCATTAAACTCCCAAATCTCTTCAGGCATTATATACTATATCAGCCTTATCAGAAAGAACCTATATCGAAATTTTGATACACTTTGGATAATTCTGCATAAAAATCAATTTATCTAATTTAAGGTGAATGGTGGGAGGGGGGGGGGGGTAATCATCCTTTCCCAAAAGTAATCAGGCAAGCATCTTTTCAGTATGAAGGTATATCCAAAAAATGAAGCAAAACAGTTTATTCAGCATGAAAAGCCCATTTACCTAAATAATGAGCTTCTCCCCGATCCCCCTTTCATACTTAACCAATGAATCCCCAAAATCAATACCTTGTCACTTTTTTCCGATAACTTTTTTTCCTTGTCACTTTTTTTTCTGGCAACTTTTCTTCCGTGTCTCCTTTTTTCCGCTTTTGTAGTTTACGTCACTTTTTTCCGATAACTTTTTTTCCGGTCACTTTTTTCCTAGATTCCTTAAAGCACTCGGACCACTTTTACATTATGGACCTTTCATTCCTTCACCCCCATTTGCACCCAGTGCAGGGGCAATTTTAGAATCTTTTTTGAAATTGCAGTGTCATTATCATTTTTATTCGGATTTTTTAGCGGAGCCCTCAGATAAATATTACTTATAATATATGAAATTTTTAAAGAGAGGGAGAGGGATGTTTTCCGAGGGGGGGGGGAGATAGTTGGAACCCTAGTTTGACTTTTTTAAACTTTTGCTGACACTAATCTTGTGACATATCATTGTAAAGCTCTGTGAGTAATATTTTATTCTATACCTGCCCCCCCCCGAATCTCTCCCCCTACGTGATGCCCAAGGTTGGCATTTTTCTAAATTCAGGTGATACCCTTCATGTGATGTCAGGTTCTGAGTTAACACCTGCTACTGATTGGAATTTCTGTTATTTTTCTACCTTAATATTTTATGTATTCTACCGGCTGTGTACTGAAGTTTTCAAGGTGACATTCTTTCTTTGTTGAAGGGAGAATTGACAGGTGATCGTGTACAGGTGGTGAGTAAGAAAGAGAATATTGCCGAGAGGCGTGTTCATCCGTCAGCGAGGTATGTGAATGATGAGCAAACAAGGAACATGTCACGGATCAAGTAAGCAATGTGCAATGCGTCCAATAAAGAAGCTCCACAGGGGGGTGTACATTGGGGAAGGCAGTGATTTGAGAAAGTCAAATCTTGTCTGAGTTTTGAGCAGTTCGTAACTGGGGTTCGTACCTAGAGGTGTGGAGGACAGAGGTCCTTGAGTAGAAGTTCGTATCTGGGCTCGTACCTAGAGAGTAGTGTAGGACAGAGGTCCTTGTGCGTAGTACTCTGGGCCGGATAGCATAGGCCGAGTATCCATGTGTTGGGAGATTCGAAGTTGATCTCCAGTAAAGTGAATCTAACGTGCATTGAGTGTGCGGGAGAAGGTGTAATTTGAACAGTACACAGCCAACCTTTACGGTATTTAATTTAATGTTGAATCGGATCACCTATATCAGAGTTGTAACTGTATATAATTGTAAATAGCGTATTTGTTGTGTACATATATTCTAAATAAACTGTTGATTCAGTTAATTGACAGCGTCTGTGTTCATTTACACAATCCTCACAGTGGGTGACCGATATTACCTAATAATATCGGTGGTGACAGCTATAACTACCACGGACTTTCTTCAAAGTTGTGCGGGCTGAGAGGAATGTCCGACATGTGATAAATCGTTGTTTAGCTCCGAGACCACTTATTCATATTAAGCACTTCTCTTTCCCCTCCCGGGAGGGGGTCCGTTTAACGTATTTAAGCAAAATGTCTTCTAACAATAGTAAAACTATGGAACTGAACTTAAATAACGTATAAAACATCAATAAAAAATATCGATACCATTCATCATTCTTTTAGTTCCTTTTTTGCCACAAGGAGAACTTTTAATTCTTATTTTGTTTGGCTATTTGGTATTAATTTATAAAAAAAAAAAATCATCAAATTTTTTGTACTTAAACTCTTTTATCTTTTTACACTTACTCGTGCTTTTTCTACTTTTCAACCATTGAATGCCGTTACATGACTTTTTCACAAATGTGGCTTCCTTATAGATCATTTTATTTTGTTGTTTTTCAAATCCATCTGTTTTTAGTTCCTATGTAACTACAAAAATTAACATGTATTTTATCTATTTTAGAAATTCCCACCTAAGATGGTTTAATGGGGTGGTCGTACTTTTAGGACATTTCGATAAATCTCTGTAGTTATTATAGGTAGAAGCGCGAAATTCAAGGTATCAAATTTACTAAAAATAGTTAACCATAGTAATTTTAGAGTTCATTCGTCTATTACATCGTCACTTTTTATTTCAAACCGGGTAATGTGAGACTATATGAATATACGAATAAGACAACGATTATGGCTATTTGATTATATACTTAAGTTTTTAAGCGTTACTAGATGCATTTTGTTTGGTACAAGATTCTTTAAAAAATTCCGACCAGCGTAGCGGGCAAAGGCTGCCAGACTATTTTATAACATACTATACATTTATACTATACTATACAGTAAATATTTTTTATAATTTATTTTCTTTGCAGATATTTCGTTCCTCTAAATCTGAAAACATTCACTATACACTTCTTAACAGTGTTGTCTGCTAGTATAGCAAAAAAAAAAAAAGTCTTTTGTTTAATTGTGAGTTTTATAAGATCTACTATTATATCTTTCCATCATTTTAGAGGCCATTCCTTTTCTTGGAATTTCTTGTTTATTTATTAATATTTTTTTCCAAAAATTGAAATTTTTTTTTTTTTACTACTTTTAAAAATCCGTAATTTTTTTAAAATGTAACAACAACATAACATAATATCTACTTAAATATAAGTAAACAATAACTGATAAGTAACTTTTCCTAAAGTTTCTTTTTCTTTTCTTTTTCTTTTTTTTTTTTTTTCCTTTTTTTCTCCCTTTTTTTTTAGGGTAAGGTATGTAAATTATATTATTGACGCAACTTTTAGGCCTAACAATAGCCAAATATCTTTTAAAAATGCTTTAAAATATTAAATTTGTATACAAATAATATTTTGAAAAGTAAATAATACATTGTGAAATATACATAAATCGTCCATATAGAGCATTCTATATTTTATTTTTAGATAAAAAATAAGCTCATTATTCGGCGGCCGAATAAGCCGAAGATTCATCCACAACTAAGCCAAATAATTGATATTTGGTTATTCGGCCAAACCATTATTCGTTGCATCACTAGTAGAAGATAAATGATATATACTCTTTGAAACTAAAAGTTTATTATAATAAGAACGAAAATCTGCAAAAGGACATAGATTGTGAAGCATTAACGGAATATTAAGTAGTTTTTTTTCTCCGTACAATTAAATTGATCATAGTTCGTTCTGTATTAGAAAACGTGTTAAAACGCATCTCCGTAACCTTTTTCAAGCCTATTAGGCTTTAAGTACACTAACACAATTTCAGACAGCTATTAAATCCAAAAGACATTTTTTTTTTAAATTCGTTTTTTTTTTTTTTTTTTTTTTTTTTTTTTTCACATACACATGAAATTGCAAATGAATTCCTATTTCGGAGCTAATGTAGCCGAATGGCTTTTTGTTTGTTTTTCCTTTCAAAGAAAGAAAAAAAAGACAAGTTCTTTTCGAGTCTTTTAAAAATGAGTTCTTTTGTGAAATTTTTTCTTTTCGCAAAATGGAAAAAACCTGCTGTCACGAGACAAAAATCGCTATAAATTTGTTAGATAATTTGTTAATCAAATTTCCAGTTCAATGCCAAATAGCTTCTAAAACCAGACCTATATTATTTATTTATTTATTGTATTTTATGATTAAAATGTGTCTGAAAAATTTACTTTTTTTGAACAAGAAATTTTGCGAGCCATCTTATATACATACAGACCGATTTTCTCCATTGATCATAATGTTATGGGCTATTTTTCTGCGTTTCTCTAAACGAACTATAAATGCTATTTACCTTAAAGTGACACAATATGTTTTAGTTTAATAGATCTTCGCCATTGTATGTCAAATTCAGTATGTTTGAAATCGTGTAATTGAAATCATCGAGTGCAATTTTATGCCCTACACTATAATGTAATTCTTTTTTTAGGTGGGTTCGTAATTATGTATATACGTAGCACCTATTGTTGTCGTTCAGTCCGTCCGTCCGTCCGCATATAACAACGCAAAAACTACACAACCGAATCGTTTGAAATTTAAAATATATTATTATTACATAATTTTGTCGAGCTATTTCAAATTTTAAGAAAATCGGATGCATAGATCAATTACAGGGACAATCAAAAGGATTCCGTTACATTACGGTCAATGGGGAAAAAAGTTTCAAATGCATTTTAATCGTTTGAAATTTCAAATACATAATTATTACATAATTTTATCAAGTTATTTCAAATTTTATCAAAATCTGATGCATAGTTCAAATACAAGGACAAGCAAAAGTATTCCGTTACATTACGATTAATGGGGAAAAATGTTTCAAATGCATTTTAATGGTGTTACACTCATTCGAACGTAATAAAATTGATATGCATTTATAAAGTAGATATTATAATATACATTTTGCATAATCTGTGGTACAAACAATATTTTTTATTGATTTACAAGGCCACACAAAAGTATTCCATTGCATAATGGTATAGGGAGAACATTGTTTGGTGCGCATTTTAATTGTAATTATTTAGTTTTATGAGATTGATATATGAGAGTGATATTTTTAAAACTTCGTTATCGTACGAACGCACCTCATTTGCTACGCTTCACGTGCAATTTCCAACTTGTTTAATTGTGTTTATACCTCTGTAAATGAGATATGGGTGCTTGGTAGTTCATACTCTATACGAAATAGTCTATTGCTGGAATTTTCAAATTGTGGCACGCATACCAGTGCAGGTTCACGAGCCTCCTGCTACTGGTACTCGACATTTCGATATTGATGCGTAAAATGAAATATTGTACCTATTATGAAATCAAAAACTATTTGAATTTATCGTCCGAGTAATTTTCGAAATTTTTGCTTTTTAATCATTTCTTTTTTCTTTTTCTTCGTATTAGATATGTTTGTTACAAAAACTCTGTACACTCTTAAAACGAAAGAGCTGATTTGGTTTCTCATGAAAAGAGCTGTAATTTTTTCAATCATAAAAGAGTTGTTTTTCAAACGATTAAATCTTCTTGATCTAAATTGGTTATTTAAATAGCTCAACTTCATTAAACTCGAGTTATTTCAACTCTTTTTTGAGAAGCTGCCTTTCAACATTGAGATGAGTGGATTTCAGCTCAACTTGAGCTATTTTGTGGCTGACTTTTTAAGAGAGTAGAATCCATTCAATATACTTAACATACAATAATGTTTACAGAATTAAAAACATAATATAATTAATAGATTTACATGACAATTTTTGTAAATAAAAGTACAATTTTAAATTTAACGAAACATTGTAAAATTCTGATAAAATTACCTACATGTTTCTGATTGAAATATATGAAGGTATAATCTCGCAGCATAGAAATAAGAGAAAAATTATGCAAATTTTTCAAAATGATAATTTGTAAACTTTCTTTTTTTCCTTTGCCATAGTAAGAAAAGAATATAACCATGATTTATTGTGCGTATGTATAAGAAAACGTATAAAACAAATATAGAATAACTAAACACAGATCCTGACTTACTGGTAAATTAACTAATATTGAATCGGACATTACAAAGCTTTGCTTGTTACTTCTCGTTGATGTTATAATTATAAAATAGTTGTATTAACTTACTAAATGTGAATTAGTGCACAGTAGTATGTTATTTTATTTTTATTTTTCTAAAGAATAGTGTACTTTTTTTTGTACTGACGATAAAACTTTTTATTTGGATTTCAATGTAGTGTAGCCAATCTAAGTACGAATTTTATAATGGAGAAATGTTTCTTATTGGACAAATTTTCATGCATTAGTTTTATTTTTGTTATCCGGTGGTACACTGGAAGACTTCGATGTGGAGGTATATTGGTCTGAAAGTTTCGGAATCCCTGTTCTATAGCAAACATCAGTGTATAAAAATTTCTCCCAATCTTGTATATATTTACATCAAGTTAAAGCATGGGTAGACAGATATACAAACAGAACTGTTAAGCATTTTACACTATGCTGGATCATGATTATGTGCAAAATACACGCATGTAAACCTTTTCGCAATATTTCAATGCATATTTTTTAAATATTAAAATATTTCTCGAATCCCAATTGTTAATCTTTATAAATTTATAATCTCGTTGTTAAAAACTGATATATACGTGTATTTATTTATTTATTCTAAAATGGAAACCAATAATATATATATATTTCAAATTCAAATTTATGACAATTCGGATTTTTATTAAGGGTGTATTTCGATTCAAACTGCTTATTTTCCGATTTATTTTTACTTTCTTCTATCTTTACAAGAAGAAAGTATTGGATTCATAAAAATTTTAGACTTCCAGTTTTCAACGGATTTATACGTTTTAGGTCCTGAACACGTTTTGACTGTTTTTAGAAAATGTCTGTCTGTGAGTCTGTCTGTATGTGACAAAAAATTTGTGGGCGCTCTATCTCAAGAACTAATGCTCGAAATTTAATAAAATTTTATACTCGGACCTTGATATGAATTAGTGCCTATTGGTTTTTGGTGAAAATTGGCCTGCAGGTGGCGCTGCTATACTACGTTTTTCATGATTTTCAAGATTGCTATATCTCAAGAACTAATGCACGAAATTTCACCAAACTTCAGATTCTGTGACCCCTTGATATACATAGACGCTGATAAGGTTTTGGTGTGAACTGCCCTATAGGTGGCGCTGCTATGCTACATTTTGCACGATTTTTGCGATATCTCAAGAACTAATGCAGAGAACTTCAAATTTTAGATTCTGTTACACTAAAATATATACCATAATTAGACGTTGATTACATTTTGGTATTAACCTCACAACAGGTGGTGCAGCTATGCTGCATTTTGCACGATTTTTCCGATAGCTATATCTTAACAACCAACGCACAGAATTTCATCAAACTTTAGATTTTGTTATAAAATGACATATAACATAATTACACGATGATTACGTTTTGTTATAAATCCTTCAATTGATGGTGCTGCTGTGCTATATTTTACACGGTTTTTTTAAACTAGCTATATCTCAAGAACTAATGCACAGAATTTCATCAAACTTCATATTCTTTTACACCATAACATAATTAGACGCTTTTTTACGTTTTGGCATAAATTTTCCAAGCTATGGTGTTGCTGTGCTACGTTTTGCAAATTTTTTGTTATAACTATATCTCAAGAACTAATGGACGAAATTCCATCAAAATTCAGATTCTGTTAGGTCTTGACATAAATAGATGCTTATTAGGTTTTAGTATAAATTACCCAACATGAGGCGCTACTAAGCTCATTTTCTCAGAATATTAATTAAATTTTGCGTTTTAGGCTTTTCGGATACCAGAATCTCATTAGGTTAGGTCAAATGTTCGAGGAAATTCGATAGTGGGTAACTTTGGGGTCACCACTTTTTTTTTTTTAAATATTAAAATGTACTTATGAGATAGAAGAAAGTTTCGGGATTGACACATCCAACTAGTTTAATTCATTTTTGCTCTCAATAGCACCAAACTTTCAAAATCTCTTATTTGGAAAGTACACAAAGTGCCGTGATGGTCAATTCTTTGATAAATGCAGAAAATATTGTAAAAAAAGCAATCAAAAACGGCATTTCGAACCGACTTTTCCGAAGCAGGATATTTGGGAACGAAAAAAAGGGTCCCACTGAGGTAATAATTGCTTATAAATCAAATTCTAATAAATTGAGCTTAAAATGACATCACACGGCACCTCATACATCCTTTCAAGAATCCCCTCAGCAAGTTTCATGCTTCTACTTTTAAAAATGTGTCTGAAATTGTATCTGAAAATTTTGAGCTGTTGAAGGTGGAAAAGCGTTTTTTCGAATACACCCTTAAGATTACTGATTCGCGTCTCAAATTAGATAAATCGTTTTTTATGCAGAATTACCCGATGTATTTCCAATTTTAAATGTAGGTACTTTTTGATAAGGTGAATCCCTGAATACTTTTAAAAATTTAATGGCTAAGTATTGAAGGGGAATAGAATATAAACCCCCCTTAAATTAAATAAATTGCCTTTTACGCAGAATTATCGGATTTGCTTCAAATTTTGGATTATAGATTCATTATGATAAGGTGTATCCTTGATTAGATATGGGATTCTTTTGCTAATTAAAAAGATGGGCGGGTGATTATTACCCTCCCCCCCCCCTTATATCAGATAAAAGGATTTTCATGCACACTTATCCGATGTATTTCACATTTTGGATATAAGTTCTTTCTCATAAAGTGAATCCCGGAATAGTTTTAACGGTTTAATGGTTAAGTATAGAGAGGGGAACAGGGGATACCCCCCTCTTTAAATTAAATAAATGGCTTTTTATGCAGAATTATCAGATTCGCTTCAAATTTTTTATGAAAGTTTATTCTGACAAAACGTATCTCTGATTAATTATGGGGTTAATTTGCTAATTAAAAAGGGGAAGTGGGCGATTATCCCCCTCCTTAAACAAAATATTTTTTTTGTTTCTTTGCACAACTATCCGATATATTTCAACTTTTGGATCTAGGTTCTTTCTGATAAAGTGAATCCTTGAAAATTTTTAAGGGTTTAATGTTTAAATACAGAAAGGGGGGAACGGGGGATAACCCACAACTAATAAGGGATTCGTCTTATCATAATGAACCTACATCCAAATTTTGAAGCAAATCGGATAATTCTGCGTAAAAAGCCATTTATTTTATTTAAGGGGGGAAGGGTATCTTCTATTCCCCCCTTCTATATATTCTATATCTTCCCTTAAGCCCTTTAAGCTATTCAGGGATTCTCTTTATTTGAAAGAACATATCCGATGTATTTGAAATTTTGGATATAAGTGTGCATAAAAAACGATTTATCTTATTTAATGGGCGGGAGATAATTGGCCGCCCCCCCCCCTTTTTAATTAGCAAAATAATCCCATAACTAATCGGAGATGCTCTTTGTCAGAATGAACCTACATCCAAAATTTGAAGCAAATCGGATAATTCTGCGTAAAAAGCCATTTATTTAATTTAAGTGGTTATCCCCCTTTCCCCCCCTTTATACTTAGCCATTAAACTCTTAAAACTATTCCAGGATTCACTTTATGAGAAATAATTTATATCCAAAATATGAAATACATCGGATAACTGTGCATAAAAACAATTTATCTAATTTAAGGGGGGGGGGGGGTAATAATCACCCGCCCCCTTCTTTTTAACTAGTAAAAGAACCCCATGCTTGATCAGGGATACACCTTATCATAATGAACCTATAATCCAAAATTTGAAGCAAATCCGATAATTCTGCGTAAAAAGCAATTTATTTAATTTAAGGGGGGGTTACATTCTATTCCCCTTCTATACTTAGCCTTTAAACCCTTAAAAGTATTCAGGGATTCACCTAATCATAATGTAACTATATTTAAAATTCGAAATACATCGGGTAATTCTGCATTAAAAACGATTTATCTAATTTGAGACGTAATAATTGCCCGTCCCCCCCCCCTCCTTTATTAATAAGCAAAAGCACCCCATAATTAATCAGAGATACGTATTATTATAATTAACTTATGTCCAAAATTTCAAACTCCCAAGTCTCTTCAAGCATTATATACTATATATAAACCTTATCAGAAATAATCTATATCCAAAATTTCACGCACGTTGGATAATTCATAAAAACCCATTTATCTGATTTAGGGCGAATGGGGGGGGGGGAGTAATTGTCCCTTTCCAAAACTAATCAGGCAAGTATCTTTTCAGTATGAACATATATCCTAATATTGAACCAAAACAGTTAATTCAGCATGAAAAACCCATTTACCTAAATTATGAGCCACCCCCAATCCCCCTTTCATTACTTACCAATGAATCTCCAAAATCAATAATAAATCCCTAAAATCAATTCCTTGTCACTTTTTTCCGATAACTTTTTTTTCCGTGTCACGTTTTTCCGCTTTTGTAGTTTAGGTCACTTTTTCCGATAACTTTTTTTCCGGTCACTTTTTTTCCTAGATTCAGAAAAAAGTATTTGTAATATTCCTTGATATTTGAGTAAAATTGAAGATGTATCTAATTACATACAGCTTATTTTATAACGGTAAAAATGATCCATGATTCTGTATTTTTATAGAAAACATAATCAATAAAATCTTATTACGTTTTTTATCGCTATCTCATAGATTTATGCATTGAATACAATACTACCGGAAAGAAAAAAAAAAATTATCTTTCTACTGACCCTTTTAAAGTTCTTATCTACAAGTGTATCTGTTGTATAAAGAATGTTTCGCTGCGAGGGGAAATATACCAAGTTATTTTCAGTTGTGCCGGAAGTATCAATTAGGGAGAGTCTTAATGGGCTTGCACAATAGGTGGTGACCTGTGTAAAACATTTCCTCTCTATGTTCGTAAATATCAAATCTGTGTTCAAACATGGCGAATTTCATGATTTGGTTTATCGGCTTTTTTTGGACTGCTCTTATCTGTTTTACATCCCCACTTTCCCCCACCTTATGTGTAGATTCGGTACGAAGTCAGACGATTTACATGTGGTTCCGAAAACAGGCGGAAACCTTCTATGAGTGTGGGATACAAAAGCTTGTGCCTCAACTTAAATTTTTGGATAACGGGGGTGATTATGTCAAAAAATAGTAAATAATCCAGTTAATAAGATGTAACTTAAGTTTTCTAGATAAATGTTATTTTTAAGGAATGCGAGCCATTGTATCTTTACTTTTCGAAATGCCCTCATACTTTTTAATCGGTTTTTAACTTTTTTTTTTAGCCAGGTTTTTCCAAGGTCATTAAATGATCAGATAAATGAAATTTTGCAGGTTGACAGTAGCGCCTTCTAACCTCTGGTATTCTTCTTTGCAGAATGTGAAATGAAAAATTGACAGTTTACGCCAGAAAAATTAGAGAGAAATAATGAGATATATTAATTTCAAAAACATGAAAACAAGTGGATCAAACGTAGAATCTAGATCAGAAACTAACTCGGAGCTACAGTCAGTGTGATGGACATGGACTATGTAATCCAATACCTTGTTCGCGCCGTTTATTATAATCTTCTCGGACCTTATGTCCCCTGGAGGTGGCCTTTAAAACGTTCTTTAAATTAATTTAAATGCTTCTAGAATTGTTAAAATTGCATCTAGACGTTATAATATACACATTTATTAAAAAAAACCTATATAGAGACTGATTAAACTTTGGAGATGCTTTGTAATAATTTTAAACTGGTTTTTGTAGTGCCACGTAAAAATTGTCTCGGGATTGATCTGGATAAGGTATCTCAGTCTGTCGATCTCTCTTAGAGACTTCCACAAACTGTCTCAGCGGGTTTTAACTTACTTCGACTAGATAAAGAAATACCACTTACTATCGTTGGCTATAAAGCTTAGCTTTTATTGATTGGCTGTTGCGGCCGTTTTTATGGGAATGCTGAAATCTGCCCCCGTCCGCCATTTTGACCTCTGCATTAGAAGGAGGTAGATATCCAGTGCTGCTGCATTTCACTTTCTAAGAGGGCCTGATATCTGCCCCCAGTATATATACCCCCATATCAGAAAGGGGCAGATATCCAATGCAGAACATTTTGTCTTCGGCGAGAGCTGGATATCTACCCCCAGTATATCTGCCCCCGTCCGCCATTTTGAGCTCAGCACAGCATTAGAAGGGGGTAGATACCCAGTGCTGCAGCATTTCGCTTTCTACGAGAGCCTGAAATCTGCCCCCATCATAGAAGGCGGCAGCCTTCAAGTGACGCAGCTTTAAGCCTCTTATCGTCATAAGGTATCCACGTAAGGTAGATGCGGAACTTCATATATACAGCTAACTCAACATCAAAGGAAATCTGAAAACCCGCCATCTAATAACTCAGCAAATATTGGTCAGAATGGTCCAATTTTTTTTAATATAGTCTTATATTCCCAGTCTAATCCTATCCTATAATTTTTTCATTTCTACGTGCCGTATATTTTTAGATTTCGATACTCATTTTTAAACCGAAATTGATGGTGTTTGTTCCTGATAATGAGATCTAGAAAACGGGCTGGGAGATTTTATTAAAACTTATATATAATATGAATCTCTTTAAGATAGAGTGAATAAGACTTGCCTAGTTTCTAGGAAAACTCTTGTTTGTTATATATTGGTCTTGGAAAATTGGACTATATTAGCTCGCGGATTACATGTTATTCTATGGGTTAGCAGAAAAGGCCGATGCGACAAGGCTTATGTAGTTATGGTCACAGTTAAAACACCCGAATCGAAGCAATAAATGTTTTTTAAACTAAAAAACATCTTATCATGTGCTTTAAAACATTCAATAAATAAATAATAAATCAAATTTCTATTTATATTGCCTTTATCTTTCGTAAAGAAGAAAATATTACGTTTCTTACATTGGATATTTTTGCATTTTGTGGAAAAAATATTTTGAATCCTTTTTTAAAATAGGAAAATATTTTTTTATTATAAATATTCAATATACTTTCGACTTACGATTTTTTTAAAAAGTTTTCAAACAAAAATTATTTTAAATTATTTGTTGTTGGATAGTCATGTATTAATACGCGTAGTGGCGCCACTTGTCTAGTTTTGTTTTGAATCCGAACGCGGCAAGTTATGGATATTGGTGTTAGCATTTTTCATTCAGGTAGGATTTATTTATTTAGAATATAATTTGATAAAGAAAATGCACAAATTAAAAAACATCGAACAAACGTGATAGAATCATTAAGTAATTTTCATGGTTTTAATAATCCACATGGCTGTTTCTTGTTATGCCAATTCAATCTTGCAATGTCTTAATATACAATGAATAAAGTTAACCCGAGAATCTTGCAATGGATTTTTAATATAGAATGTATTAAAACTAGTGGATTAGACTGAGGAGGCAGGGTATATTTAAAATTTTACGAGAATGCCAGTTAAAAATTCTGCAAAAAATATTTAGAGATAAAATTATTTATTTTTTAAATTTTTTTGCTGCTTGAGCAAAGAATAGGTTTGCATCCAATCAACTGAAACTTGCTGATTTGCTTAAATTATTGTTTTTAAATACAGGGTACAAAATACATGAATTTTCTTAAATCCCAGTTTATTTTATTAAAATTTGTCATTTCATGAAAATAAAATTATTGCATATCTTTTATCTTTGAGTTTAAGTGTTAAAACACTTTTCACTGTTAGCATTTTAACATGTTTTGCAGGTAATACATTTTGTGGATTTCAGAGTTGACTGTATTATACTCTATTATAAACATTCATTATGATTTCTAGTCTATTATTACATTCAAATTACTCTCTTTAAAAATGTAAACAAAAGATGAGCACATTATATTTGTGCAATGTCTGGTCCCAAGTTACACACACTTGAGGGACTTACAATTTATATATATTGCTTGTTTTAAACTTAAGTGAAATGTTGGATAAAACATTTTCAGTTACATAAATTATTTCAATTTGAAATATGTTTAATATGTGTGTGTTTAATATATGTGTAAATATGTTTAGTAATCGCTATTACTCTGTTATTCCGTCAACCAATTTCGCCAAATTATACATAATGACATATTTTTTATCTTAAATAATGAAAAAACAAATAATTAGTAAAATATTAATAAAGTCGAAATAAAAATCACTTAATGATATTTTAAACACACACATTGTATTTAATGTCATTGAATGTGACATTCACGATCATCCAATTGGAATTTAATCTTATAATTTGGCAATTTTTTGGTCGACAGGATAACCTAGTAGTTCCTAGTAATCTATAAAGTTAACAAGTAAAATTTATACAACATTTCATTAACTCGATTCCTCTTAAGTAAATTTGAATAAGCGGCGGCAAAAATCCATTGCAAGATTCTCTGGTTAACTTTATTGCAGACTTTATTCATTGTGTATTAAGATATTGCAAGATTGAATTGGCATAACAAGAAACACCCATGTGGATTATTAAAACCATGAAAATTACTTAATGATTCTATCATGTCTGTTCGATGTTTTCAATTTGTGCATTTTCTTTATCAATTTTATTCTAAATAAATTCTACCTGAATGAAAAATGCTAATAACACGTTCTGATTAAAAACAAAACTAGACAAGTGGCGCCTTCTTAATATGGAATATAATATAGAAATTATGAAAACTTATGGATTAGAGGGGGGAGGCAGGGTATATTCAAAATTTTATGAGAATGCCAAGTAAAAATCCTGTACTGTACTTTTTTTTGGTTTGTTGTCAAACTTTTTTTCTCATGTGTATGAAAAAAATTACTCCTTGCACCAACATAAAATTTTGTTGTCAGTGGCACAGCCAAGGGGGTGGTTTTGGGGTTAAAACCCCTCCAAGAGCTAAGAAAGATCACTATAATTGTCACTTTTATGAATCAAAACCAAACTTGATATTTAAATGTTTTGGCGCATTTTGAATCGCCGCTTTTTTAATTAGATTTCATTTAATAAAGTAATTCAATTAACTGGCAAAAATTCTACTTAAAATTGTGAAAGTGCATATTACATGGATTAGTTAAGTAAAAATTCGTTATTTGAAATAAATCACTTTTCTGAGATGCATTATGCTAAAAAAATAATTTCTTGTCACACAGATGCTCTTTGAGTTTGAGGCTCAGGGTTTGAAAACTTTTCGAAAAATCCATTTTTTTATGATCTAGTTTGATTATTCAATTAATTCTTAACTCGATGCAAAAAACCACATAAAAATATTTGCATTTTTAACAGAGTTATAAGCATTTATGTATGAACACATTCATAGTCTCACCCATAGAATTTCAACTTTAAGTCGCGTTTTCTCAAAACTTTATTTTTGACGTCTAACATCAGGATTTAAAAAAAATAACTATTTGATGGAATAGCTTTTTTTTTTTTGCATGCATATAACATTATCTATAGAATGAATTAAGGATAAAACTATAACATAAAAGAACATTAAAAAACTCTCGAATTTGAAAATTTAAAAAACCTCTAAAATAGGAATGCACAACCTGTGGCCCGCGATGGGTTAGCGTGTGGCCCGCAAGTTTCGTCAATTTACAACTGAAAAAAATTTCAATTTTTGTGCATATGTCGCAGGAAAAATCGTCAATTTACTGCGGGAAAATATAAAAATTCATCACTTAAGACTCGCAAATTTCGTTGATCGATACGGGAAAAATCGCCAATTCCATTGATGAAGTGTGGTAAAAAGCGAATTTTGTCGATGTGGACCGGAAAAGTCGCAAGTTTCGCTCATCAAACATGGAAAAATCGCGAATTTTGCACATGAGTCTCGGAAAAAATAGCAAATTTCCTTGATTAGGGATGAAAATGTTTTGTCGATCAAGCATGGCAAAATCGCGAATTATGTCGTTCGGGAGCAAAAAATCAGATTTCGTTGATTTAGAGAGAGAAAAAAGCGTCGATCAGGAAAGAAAAAAAAATTGCAAATTTCGTTGATAAGGCACAGAAAAATAGCGAATTTAGAGATGACACGCGGAAAAATTAAAAATTTCGTTGTTCGGCTGCAAAACAATCGTGAATTTCGTCTGTTTATAAAGAGAAAGAAATCGCTAGTTCCATCTTGCCATGTAAAAAAAAATCGGATTTCGTCAGCGTTGATACAAAAATTGCGAATTTCGTCAATTAAGAATGGAAAAAGCACACATTTCGTCGATTGGACACAAAACAATTGCGAGTTGATCGGATTCCGAAAAATGGCAATTTTCATTGATCTGAGACGGAAATGTTGCGAATTTTGGCGATCACACGTGGAAAAATCGCTAATTACGGCGATCAGACTCTAATTAAATCACGAATTTCGTCGATTGGGATCAGAAAAATCGCAAAATTTGTCGATCATGCGAAGATAAATAGTGAATTTTGTCGATTAGCTTTGTAAAAATCACGAATTTCGTAGAGCGGGTTTGTAAAATTCGAGAATTTGGTCAATCGGCTTTATGAAAATCATGAATTCAGTGGATCAAGCGCGAAAAAAATCACAAAATTCGCCGATCAGGCGCGGAAAAATTCCGAATTTTGTCGATCCTGTGATGAAAAATCACGAGTTCCATCGATAATGCGATGGAAAATCGCAAATTTTGTCGATCATGCAAAAAAAATCGCAAATTTCATGGATTGGCTTCGTAAACATCGCTAAATGCATTGATCGGCTTAGAAAAAATCGCAAATTTCATCGACCAGGTTCATAAAATTCGTGACTTTCCTTGATCAACTTCGTATAAATAGGAAATTTGGTGGTTCAGGTTCAGAAATATCACGAAATTTCGTCGATCAGGTGCCAAAAAATCGAAAATATCATCGATTAGGCACCGAAAATAAAAAATTTCCTTGATCTGGTGCGGGAAAAAATAGAGAATTCCATCTATCATGTGAAGAAAAATCCAAACTTTCACTATCAGCATCTAAGAATCGCGAATTTTGTCTTTTTTTACTATACCAATCAAAATTTGTGTACAAAGGATTTAAAACAATACTACTTATGTACAATTATATATTTTTCTTTTGTTTACTACCATTGAATAATGCAGGAATTTTTGTTTAAATAATTGCAAAAAGATGAATTTGTTCATACTCTACATATCATTGTTAAATTTTTCCTATGTTTGTGTTTTTGAAAACTTAAGGATTAGAGAAGGAGGGTATAATGTAGATCTGTAATTTAAAGTATGTTGACAGGTTCTTTTTAAAAATGCATTCGCTAGTTATAGGCTATGATCGCTTAAGACAATAAATGCTCTTTAAGAAAAATTATTTATTTGCAGTAAACTTCAGAATTTAAGGGTTTCATACAGAAAAGTTAGGGATGGTGCCTGAACGCATTTTTTTAAGAAAACAGTCTTCACATGACTGAGTTCATGAAGCGAGAGGGAGGCAATTAATTCCTCACTGAAAAATTCACACATTGGCATCACACAATTGGCGACATTAAGCATATGAAAAATGACTGATATCATCTCCGCAAAATTGTCTGTTACGCTTAAACAATAAAAGGATTTTGAATTTAATAGCAGGGCAACCAGAAAACAGCAGTCCTAAAAAATACGCCAAAAAGGAATCCGACTGCCAATTCGTACGTTAGGAGCATATTTTGGGAAAATGTTCTCAAAAGACATAACAACCATTATCTACATGAAAAGACTCTTATGCAACGAATAAGTTAGACTTAAAATTACGCAGAGAGGAAAATGAAATTTCACTGACCGCAAACACATTCGATCTTTATTCTTTTTTTTTATTTGTTTCTAGCAAGGGTGAAATACGCATCTTAATGAATTCTCTTTATCTGACAGCCGTTTTTCAGTAATAAAGCAGATGCTAGGTGTTTTTCTTTCTTTTCTTTTGAACGGAAAGTTATTGTGGGATCGAGAATAAGCGTTAAGATAAAATAGATATTAATTAAAGATTATTTTTAAATGTAATTTAGAAAAATGTAAAATTTAAGAATACTATATGTGATTCTACATCACATATATCACCCCTTTCACAGGCGAAAAAAAAAATCTATAAATGTACATGAAGGGAGAAAAATCAATTTTCATATGCTCTTACAAGTAATAATGTGTAAAATGCTCATGAAAACAAACCAAACCTTTACGAAATAAAGTAAACAGCATTTGAACTTCTCTTTAAGTAGACAACCATCCCAAATAAAAGTATCTATATCATGATATAATATATTGGTACCATAAATTTTGTCATACAGATGACAACATATATTGTTTCTATTTAGAAACAGCTGCAGCTTCATTAATAAAATTTGTGATCACTCTTCAATTCGTCTTATTTAGACGATGACCTGTATCAGAAATGTGCACATACAAAATAAAAATACATTAGACCTAAGTAAACAAGTCACTTACCAGCTGGCTATAAGTTTCAAAATGTTTTCAATAATAAACATTAAATATATGTATTGATCAATATTATAATATAATAAAATAAGATACTCGATTAATATAATGCAAAAAAAGGTATAATATAACACACAGAGAAACAAAAATGTAATATGAATAACTAAAAATCCAGAAATAATGCCCATAATAATGAACGAAAGTATAAGTTGTAAGTTTCTGTCTTTTTTTAAAAAAGTTTTTTTTTTTTTTTAATCTCTCAACATGAATATTAAACAAATCTATATTCATGAGATAGATATAAGGTAAAGAAGACAGTAATAAAAACTGTAGAAAATCAGGATATAAAAAAATACCTCAAACACTGTCATAAGCCATTTAATTCCATGTGACAACTGTATTCCCCTGTCTTAATATAAATGTAGTTTAAATAAAACTGTGATTTAATAAGCCTTTACTTGTGTAAAAAAAAATTGAGTTATTCCATCATGTAATCTTTTAAATGTAAAAATGTATGAGAAAAATGAAATTTTAAGTGAATTGTACAACAGGTAATACTGAAGAGAAAAATTGTGTGTGTGTGTGTGTGAACTCAGCCTCAATTAATATGTGCTAAAGAATTAACTGGTATAAACCAGGAGAAGGCTGCATGCATGTAATAAGAAAAATGAAAACCTGTGCATTACCTATAAGAAAATTCGTGACAATAAATATATATATATTCACGTGAAATGTCTTGGACCACAAGGAATGCCATTGATGAGGGAAAAATAAGAAAGGTGAAATCCCACAAAATTGTTATCCACAGACCACAAGCTCATCCGCGTAGCATGCCGCAAAAGTAACATTGTAAAACCTTTGTAAAATAAAATACCATTGTAAATACCATTGCCGCATGCCAAGCAACGCTCTCGCGATTGTGTAGAAAAACAAATTAGGATTTTTTTTTTTTTTTTTTTTTTTTTTTTTTTTTGCTAACGTAAGAAACAGACAGTATGTGTACAAGAACCCAAAAACACCTACCAATGAGTGACATTCAATTACGTAATTAATGAATTAACAATCATTAAACAACTCAATGAATAAGAGTTAACTTGTCTCAATGAACTACATGTGTTATGTAAAAAGAAACTCTGGTTAAACTCTAAACCAGCTACAGTGAACTACGTGTTTTAACTATGATTTATGTGTGAAGTGAAAAAAAAACTGTCGAATACTATGGTTAGCAAAAGGTTAAAAATTAAGTGTATAGGCATAAAATATTACCGGAATATCAAATGTGACAAATATGTACTATTAAAACTGTAAAAGTATTTAACTTCCTCGATTTAAATACTCTTGATGTTTAAGGTATAGCTAAGAGTCATGCCAAAACAATTGTGATTATTGTAAAATAATAAAAATGCTTACAATATTTTTGTGTGTACATGATGATCTAAACAAAGTGCAGTAAGTGCATGTATTTCTAAAAGCTTAAATGTGTGAAAATTTAAAGTGTCATTTAAAATAGAGGAATGTACAAATGATGTAATGGTCATACCTGTTCTAGCATATATACTTTTAAAGATAAAAGTATATCTAACTAGTGACAAGAACCAAAATAATATTGTATCAGAAACATGTCCAATTTTAAAGATATATTATACTATTTTGAGAAGAATCATTTTGTGAAATGATATAATTAGCATCGAGTCACCATCCGCGTCCAATCAGTCAAATTTTATCAGTAAAGAAAAATGTATGTGGAAAGGCATGTACATATTATAATTTATTTCCTATATTAAAATCCTTAACGTATGTGCTGGCAGTTTCCTGAGTGTTGTATGGATTTTTAGAAAAAATACATTAAAAAAAACTACTGTTTTATCTAACAAAAATAATTAAAAAGAGGTTCCAAATTATATCTTAAAGATAATGTACATTAAAATGTGGTTTACTTTCTAAGAAGTAATGTGTTACATATTCTATGAACAAAGATGTGTATTTTCATTGAACTAATGTGTAAACAATCTATGAATAATAATATAAAACTTCAACGAACTAAAGTGTACATCTCTATGAACTACAACGTACGACATGACTGAACACATGTATAAAATCTCTATGAACTAATGTGAAAAACATCTATGAACTAACGTGTAAAATTCTATAAACAAACATGTAAATATTCTATGAACTAATGTGAAAAAATCGATGAACTAATGTGTAAAATTTCTATAACTAAACGTGTAAATATTCTATGAACCAAAGTGGAAAAAAAAATCGATGAACTACTGTGTAGAATTTTTATAATTAATCATGTAAATATGCTATGAACTAAGTTGTTTATTCGGCGAACTAAAATGACCAGGAAGAAAGCGATTTTTTTGTTTAAAAAAAATGAATGTAACTAGTTCCCCATGTACAACAAGAATGGAAAGTAAAGCGATGAACTAGTGTAATATCAATGAACAAAGAATGTGCGATGAACTCTTGTGTTTTTTCTATGAACAAAATTCTTATGTGTACCAGGAACTAATACATTATATGACGTGTTTAAAATAATTGAAGATGTAAATAATGTGTATTTATAACAATTTAAACTTCAAAAGAGGAAAAATGCCTATTCCTAACAGTAAATCAACCAACCAGCATGAATGAGTGTAAAATTATGTAAAACAAAATAGTTTTTTTGTCTGCAGAGTAAATTAAAAGGAATGTGATCATGACACAGTATGTAGAAAAAATATTACAGAAGTACATAAAAATTATGACTGAATTCAACCAAGACGAGTGATATCTTTGAACAATAACCAAAAATAATTTTGTGAGAATGAAGTGTAAGTATGTGTATGCATGTAAAGCCAGGTTGAATATGAAACCACAACAAATATGTACAAGAGTTGCAAGAAAAAGGAAATCTCTGTGAAATATATTCTAACGAATTAATTTGAAAACCGCGAGGTCGCGCGAGACCACACTTCAGTAATAACATGCCTAAATAAATAAAAAATTAAAAATGTTCTGCACATGAAAAAAACGGTGAGAATTTAGCAAAGTGTCGAATAATAGTAAATTTTAAAAAATTAATTAATGAATTTTGTAAATGAAGACAAACATTCTCTCCCTTTTTGTAGGTAAGTGGCCATCTTACCCCCAAAAGGAAAAGAAACCCCTCAGGAAAAAACATTCTTGGCATTGTGCTACCTCTAGAAAATAACACAATGCAAGAAGAAATCTATCGAAAACAGTCACTAAATATTAGAAACAAAAATAAAAATATTAACTGAATTTTAAAAATACTGAGATTTCACATCTAAAAATGTGTGCTGGTATGCAACAACACGGCATACAATTGACTTAAAATATATACTGGTACGTTATATGTTTTAATTGCATTAATGAAATAAATAAAATCTCTCTTCCTGTTATTATTAATAATAATATTGATGACTCAAGCAGGCATTAAAATGTTAAGAGGAAAGCTTGTGACAGGTTGAGATAATATAACTAAAGAAAATATGATATTTCACATATGACATCTCCAAATATAAAAGCATATTATATTTGCGAAAATATTTTAAAATATAAATTATGCAATGTCTAATTGCTGTCAATAATTTAAAGTTTAGTAAAAAAACAAGTGAAAATTTACCATAAGCGAAAACAAATTTAAGCTTCTCGCCTCATTTATTATATTTCTAAATTTGTCAACATGACAACACATAAAATATTTTTATAATGGTATGACGTGATATACCACATAATGAACTTTATATGTTATGAACATTAAAATAAGATATCTATACACAAATATGTAAAAAGCATATAAAATTAATTACCTATATCTATGTAATAAAACAAACATACACATTGATTATATAAAAATTGTAAGACCATTCTGTATATTATCAAATAAATGTCTAAGAAATACTATAATATTTAAAGAAAATTATCTAGATATATTTTTATGAAATAACCTTTAAAATGAAAGTTCTTATAATGTTATAATTACTGATGAAGAATAATCATGCGCATACGTTTAAATATTATATGTTATAAGACCGTCATCTTCTTTATATACTCAGAATAAAGAAACAAAATTCCTTAATATTTAGCTGCAAGAAATAGCTCTACTTAAGTGGATATAATTAATAGAAAATGCTGCTTTAAAGATATTGATTACATATATTCAATTATGCAATAAAGAAAAATGGTAAATACTTTTAAGTACAAATATAAAAATAATGTATTATCTGTAAATAATACTCAATAGAAACACAGTAAAACATAACTTACCCTTTGATTATGGAATTTTCAAAGCATAATAAAATATAATTGAAATGATACAATTTTATGTATCTTAAGAGGAAGGCAGTGTCAAATATCTAGAGAGGTGCATACATCTTTATTTATTACAAGTATTCATATTTATCTTTCTTCATACCTTTTTTTTTTTTTTTTTTTTTTAATTTTCCTAACATGCAAAAATAATAGTCTGACACAAAAACATTCTCTCTTATTTATCTGGAAACATGAATGTTTTAGATGCACCATTAACTTACCTTTTAACCTCTTTTTTTTTTATAATTATCTTATAAAATCAGGTAAAGAAATATATAAAACTGTAAATGTATACATATGAATGTCAGATTGTAATAGTTCAAAAAGAATCGCATTGCAAAGTAAATAAAAATGTAATATTTAAAGAAAATAAGTAAAATAGATTTTTTTCTTTAGCACAATCATCCAAAAAAAATACGATTTATGAAGTCAATATTCTGAATTCTTTTTTTTTTAAGATTGTCTTAATACTTTGAATGAAATTTCAGTAAGAGTGCACAGTTGATAGATACTTAGTTATATGAAAAATATCCTTTTTATCATGTTCTCATATTTGGCGTCTTATTTCTTAAATAGCATTTGTAAAACTATGAAATATTTCGACGTAATCTAAGAAAACTTCTAACTAATATTATTCACAAAAATAAATATGAGCATGAGAAAAAAATGCATAATAAACAATAACTGAAATAAAATCACTCATCATATTATTCTAAAATAATAACAAAAAAGTCATGTAATTAAAATAGAGATTGAGCATTAAAATCATAAAGTATAAAATGCATATATTTTCTCGTACTCACATTTTATACCGTAGATGCTTATTTATTTTCTTCACTTTCTTTTTCTTTTTTTTTTTTAAATCACTCCACTGTGTTAATTTGGCAACATTCTCACGAGTGTGCTAATTTTTTTACTTCTTTTTATAATAGATTTCGACACTTCCCTTTTTTAGAAAAAAATTGAAGAAATGCAATATATTCACGTTGACAATCGAAGACACAAAATCCAGCGCAAAAAAACACCTAATCTATGAATGTAGATTAAATTGCAGATCAAACACGAAAATCTGTAGCACGGAGCACACTGCGCACGATCCATCTCT
This sequence comes from Maratus speculifer, assembly GCA_964019185.1. Lineage (NCBI taxonomy): Eukaryota > Metazoa > Arthropoda > Arachnida > Araneae > Salticidae > Maratus > Maratus speculifer. Next base: position 26,987,991 of record OZ025293.1, read on the forward strand.
GAAGTAAACAAAAACTTCTGAAGTACACAAAGTGGAAATAAAATGCACTATATTGCCGAAAGCAAGGCTGCGAGTTTAACGGAGGCGAAATAGGAGTCACTACAGTCTACCGCAGATTCTTAGGCGTACATCGGGAGGAGCAGGCGTTAACGAGCAGGAGTTCTTTACGCTGAGCCTCATGAAATTTTTTCGATCAGAAAAATCAGCCGCATCCAACATGAATAATGGTTCGGCGCCGGGAAAGAACTCCAATGGGATCCATCAGGGAAAAATCCGGCAGCGACAGTCCGCATTCTATAGGCACCGTAAACGATAGTCTATGAACTAAGAACACTCGTAGTATCTAATACTCTATATTCCGCAAACGTAATAGTTAGTCATCTGTCGGGGAAATAGGCTTTCAAAAATCTTGTAAACAGCCAATGAATAAGATAATGTCATACTACTCAGGTAGATAAATAGTCCAGATAATAGTCCAGATATAGTCCAGATAAGTGCTAATAAATAGTCCAGAAACTAAACTTTCAAGCGAATCGAAGCAGGCAACTAAAGCAGGCACCATCCCTTGACGTTTAAAAAAATTGCGAATGCCTGGTGTAGGCACCATAAATTTATATATTGTAGATCTGTAATTTAAAGTATGTTGACAGGTTCTTTTTAAAAATGCATTCGCTAGTTATAGGCTATGATCGCTTAAGACAATAAATGCACTTTAAGAAAAATTATTTATTTGCAGTAAACTTCAAAATTTAAGGGTTTCATACAGAAAAGTTAGGGATGGTGCCTGAACGCATTTTTTTAAAAAAACAGTCTTCACATGACTGAGTTCATGAAGCGAGAGGGAGGCAATTAATTCCTCACTGAAAAATTCACACATTGGCATCACACAATTGGCGACATTAAGCATATGGAAAATGACTGATATCATCTCCGCAAAATTGTCTGTTACGCTTAAACAATAAAAGGATTTTGAATTTAATAGCAGGGCAACCAGAAAACAGCAGTCCTAAAAAATACGCCAAAAAGGAATCCGACTGCCAATTCGTACGTTAGGAGCATATTTTGGGAAAATGTTCTCAAAAGACATAACAACCATTATCTACATGAAAAGACTCTTATGCAACGAATAAGTTAGACTTAAAATTACGCAGAGAGGAAAATGAAATTTCACTGACCGCAAACACATTCGATCTTTACTCTTTTTTTTATTTGTTTCCAGCAAGGGTGAAATACGCATCTTAATGAATTCTCTTTATCTGACAGCCGTTTTTCAGTAATAAAGCAGATGCTAGGTGCTTTTCTTTCTTTTCTTTTGAACGGAAAGTTATTGTGGGATCGAGAATAAGCGTTAAGATAAAATAGATATTAATTAAAGATTATTTTTAACTGTAATTTAGAAAAATGTAAAATTTAAGAATACTATATGTGATTCTACATCACAGAGGGGGAGGGAGTATATTCTAAATTTTGTGAGATTGCCAGGTAAAAGCTCTGTACTGTATTTTATTTTGGTTTATTGTCAGTAATTTTTTCCTCTAGTTTATGAACACAAATTACTCCTTGAACCAATATAAAACTTTCAGGTTCAAGAAAATTTACTGAAGGAAATATTCATGTATATTGTGAAATAAGCAAAAAGTTTGTAGGGATAAAATCACTTATTGTTAAAGTTTTATCACTGTTTTAACGAAGAATAGGATTGCATTAAGCATAAAAAATGGAGCATACCTCACTTCCTCACTCAAATTATTATTTTTAAATGCTGAATAAAAAATGCTTGCATCCTAGTTTATTTCATTAAAAAATTGTTATTCCATGTAAAAAAGTATCACTTAACTTCATCCATGAGCTTATATTGAGATGCTTTTCAATGTTTACATTCTAACATGCATTGCATATAATACATTTTGTGTATTTCACAGTGTTGACTTTATTATACATTATTGTAAGCATTCATTATGATTTCTTGCCCATTATTACATTCAAATGACTGTTTTAAAAATGTAAATAAACCCAGAAATCTGTATCATTCTATTTGCACAATATTTGTCCCAAGCTATACAGATTTCAGCTACTTTACACTTTTTAAATATTGCTTGCTTCATACTTAGCGACTGAAATGTTGGATTAAAAAGGTTTCACATAGATAAATATTTTTTTATGATGCTTTTTAGTGATCTATTAACAATTAAAATTTTTACTAGATTCGTTAATTTAGTTTTAGTTCAGAGAATCGAATAATGCTTAAATATGTACACATAAGTTCTTTTCATAAATTATTTTTAAATGCAAGGTACAAAATACATGAATTTTCTTACATCTTTGTTTATTTCATTAAAAAATTATTTCATGAAAAAGAAGTATGACATAACTTCAACTATAAATGTTAGGAAATTTTTCAATGTTTACATTCTAACAAACATTGCATATAATATATTTTGCGGATTTTAGTGTTGACTGTATTATACATTATTTTAAGCATTCATTATGATTTCTAGTCCATTATTACATTAAAATTACTACTTTTAAAATGTAAACAATATCCAGAACAGAGGTCTGCAACATTCTATTTGCAAAATTCTTCATCTCAAGCTATACATATTTTAGCAATGCTAAAATTTCCGAATTATGCTTGTTTTATGCTTAGCAACTGAAATGTTGTATAAAAAGGTTTCACAAAGATAAATATTTTTTTATGATGCTTTTTAGTGATCTATAATGTTAACAATTAAGATTTTTACTTGATTTGTTAATTTGGTTTCAGAACTAAATCTGAATAATTCTTAAATATGTATACTGTACACACAAATTCTTTTCATAAATTCTTGTGATGCTTTCTGAGTTGTTTATTTTATTTATAACTGTTTAGTAAATGAAAGTTGGTTGTTAATGAAAGTAAATGAAAGTTGGATTAATATTATTTTACATAATTTATGAGAAAAAAATTAAATTTTTTCAAGTCGTCAATTTCAAAATACTTCGTACAATGTTAAATGTGTAAATTTCCATACTTTGCACGTTTTATGCTTAGTGACTGAAATGTTCGATAAAAGTATATTATTTTTATTTTGAAAGTTAAGTCGCCCAAGAATGGAAAGTTTCATATGAAATGAAAACATTTAATAAATAATAGAGTCCTTATTTTCTTTTCTTTGTCGCTTAAACATTTTCCTAATTGAAGTATGAAACTTATAGGGTGGACCGGGGTAATTCCTGATCAAAAAACACTAACATCTAAATATCTTTTTTATGCTTACAATAGATGTGACCAATTTTAGCATGGTTAATGATTCACCATGTTTCTATTCAATAAAATATAGGCTTTGATTAAAATATTATTTAAAGTTTGCTTGATTAAAAAATTTTGATTCTCGGTAACTACCTTGGGAACATTGTAAATATCAATTACACCGGGGCAATTACCAATCAGGACATTCTTTTGTACAAATGATAGGTACATTGATTAATTTAGAATATACATTGTCAATTTTAATATAAGCCTGATTTAATTAAATGCCTTCATCAATCTGCAATAATTTTATCATTGTGTAGGGGAAAAAAAACAACAACGAAAAGTTATGTGGGCAGCATAGAATATGATGCAACTTCCAACATATTCTGAATACTATTAACCTACTATTTTCATCCATATACAGTAATTATTCCACCCAGTGCAAAGAACAAAACATAACTAACAAGAACAAAGAATCATGCATACTGCATCGATTATGATGCATTTTCCTACACTTTCTGAATACTGTAAACTTATTGTCATTCATGTACAAGAATTTTACCATTCTGTGCAAAAAACAAAGCATAATTAACGACAATAAAAATTTTTGCATACAGCATTGTTAGATACTTTCCAATTCATTCTGAATACTTTAAACCTATAATTTTCATCTTTGTACAGTAATCTTCCCACCCTATGCCAACAGCAAAACATAAACTAACAAGAATGAAAAATTACGCACAAGTATAGATTATGAAACACTTTCCAATACATTTTCAATATTGTAAACCTATCATTTTAATCTATTTGCAGTAATTTTACCAGTCTATATAAAGAACAAATCATAACTAACAAGAAAGAAAAACATGTGTGCAATATAGATTATGAAACATTTCCAGCATATTCTGAATATTGTAACGCATATACCCTTAATCAATCTGCAATATTACCAACCTATACATAGGTTGAAACATAATTAACAAGAATCATGCATGCAGCATAGATTATGAAGTACTTTTCAGTAAAGGGCAAAATTAGCACTAGCCACCGGCCACAGGGCCAGTATACGAGAATAAGTGGCCAGTGAAAAATTGCCTATCAGTGGCCACCTTCTGGCCACTTTTGTACAAGGACAGAATACAATGAGAATAAAATTTACTTACATTTCATTAGATTCTACTTTTTTAGTTTCCAATACATTTTATTAGCGTATTTACTTGGACCATTCTGTCTTAAATTAATACTTATAGAAATGTTAACTATTTAGCATTTTTAAATAAAAAAGTGGCTGCTAGTTTAAACAAAGTGGTCACTTGAAAAACTAGTCTTACTGACCAGTGGCCACTGATGAAATTTCCCAATTTTGCCCTATACTTTCTAGCACATTCTGAATATTGTATCCCTGATCATTTTAATCCATCTGCAGTATATGTATCAACATGTGTAAAGAATAAATATAGTTAACAAGAATGAGAAATGATACATACAGCATAGATTATAAAATCCTTTCTGAGATGTATGGTGCTGAATTTATATTACCTTCTTATCTTTTACTAACGTATTTTACTACAGAGTTGTTTTTAACAAATCAAGTAGTACAGCACACATTAATAAAATATGAAATATCTTTTTTTAAGTGGATGGGGGAGGGGTAATTAAAGGTGAATGAATCATGAATATGAATTCTTTCCATTAGTCTGTAATTTTTTGTTTTTATCATTAACCTAAAAAAAGCAATGATATCAATACAAAAAAACCCTGAACGGGTTAAAAGCTTGTGACGCAGCACTTTATCTTACATCTCTAAGAATTTTAAATTTGGGAATTAAAACTAATGATATCAAAATTTATGTGACGCTATGCTATTAATATATATATATATTAAAATTTATTCATTAATGCTTTAAAAATATGAATCTTAAAATTTATTATATCAAAATTTAAGTGACGCCTTCATGACACTTTAAACGATGTTTTAAAATTCTATTTATTTATTTATTATCTAAATACATTTACATACCTAAACAATACTTTTCATTTTTCAATACACTGTTAAATACATCACTTTCACTGAATATATATAATGCACTGAAATGTTTTATTTGAATAAATTGGTTTATCTTTTGTGCTACGCTATCCAAAATCAAAAGTAACATTTAAATAAATATTTTTGCGTCATTGTATCTATTTGCATATATTTAACTTAGTTTAGATACAATGGTGCAAAAATATTTATTTAAATGTTACTTTTGATTTTGGATAGCGTAGCACAAAAGATAAGCCAATTTATTCAAATAAAACATTTCAGTGCATTATATATATTCAGTGAAAGTGATGTACTTAACAGTGTATTGGGAAATGAAAAGTATTGTTTAGGTATGTAAATGTATTTAGATAGATAGATTTATTTATTGTGTCATCAAGGCGTCACTTAAATTTTGATATAACTTTTAAAATTCATATTTTTAAAGCATTAATGAATAAATTATATATATATATATATAGATATATAGATATATAGATATAGATATAATTACTAGCATAGCGTCACATAAATTTTGATATCATTAGTTTTAAGTCCCAAATTTAAAATTCTTAGATGTAAGATAAAGTGCTGCGTCACAAGCTTTTAATCCGTTCAGGGTTTTTTGTATTGATTATATATACCCCCATACCAGAAAGGGGCAGATATCCAATGCAGAGCATTTTGTCTTTGTCGAGAGCTGGATATCTACCCCCAGTATATCTGCCCCCATACGTCATTTTGACGTCACAGTAGAAGGGGGTAGATATCCAGTACTACAATATTTCACTTTCTAGGAGCGCCTGATATCTACCCCCTGTATATCTACCCCCATACGTCATTTTGATATCGCAGTAGAGGGGACGTACATACAGTGCTAGAACATTTTTACGTTCGTCGAGAGTTGGAAATTCTGAATATATGTCCCTTTCTACGTATAGTTTTTATTGTTTCCGCGAATAATCATACAGTTTATTTATCTGGAAATTTATAGACGATATAAAATATAGCTCAAGAATTATATATTTATATATGAGGACGTGAACTTCAAAACTCACCTTATCGAAATTTTTAAAAATGAAATTTCTGTATGAATCTATTCTCGTAATGTATCTGCATTTAAAAAAAAAAAAAAAAAAAAAAAAAAAAAAAAAAAAAAAAAAATCTATAATCTTAGAAAAAAGAAATTACGTGTGTTTTGGCATTGTAAAATCTTGGTGTTTACAATGAAAACTAATAGTTTTTACGCGATTTATTTAAATCTCAAAAAATTTACTTTCTGGAAAAGGCAAAATTTGAATCTCACATCACGCTATTCCAAATCTATTGAAACTGATGCATATCCCTGGATTTCTTTACAATCACGTTAAAACAGAACATTAGTAGCATTTTTTATTAATTTACAGGGACACAAAAAAGAAATCGGTTACAAAACTCTCTTTGCGTCATAATTGCTGGAGTGTATTTTTTAAAATTCGGTATGCGCTATTAAATTTAATTAGTTTTTTGCATATTATTCTTTATATTAAATTCTATACAGGGCGGCACAAAGGTATTCGCATACCATTCTTCTTATTCACTGTAAAAAAAAATCGGTGAAGGTACTAAACATTTTCTAGAAAACTGGGATTCCAAGAACTTTTCATGTAACGATAACAGGAAAATTTCATGTAATCGATTCTGAAACTTGAATTTTTGCTGTTACCGTTACAGGAAAAGTTCTTGGAATCCCAGTTTCCTAGAAAAGGTTTAGTACCTTTTGCAGATTTTTTTTACAGTGTTAGATGAGATTGCTGAAGATGAATTTTCAACTGAAATATATGTATCTCTTAAATCATCTAAATTTTAAAATGTATGTTGCTGAAAGATATAAATGTCTATATTATATACAGGGTTGCGAAAAAAAATCGGTTAATCTTCTTATTGTAGATCAGAACAGCAGAAATTCGTTTTGGAAATGCGTTATACTTTTCCATATGATAAAATGAGACGGGATTTTTTAATTTTTTAGACAGTGCAGTTTTGTTACATCATTTTTAATGAGTTGGGAAGTTCTTCCTAATCTATGCTTGACGCATGATTTTTTTCTGTCTTGTTAATATTAAAAATACATGTTTTATTATTTTTGCTTTCGTTGTAAAGTGTTATAGACCGATGATTATTTATTGTTTCCAAAAGAAAAAAAAATATTGCTGGTTTTCCACCTGAGATTCATTCCTGTTGATAGCATATAGGAATAAAACAATAAAGAAAATCATGCCGGTATCGTAGATTATTGAACACTTTCCAACTTCTTTTACCTACTATATTTATCCACTTTTAGTTTTTCGAAATAGTTTGTGCATTTATGTAATATATAACATTAAAGAAATTTCGATGAATTTATTCAACAAAAAATCATCAAAATACACTTTAAATAAATTACTGCACTGTAAAAAAAAAAAAAAAAAAAAAAAAAAAAAAAAAAAAAAAAAATGTAAAGGTACTATACTTTATCTAGGAAACTGGGATTCCAAGAACTTTTCCTGTAACGGTAACAACAAAAACTCAAGTTTTAGAATCGGTTACATGAATTTTTCCTGTTATCGTTCTATGAAAAGTTCTTGGAATCCCAGTTTCCTAGAAAATGTTTAGTACCTTTATAAATACTTTTATAAATACATCCAAAGTTATTCAGACAATACCAATAAAAGAACCAATGAAACCAGTATTTTTGCATTCATATTATTAAAAACAGTTTTTTTTACAGTGTGCAACAGACTAAAATACTTGCGAATTCTTTTGTGTATCCTTTATAACAACTATAAGTGTCACATATAACCCTTTTTTCCCCTGTGACAAACATTCTGTAGCATAGTTTAAGTCTGTTTTCGCATAAAAGGTTGGTATTTTCTTACACATATGGGTCATTTTCTTTAAACAGTGATATTTTTGTCTTTGCTTAAAAAAAATGAATAAAATTGTATATAAATGAGATAAAATGCTAGAATACTTTAATTACATGTTTTTATATATGTGTATCAGGATAAAAAGGGATTTTTTTAAACATAGGCCATTTAAATATTTTTTTATGCTATAAAAATGTCATTTCGCTGTGTGTCCCTTTCTCCACCTTAACACAAAAGTACACTGTAAAAAAAAATCTGCAAAGGTACTAGACTTTTTCTAGGAAACTGGGATTCCAAGAACTTTTTCTGTAACGGTAACAGCAAAAATTCAAGTTTCAGAATCAGTTACATGGATTTTTTCTGTTATCGTTACATGAAAAGTTCTTGGCATCCCAGTTTCCTAGAAAATGTTTAGTACCTTTACAGATTTTTTTTTACAGTGTGGTTCCCAATATTTGTCCATCCAAATATATGTAATTTTTTTGTTGGTTTAATTAATGATAAATTTCATAGAACGCTAATATTTGAAAAAATAAAGATTTTTTATTATTTATTTTTCTGATAAAATCATTAAAAATATTCTTTGGTTTGTTGTCACGTTGGTTGTTGTCATAAAATGAAAGAAATGATTCTCTGCTGTGACAACATTTATATTGCTCCAGAATTTCATCTGTGAATAATGGCATCATCAGAGAAGATAACTTGAATTATTCTTTTTTGGAGTGTAAAGTCTGGACATGTAAAATTTGTTGATTTCCGGAAACAAATTGTTAAGTATTTTTATTGACTGTCATTACAGTAATTCTTTTATTTACTTAAATTCTATAATGAGAGCTGATTCAATTATTAAGCCTCATTTTAGTAAGTTTCTTTAAGCTTCCTTTAAGTACAATTTATTTTTGTGTATATAGTTATGATAGTATACAAGCTAACCCTAATTTTTGTCATTTCCCTGTGTTCATTCACTTGTATGTAAGGCAAGGGAATGACTACTGTTTCTAATTTTTACAAATTGTGAATATTTATTAGAAAATTTTAACTTTTTAAATATTTTATGTAATTGTACCACAAATTTACTGTTTCGAAAGTTAAAAATGTGTGTTTTTGTAAGCTCTAATTATCAAAACATTAAAATTGTTTTAAAAAAGTTGAATTTAAGGGTGTATTTCGGAATCTAGGAAAAAAAGTGACCGGAAAAAAAGTTATCGGAAAAAAGGTGACAAGGAATTGAATTTGGGGATTCATTATTGATTTTGGGGACTCATTGGTTAAGTATGAAGGGAAAGTCGGGGGAGGCCCTTAATTTAGGTAAATGGGATTTTCATGCTGAATTAACTGTTTTGGTTCAACTTTCGGATATATGTTCATGTTGAAAAGACGCTTGCCTGATTAGTTTTGAGAACGGATAATCAACTAATAATTAACCGAAATAATCAACCGACCTCTCCTCCTTTTTAATTATCAAAAAAATCCCATAACTAATCAGGGATACGCTTTATCATAATAAACCTACATCCAAAATTTAAAGCAAATCGGATAATTCTGCTTAAAAACCCATTTATTTATTTCATGAGGAAGGTTATTCCCCGTTCCCCCGTCTATACTTAGACATTAAACCCTTAAAACTATTCGGAGATTCACTTTATCAGCTATATCCAAAATTTGAAATACATCGGATAATTGTGCAAAAAAGAAAAAAAAACAATTTATCTAATTTAAGGAGGGGGTGGGAGATAATCGCCCGCTTCCCTTTTTTAATTAGCAAAAGAATCCCATAACTAATCAAGGATACGCCTTATCATAATGAACCTACATCCAAAATTTGAAGCAAATCGGATAATTTAGCGTAAAAGGCCATTTATTTAATTAAGGGGGGGTTATCCTCTGTTTCCCCCTCTATACTTAGAAATTAAACCCTTAAAACTATTCTGGTATTCACCTTGTCAGAAAGAGCCTATATTTAAAATCCATTGGATAACTTTTCATAAAAACCGATTTATCAAATTTGAGGGGGGGGGGGATAATCGTCCGCTTCCTCCTTTATAATAAGCAAAAGAACCCCTCAACTAATCAGAGATACGTTTTCTCATAATGAACCTATGTCCAAAATTCCAAGCAAATCGGATAATTCTGCGTAAAAAAACATTCATTTAATTTTAGAGGGGTTATCCACCGCCCTCCCCCCCCCTTCTTACTTAGACATTAAATTCTTAAAACTATTCTGGGGTTCACCTTATTAGAAAGAATCTATATTTAAAATTTGAAATACATCCGATAATTTTGCGTAAAAACCGATTCATCTAATTTGAGGTGGACATAATTGCCTTGCCCGTCCTCTTCCCCTTTATAATAAGCAAAAGAACCCCATAACTAATCAGAGATACGTCTTATCCCCTGTTCCCCCTCTATACTTAACCAATGCGTCCCCAAAATCAATTCCTTGTCACCTTTTTTCCAGTAACTTTTTTTCCTCGTCACTTTTTTCCTGTAACTTTTTTTCCGCTTTTGTAGTTTAGGTCACTTTTTTCCGTTTACCGAATTATCCAACGTGTACCAAATTTTAGGTATAAATTCTTTCTGATAAGGCTTATATGTAGCATATAATGCCTGAAGAGCTTTTGTGAGTTTAATGGTTAAGTATGGGGAGGGAACGGGAGATAACCTCTCTTAAATTAAATTGATAGGTTTTACGCAGAATTATCCGATTTACTTGGAATTTTTGACAAAGTTTCATTATGATAATATCAGTCTCTGATTAGTTATGGAATTCTTTTGTTTATTATAAAGGTTGGGCCAGGGAATTTTCTCCCCCAGAAATTAGATAAATCAGTTTTTATGTGGAATTATACGATGTATTTCAAATTTTAAATAGAGGTTCTTCCTGATAAGGTGAATCCCTGAATAGTTTTAAGGGTTTAATGGTTAAGTATAGAGGAGTGAACTGAAGATACCCCCCCCCCCCTTAAATTAAATAAATGGCTTTTCATGCCGAATTATTCAATTTGCTTCAATTTGGATGTAGGTTCATTATGATAAGGCGAATCCTTGATTAGTTGTGGATTATCCCCCGTTCCTCCCTCTATACTTAACCATTAAACCCTTAAAACTATTCAGGGATTCACTTTATCAAAAAGAACCTATATCCAAAATTCGAAATACGTGGAATAGTTGTAAAATAATCTTATTTAAAGAGGGGAGAAGATAATCGCCCGCTCCCCCTTTTTAATTAGTAAAAAAATCCCATAATTAATCAGGGATACGCCTTATTATAATGAATCTACATTCAAAATTTGAATCAAATCGGATAATTCTGCGTTAAAGCCATTTAATTAAGATAAGGGGAGTTGTCCCTCGTTCCCCCTTCTATACTTAAACTTTAAAACCTCAAAACTCTTCAGGGATTCAGTTTATAAGTAGGAATCTATATCCAAAAATTGAAATACATCGGATAAGTGTGCATAAAAAAACAATTTATCTAATTTAAGTGGGGAAATAATCATCCGCACCATCTTCAATTAGCAAAACAACCTCATAAATAATCAGAGATACGTCTTATCATAATGAACCCATGTCCAATATTATAAGCAAATCGGATACTTCTGCGTAAAAAGCTATTAATTTAATTTAAGAGAGGTTATTCCATCGTTCCCTCTTTATGCTTAAGGGTGTATTTCGATTAAAATTGCTCATTTTCCGATTTATTTTTAAATTCATTTTTGCTCTCAAATGCATCAAACTGGCAAATTGTCTTATTTAGAAAGTGTACAAGGTGCCGTGATTGTCGGATCTTTGATAAATGCAGCAAATATTGCAAAAAAAGCAATCAAAAACGGGAATTTGAACCAATTTTTCCGAAGCGAAAGATCTGTGAACGAAAAAAGAAGGTAAATGCCTATAAATCAAATTCTAATGAATTGAGCGTAAAAAAAAAATCACACGGCACCTTATACATCTCTTCAAAAATCCACTCAGAAATTTTCATGTTTCCGCTTTTAAAAATGTGTTTGGAATCGTATAAAAAAATTTCGAGCTGTTGAAGATGGAAAAGAGTTTTTTCGAATACACAATTAACCATTAAACTCCCAAATCTCTCCAGGCATTATATCGCTCCACGCCTGGATAGTACATACTATACGTACTATATATAAGCCTTATTAGAAAGAACCTATATCTAAAATTTGACATACGTTGGATAATTCTGCATAATACCCATTTATCTAATTTAGGGCGAATGGTGGGGGTAATCGTCCCTTCCCAAAACTAATCAGACAAGCGCCTTTTCAGTATGAACGTATGGTAAACGAAAAAAAGTGACCGGAAAAAAGTTATCGGGAAAAAAGTGACACAAACTACAAAAGCGGAAAAAAAGTGATTCGGAAAAAAGTTACCGGAAAAAAAGTGACAAGGAATTGATTTTGGAGATTCATTGGTTAAATTGGAATTCATTGATCGGGGGACGGGGGACAATCAATTAGGTAAATGGGTTTTTCATGCTGAATTAACCGTTTTGATTAAATTTTTGGATATAGGTTCATACTGAAAAAATGCTTGCCTGATTAGTTGTGAGAACGGACGATTACCCCCCCCCCCAATCCTCTCTAAATTAGATAAATGGGTTAAATATTATAAATAATAAATTATAAATTAGATAAAAAAGGGGGATGTTTATCCACCCCCCTAAAAATAGATAAATTGTTTTTTATACACAATTTCACAATGTATTTCAAATTATGGATGTAGGTTCTATCTGATAAAGTGAATCGCTGAATAATTTTAAGGGTTTAATCGGTAAGTATAGAAGTGGGGAAGGGGGATAGCCTCTCTAATATTAAATAAATAGCTGTTTACACAGAATTATCCGATTTGCTTCGAATTTTTGATACAGATTCATTACGATAAGGCGTATCTGTGATTAGTTATAAGATTCTTTTGCTGTGTACAAATGGAGGAAACGGGCGATTATCCCCCCTCCCCCCTCAAATTAGATAAATTAGTTTTTATGCAGAATTTTCCAATGTATTAAAATTTAAAACATAGGCTCTTTCTGATAGGGTCCCTGAATAGTTTAAAGGGTTTAGTGGCTAAGTATAAAGGGTGGACGAGGGATAACCCCTCTTATATTAAAATGGCTTTTTACTCAGAACTGTACGTTTTGCTTCAAATTTTGGATGTAGGTTCATTATGATAAGGCGTATCCCTGATTATTTATAGGGTTCTTTTGCAATTTAAAAGGGGAGGGGGTCGATTATCTCCTCCTTAAATTTGATAAATGGGTTTTTTATGCAGAATTATCGAATTTGCTTTAATTTTGGATGTAGGTTTTTTTCTGATAAGGTGAATCTGCGAATAGTTTCTGAAATTTAATGGCTAAATGTAAAGGAGAGGGATAATTCCTCTTAAATTACATAAATAGGTTTTTAGGAATATTGATTTTTTGTTCCTCTAAGGTGTGTGTGTGTGTGTGGGGGGGGGAGTTTGTAGACAGCGAATCTATATTTTATATATACTTTTTTTTAATATTTTTTATAATAGGATTTTTAGTGACTTCAATTGTAAAATAATAAATATTATATTATAATAATTATTATTATTGAATTACATATTATTGTTTCTTTTTATACTTTTACATTTGTATAATATATACAATATAATAATAACAATAATAATAAATAACATAAATTAAAAAAATTATACAAAAAATTAAAAATAAATGTATAAATAAATATAATTAAAAATTAAAAATTATACTCATTAACAAAAATCTATTTAAAAAATGATAATAATTCAATTAACTCTAGTAAATCAATTAAAATGAATGCATAAATAAGTATAAAAAAAATAATAAAAATTAGTTTCAATAACAAGAATTGTTTAAAAATTGATAATATTTTATTAATTCATAATGAATCAATTATCATAAATGTACAAATAAATAAAATAAAATATTCAAAATTAGTTTCATTAACAAGAATTGATTTGAAAAATGATAATATTTAATTAAGTGATAGGAAATTAATAAAAATAGCTGTATAAATAAATTAAATTAAATATTAAAAATTAGACTCCTTTCACAAGAATTTGTTTTAAAAAATTATATTTTACTATCCGCCATTACTGACACTATTGTAATGATAGGTAGCGAGTCTGATGGAGGTACATGACAATCGTGTCAGTAATGGCGGATAATAAAATATTATCATTTTTTAAATGAATTTTTGATAATCACTATAATTTTTTACATTTAATTATATTTTTTTATACATTTATTTATAATTTTTTTTATACTTAATTATATATTTTATTTAGATTTATGTATTATTCAGTATTAATTTATTATAAATTATTTATTCTTTAATAATAATAATTATTTTTATAATTTACTTATTATATTATTTATATAATTATTATATATTAATATATTAATTATTATATATAAAAATATATATTGTATGCATTGTATTATGTAATATTATTATTATCCATTAAACACTTAAAACTACTCAGAGATTCACTTTATCAGAAAGAATCTGTATTTAAAATTTGAAATATATTGGAAAATTCTCTATAACAACCGATTTATCTAATTTAGGGCGGATGGGGGGGGGGGGTGATATTCATCCATTATCAAAACTAATCAGGCAAGCGTCTTTTAAGTATGAACGTGTATCCAAAAATTGAATGAAAGCAGTTCATTCAGCATGAAAAACCCATTTACCTAAATTAAGAGTCTCCCCCCCGATCCCCCTGTCATACTCAATCAATGAATTTCCAAAATCAATAATGAATCCCCAAAATCAATTCTTTGTCACTTTTTTTCCGGTAACTTTTTTTCCTTATCACTTTTTTTCCGCTTTTGTAGTTTGTCACTTTTTTTCCGATAACTTTTTTTCCTGTCACTTCTTTTCCTAGATTCGGATAATTCTGCTGGAAAATCCATTTATCTAATTTAGGGCGGACGGCAGTTGGGGCAGGGGGGATTGGTAATCGTTCATTCCCAAAATTAATGAGGCAAGCGTCTTTTCAGTAAATTTGAAAAAAATGTTTACTTTTAAAAATATGCTTTTTGCGTTCATTCCATCATTTTTAATATAAATATTTTTAATAGTTTTAAAATTAATATTGATGACAAAAACCCTGGAGCGAAATTAAAATCAGATTTTCCTCTTTAATTAAATTGAAAAAATTTGAAATCCGAGAAGTAATGTTTAGTAGAGTTATAACGATTTTAAAATATTCCACTTAAAACAATATTGGTATAAATTTTATGTGAAATTTTAGGATGTGATTCTGTTAGCTGTTAGAGTAACATTGTTTCTTGAATTGCAAGCATTTCAATCTGTATCTAAACTCATAAAACCTGATGAATTATTTAAACGGGTATAATTCGAGTTTTGCAGTTTTGCGAGTGTTGCAGATATGAAGATGCATTTTTTTGTGTCTCATTCAGAACTGAATATCACAATTTTCTAAGCGGTGATTGCCTTGTAAACGGGTTCCCATTCATTTCCCTTTGATTGGGGAATTTTAAGACCAAATCATATGCTGCTAAACAAATACTATCTATTTACATGTTTGATTAAACAAGATTAGTTAAATAGTGAAATGCACAGAATCTTGGCCCTTGATATTTTCTGCACCGCGGTATGCGAAAAAAAAAAAAAAAAAAAATTAGTAACGCATTTTAAATGTAAATTTTGAATGGATGCAATATTCATTTTTTCTTTCTCGTTTTAATATTTACCAGTGATTACTTTTGTTGTTTCAAAGGAAATATTATCTGTGCCGTCTTAGAATTCACAAAAATAGTTTAAAAGATCCAATAAAATATGAAATAAATGTCTCGTCTAAGTATATTTTTAAATTGCAACTTTTTTGCAATTTAACGTAATCATTTTAAATATGAAGTAATTTCTTTTATTTGCTGCTTTTAACGCGCATTAATGAATCTATTATTTAAAACTTATCTTTCTCATTTTGATATTCCAGTGAACATAGTTTTATTGCAAGAAAGGAAATATATCTGTTTCCGCTGCCTTAGAATTGGCGAGTGTGATGCCCGCGCATACCTTTGTTCTCAAGCGCCCCCCCCCCACCTCTTGTCTTGTAGCGCCCCCTCTTGGAAGATGAGAGGAAACTAGCAGAACGAAAAATGATCACCACCCAGTGTGACCGTTTTTGGATTGTTGTAAGTTGTAAGAAATCTGGACTGTTGTAGGTCTTGCAACAAGCTAAATCAAGCTAAAAACTCAGGCTAAAAGATAGTTATCAGTCTATTGATATACTGACCATCAATAGATGGCAGGACCATCGAATTTATTTTTAGCTTGTTGTCAGTCCAATTCTAGCCCTATGAGCGACAGCAGGATTCCTAATGGTAGGACTTAGAATAAAATCTGGAAATCTTGAACTTTCAGATTTATCCCTAAAGAGGGATATTTTCCTCTTTTAGACTGTTGTATTGTGCTGCCATCTATTAATAAAAAATTAAAGCCTTTGTACTTACAGTTATTTAAGATTACTACATTGAATACTGTGACAGACAAAACTGAAATAAATTACCAATGGAGTTTAAGTTAATATTGGTCTTAATTCAACTATTTCTTGAATTTATGTAATAATTATATTTTAATATTTACAAATCACATCCATACTTTCATGTATGATAAGCTAAACAAAAACATGCTAATTTATTATTTCATATTTATCATATAAATTACAATTTAAATTAAAATAATTTAAAAATATAATTCCCCCCCCCCCCAAAAAAAAAAAAAAAAAAAAAAAAATTACAACATCTTAAGATAGTAATCAGACATTCCCAGAAACGGTTTTCTTAGGGACTGATGAAAACTCTTACTTTAAGTTTTGGCATTTAAATTATTTATAGAGCTTATATTGTTCTCTATTAAAGCGATTCTTGAATTTATGTGGTAATTACATTGCGGAGTTTTCAAAATATAGCTACAGTTTTATAACAACATAAACTAAGCATGCTAATTTATTATTATATATTTTATGATATATATTGAATTGAAATAATTGGCATAAGTTATTTACCCCCCCCCCCCCCCACGAAAAAAAAAACTTTCATTACAGTTTATTTTAAGAATGTAAACAAGCAAATATTCCCAGAAATTCTTTTCGTAGCAAATCTTTAAAATTCTTCGACCTTCTAATCAGTGTCAATAAATATTAAGTAACAGATTTCATTTCAAAAGCAATCTTAAAGATAATAAAAAAAACGAAAAGCTGGTTATCGTTGGTTATGATAGAAAACCCTTGATTATCGCATTTTCAATAACCCG
The DNA here is from genome assembly GCA_964019185.1 of Maratus speculifer. NCBI lineage: Eukaryota > Metazoa > Arthropoda > Arachnida > Araneae > Salticidae > Maratus > Maratus speculifer. The sequence goes on from OZ025293.1 coordinate 27,005,439, forward strand.
CATTATCAGATCGCTATCGATAATTTCCCTAAGCATTTGAGGAAAGACCGGAAAATATACCTCTTTAGGGATAAATCCCAAGTTTCAAGCTTTGCAGATTTTATTCTAAGTCCTACCATTAGGAATCCTGCTGTCGCTAGACGCTAGTGCTTTTAGCTTGAAAAAACGGTCACACTGTCACCACCTGAGAAGGTGTGAGGAAAAAGGCGGGAATTTGTTTCGACCGTAAATGGAATTAATGTGGAACAAGAACGAAAATATTATTTGTATGTTATTGATTTTGTGTCCCTGTTCGTGTTTTGCTGTGTTCGTCCAGTGATGTCCTGCAAATAAAATATATTCGTAAAATAGAACTGATCCGAGAATTTATTGGCCCACAAAGAAGCACCCACACACAAGGAGTGTCACATTGGTGTCAGAAAACTGGAATTCCTTTCTATAATTATTTTAAAATTGATTTATTGCTGCTACCATCTATGTAAATATTTAATAATTATAAATTAACAATTTTGATTTATTAAAGGATAAGTTGTTTTGAAAGAAATATTAAACGAAACCCTCTTGGGATCTGCGATCACATTTACCCACTTAAAAAAAAACTGGTTATTCTTTTTAAAAGATATGCCTAAAAAGACATAAAATATATCAACTGTATTCAATATTTTAAAGGTTAAAATTTTAGTAGAGTTGTACGATTTTAATTTTCAAATATTAGGCATACATTTTAGAAATATTTCGTAACTAAAAAAAACAGGGACTCCTTTAACCCCTTTGCGACTAGAGCCGTTTGCTTAATTTTCAATCTTTTATCGCCTGTTAAAAAAAAAAAAAAATCTGGAATTGAATCGCGAAAACCTTAGATTAAATAAGGCAAAGTATCGGGGCTGCGGAGTCGGTGGGGAAAATGTCCAACTCCGACTCCGGAAATTTTAACGACTCCGTCTCCGGGCTATCTAATATACCAGTATTGTTGGTGGTAAAAATCAGGAGGGAACGAAGGAAAAATAAGGCAAAAATATCACTATTAATCCAGTTCTTAAAGCCCTAGAAGAAAAAACGAAAAAAAAAATAGTTTTCGTTTTACGAATTCTTTAATTTCCCGTCCCACTAACCTGAGAAATCAAATTACCCGAATCTTAAAGAGAAAACAAAACGGAAATTTTATTATTTCGGATTCGTGGACTCGAAATAGGGGAAATCAGTACAATTTTGATGTTAGTGTTCTTCCGAGCAGAAAAAATTCGATGGAAAGAAAAAAAAAACTAGTCAGATGTGTTAATCTCCAAACTTTCTCCTATATCATACATGTTAATACTTCTTGAAAAATGCAGCATAGCAGCGCCACCGCTAAGGTGATTTACACCAAAATCTAGTCAACAATTAATATCAACTTCTAATTGAATCTCAATTTTGATGAAAATCAGTACATTAATTTCTGAGATATGGCTATTGCAGATATCTTAAAATTCTGCATAACAGCACTACCTGTTGGGTGATGTACATCACAAACGAATCAGGATCAATTTCTATCAGATACCAACTGAATATAAAGTTTGATTAAAATCCATACATTAATGCTTGAGCCACAGCAGTTGCAAAATCGTGAAAAATGCAGCATAGCAGCGCCACCTGTAGGGCGATTTAAACCAAACACTAAACTACACTAATCTAGAATAGCAACTAATCAAATATAAAATTTGATGAAAATTCGAGCATTTGTTTTTGAAACAGTGCTATTGCAATAATCATGAACAATGCAGCATATCAGCGCCACCTGTTGAGCAATTTGCACGAAAACGTTTATAAACCTAATTATATCAAAAACTAACTGAATTAGAAGTTTGATAAAAATCCGCGCTTTAATTCTAAAGATATAGCTACTGTGGAAATAGAGAATAATGCAACAGCAACGCCTCCTGTCGAGTGATATACACCAAAGATTAATCAGTTCCAGTTTCTATCAGGGTCTAACAAAATCTAAAATTTTGTGAAATTCCATTCATTAGTTCCGGAGATAGAGCGCTCCGCAGTGAGATAGAGTGACATATTCATTAACAGACAAAACTATCAAATCGTGTTCAGGATCTTCTAAAACGTATAATTCCATCGAAAACCTTGAAGTCGAAATAATTCACAAATCCAGTACCTTAATCTTGTAACGATAGAAGAAAAAAAATTTGAAGATGAAAATTTTACAAGTTCGGAAATCCGGGATCTACTAGAGCTTTTAATTAAAAATAGTTTACATCTACTGTATACGCTAGGCAATACATTGGGAATATTTAACTTGGGTAGTCCGATATAATCCAAAAATAACAATAATTCCTTCCATGGATTTATAATTGCATATAATTGGTTTAATTTCAGTTTAAATGTCTAAGAAAAAAAGCCGGAGTCGGCTTGTTTTTTGGCGACTCCGACTCCCTTGCTCAAAAATAGGTCCGACTCCACGACTCCGACTCCGCAGCACTGCAAAGTATACAGTAAAAAAATGAACTGGTAGGAATATTAATGAAGGATTGTGAGCACGCAGGTCGCTCGTCCCCAAAGTATTAAAAGGAGTATGCACATGACGTATTTTAAAAATACGAATATATTATACGAGTAAAAGTTTCGCCTAAAAATTTAACATTACTGACGGGAATAAGTTGAGATTTGGAACACCCTTAACCTCTTCAGACCCCAGGGTTTATTTATGTACTTTTCTTAATTTCAGTTATGGATTTATATTATCAAACCGATACCTAAAAAAGATTGATCAGCAAAAAAAATTAGAATTTATTTTTTGTTGATAAAAATTGATGATACATCGGGACTCAAAAAAGACATTTTTTGACAATTTCTTTGAATTTTTTTATTTTATTATACTTTTTTGCATTGTAAAAAGACTGAAAAACATAAAATAAATATATATTTGGTAATTTTTCATTATTAATGGACTCTACAAATGATTCACACATGATGACACAGTAAAATTATTTGAGTTTTAATTTTTGTTTCGTACATTTTTGCTTCAAGCCAATTTTATATAACACGTAGCTTACTAAAAAAGAGCTATAACAAACAAATTACTATTTTGTTTAATTCTTCTATCTGTTAGGCCTCCATTTACACCAATTTCTCTTTTTTTACATTATTTATATACGTGAAAAATTTTTTTAAAGATATGTATCCTAGAAGATACATCAGGTCTGAAGAGGTTAAGGCAATTGTAAGTTGCGTACTTTGCTATATGGTAATTAATTTATAAAAAAAATCGGTAATATTTAACTAAACAAAATATTTAATATCGTAAAAACCACTTTTTTTTTTTTTTTTTTTTTTTTTTTTTTACAATTTTCGGTATCAAAAATACCAGTTATTTTAAGACTGTTTGATTGTGCCACATTTCCTTCTACTTGATGACTTGCATGGTTGGCTTTCAGTTTTGTTTGGTTTAAAACTTGGATACAGCTTGGTTTCTAACGGCCACTGTAAATCTGTTACACTACGAAAATTATCTTCTGTTTTTCTTATGTAGTCAAAATCATCAAAATGTTTTGATGGTGTATAAGGATAATGATAAACGTATGGTAGAAATGTATGATGACTATCTATCCTTTCTATAGCTATAGTTGTTATCAATCCTAAAGCAAGAGCTTCAATTAAAATCCATAAAAGAAAACTCTTAACGGGATCTATCGCTACGATAGTTGATGTAGAAGAATCTGAAGAATGTTGGAGACTGGCATCGATATTCAGCACTTTCTCAGACACATTATGATGCTGTCCTTCAACTTCTATCATGCCAAAGCACTGAATTACGAAAAAGGACCAAAGGTAAATATCGCATTTAATGACAGACATTCTTACAAAGTAGTGCTATTATTTTCATCTCATACTTCTTTCAAAACCTGTAAATAAAAATATTTTGTTAAAACTGGTCACAATTATTTTTTGCAATTAATATCAAAACAGACTAAAACTAAACTTTTATCTCAAAATTTAATACCAAGGGCGGCGCCAGAATTTGCCCGACGTGGGGGCACTGTATCCCCGACAGGGGGCCAAGTTTATAACATATATTAGAGGTCCCCGCGTGATGGGCCAGGTCCTAAAAATTGCGTCGGCAAAAATTTCAAGGTTCCAGTTCGTACAAAATAAATTAATGTTCCGGTCGGCGTAAAATTTAAAAAGTTTGCCTGCTTATATGGTCTAGCAAGTATTATATATATTAGCCCCTTCCCTCTCCCCCCGAAAAAAGTTAAAATCTCGACCCGACTTGACTCTATTTCTACAAAACATGAATTTCTACTTCGATATGGTTATAAACTGTTTTACACGAAGAGTTCTGATCAAAAAGAATTAATCTTTTTTTTTTTAAATAGTTGTTGATCTCGATGGAGAACTGGAAAATCTGAAGCAGATCTGAATCTTTTTATTGGTTGAATTCCGGAACTTATTTATTTTATTCGTTTTGTGATTGGTCTATATTTAATGTCCAAAAATGGAATACTTCTGTTGACACAATGACAAAAAAAGTAATAAAAACTTTAAAAATATTAAAAATTTGAAAACAAATTGTGATAAAGTTTGCAAACAAATTTCATTTAAAAGAGCATTTTTTTCTCTACGTCGCTGTGTAAAACTTTAAAATGTGCGATATTTAGAAGTTTAAAAATTCGCAGTTCCGAAAATTGTAAAACTGAAATTTCATTTAAATCTTGTTTATGTTGGGCCCAGGAATATTAATGTTTAATCCATGTCGTACGTAATATATGAGGCGTAATAATCGGTGCTCTAGTGTTTGTATTACTGAATGCAAAAATACAAATGAAAAACTTACATATTTTTTTTTTTAAGTTAAATTATTATTAAAAACAAAATTACGAATTCTGCATATAAAGAAGTTTTAAAATAAAAGCACTCGGGTAAAAATATCAAATTACATACAAACGCAAAGAAATAAGAAATCATTTGAACTTACTCGTATGAAAAACTTGAAAGTTTTTATGTACTGCAGAAAAATATTATAGTTCACACATTCGTAAAAAGATTGAACTCATAAAGTATTTATAATTAGTAGAAATAATAATTCAAATGCAAAATTTGCAAAGTCATAAATTTCATTGTTTTATAGTCAGATTCGTTCTTTAAAAGGTCATTGTAGCATTGTTCTTACGGTTACTGTATGATTAATTATATATTTTTTGTAAAAAAAAGCATTAAATGGTCGAATTCGATATTTTTAAATAAAAATACTAGATTAGGAAAAAAAATTAACTCCTTATATCTGTGGTCAATGGACAAATGTCGATAATAGGGTACTGCACCTTATGTAACTCTGAAATATCCTTCAAGCCTATCAGAGCAGATTTTTTTCTAGTAATTCCCACAACAACATTGAGATGTATAAAGGTTCTTTTTTACAACCAATCAGCAAGAATACGTTTGCTGAAGCTAAACAACATATTCATCGATCTCTTTATCATTCCAGCTATCGAAAAGTTTGTTTTATATTAACTTGCAGAACAGAATTTGAAAACTACTCAAAACAGATAGGCATGCATTTCCTTTTGATGAACCGCAGCTGTTATTTGCAGTTTAAACATCGTTAGATTGAAATCTAAATAAGAATACAAGTACCGTAATTTCCGGTTTATAAGCCGCAGATCAAACAATTATTTTTGGACCCAGAAAACTTATTCAGTAATTGATGATAAATATTTACCGCGATCAAAAAAGTCAAATTTCATTTTTAAAATTTTCTGGGTCAAGATATGACTGTTTGATCCGCGGCTTATCCTCTTCAGACCTGATGTATCTTATAGGATACATATCTTTAAAAAAATTTTCACGTATATAAATAATGTAAAAAAAGAGAAATTGGTATAAATGGAGGCCTAACAGATAGAAGAATTAAACAAAATAGTAATTTGTTTGTTATAGCTCTTTTTTAGTAAGCTACGTGTTATATAAAATTGGCTTGAAGCAAAAATGTACGAAACAAAAATGAAAACTCAAATAATTTTATTGTGTCATCATGTGTGAATCATTTGTAGAGTCCATTAGTAATGAAAAATTACCAAATATATATTTATTTTATGTTTTTCAGTGTTTTTACAATGCAAAAAAGTATAATAAAATTAAAAAATCCAAAGAAATTGTCAAAAAATGTCTTTTTTGAGTCCCGATGTATCATCAACTTTTATCAACAAAAAATAAATTCTAATTTTTGTTGCTGATCAATCTTTTTTAGGTATCGGTTTGATAATATAAATCCATAACTGAAATTAAGAAAAGTGCATAAATAAACTCTGGGGTCTGAAGAGGTTAAACTCCGGAAATTACTGTATAAAGAAACAACACACTTGACTGGAACAAAACCTGAATAAAATTGAAATTTCTTTCATATCCTTTTTCATTAAAATTGAACACGTTGCTGTACTAAATACTAATTTCCTTGAAATGAATGTGAAAGTAATTAATCGAACTAGAATTTTTGAAATATGTAAATTTTAAGAGTTTATAAGTACCGCGTTTTACTTTTTCCATCATTTTCTAATTTAGTCATTTTTGAGAAAATGTAATTATTTTATAAACTCTCAAAAAACATTTCGCAAAAAAATAAAACATACAGGCAGTAACTTGCTGGAACGCACGTGTGGTTGGAACGGATTTTTCTATTACTTGAAGAATTTTCTGTCTTTTGATTGTAGAATTTTTTTTTAAATTGAGATTTGGTTCATGAATTTTTCATATCTTGAGAGAAAATAGAGATAAGTAAAAAATTAGTTTATAATAGAAAAACCTAGTACACAGCGTTGTTGCACAGTTAATTAAACAGTCCTTTAATTTAAAAAAATGCATCTGTAGATATTGGAGGATTTCAGGTAGTTTTAGCATTAAATTGATTAATTTTCTTTATTTTCGAAAAAATGTTCAAATTAAAGCAGACTTTTTTAGCTATAGAAATAATAATAAAAACAATGGGGGAAAATATCTTCAATTTCCATTTTGTTTTAGAGTGTATATTGATCAAATGCACAAAGTGTGATGTTCCAAATTTTGATAAGATCAAAATTTAAATCTGAAAGAAAAACTTTAATACAAAATTTCGAAGAGAAATGTAAATGAAGTGAAAATTGTAAAATAATTGGGAATCTAAAAGTGAATTATTTTAATATCAGCGAAAAGCGATCTGCAATTATAAATATATCGCTGATTCGAACTGCGAGTTATTCAGGAGATCTAGCTGCGGGTTGGAGGTCTGCGAGGACCAAAATTTCCCGTCTCAACATTACCGAAGCATTCCTTTGATTTTCATCTTTTCTATTATTTTAATTAATTTCTGCCTTCTGTCATAAGTTTTTTTTTAATTTTGATCTTAGATTTCTGATTTTTACATATTTTTAGATAAAAGGGATTTAAATTCCGTTTCTAATACGAATAGTACTAAGCAACACAGATGCCAGAATACCCCATGTAATTTGACGAACATGCTGCTTTAGGTGTGAATATTTCAGGTATTTGGTGTTTTTTCTGTATTTTTTGCAGGAGGTGCAGTTGAAATGGCAAAATTAAAGTGCAATTTTTTTCTGTTTTTACGGAATCTAATCAATGGGGCAATAGTTCAATTCACGGATTGTTTACCGAGCACGGAATCCTCCGCGGAATGGGTTATACCCGACCTGAGCTAATTAATTATATATCCATTCAACCTGAACCAGTTTTTAAAAAATAGATAACCCGAACTTGACAAAACTTCGATCTAAAATCAATAGTATTCATTCCGAACGCAATCCCAACTCAGTATGAAAAAACAAAATTCCATCTTGTAAAGCAATAATGGAAAAGTAGTCTAGTATCAATTATATTTTTTATATAGAAAAATCGATATATCTGTATATTGACTCATTGACACTCAAATAATATAATTTTTCATTTTAAAATATATTTTGGGGATACTTTTGAGGAATCTCATAGAATCGAGCCCATACGCTAAAACAATTAAAATTACCCGACTCAAAAAATAGAAGTCAATCCTAAACTCTCCGAAAAAAAATTAACTTTAGCCAGGTCCGACTAAAACCGCCAGTCGAGTTGAGTTTAATTTAATTTTCTGAGGAGATGCAGGATCGGGTTTCTAACCGAAACCCGATTTGAGCTCGACATTTCTACATTTCGACCTGAACCCGAAATATTTCAACCCAACCAAACCCTAATTCAAACTGATGAAAAAATATATCCATGCTGTAATGCGAATTATGTAAGATAATGTTTAAAATTATATATTCAGTAACAATTTTAGATTTTAAGTAAAAAAATCAGTATACATAAATTCATTGACATTCAAATACAGTTTTTCATCTTAAAATAAGTTTTGTAAATTCTTTTGAGAGATCGATTCATCTCGAATCAAGAACCATAAGTATCAATATCCAACCCAAACCTGAAACAATTAAAGTTAGCCCGACTGGAATCCGACACTCAACGACAAAAATTTAGGCTCAACCCGATCCGGTCCAGCAGAGCCGTCCCTAGCATATGGTCCCTAGTAAAGGCGAGGCCGGGTGCGAGACTTTTGCGAGGCCTTTTTCTTCTAGAGTCTCATATCGAATCAGGGCCGTAACTAGAGGGGTGCCAAAGGGTGGGGGGCACAGCCCTCCATCCTAAAACATTTTGAGAGCCTTCTCTGGAAAAGATATTAAAGTCATTAAAGGAATTTCTGTTCCAAAAATCTAAATGAAATTCTGTTAAAAAAATCGAATTTAGTTTTGAGGCTCATGTTTTGCAGAAGTACTAAATTGCAGCATCTGTACAAAAAGTATAAATTAGTGTTTCACTTGCACATCCTTTTTTCATATATGAAGCTAAGAGGATGTATAATTTTGAACTAACTGTACACTTGTATTTTTCATTCTGCATTCTATTTTTTTCTTAGCATAAAATGAAGTTATTACTAACCATTTAATAAGAAACATAGTGCTTAAAATGTGTTTGAGTATGCATTTTTCAGAGAGAAAGAGAGAGAGAAATGAGCCCCTCTCCTTACCTTTTCTTGGACTCCCATGAATATGTGGAGCAAAATTGGATAATTTTATTCCAAATATTCTGTAACAATGTCACAGCATGTTCACAAAACTAAACTATGAAAACTAAAAGACTACAAGGAATATTTTTTGCTTTTGAATATCCGCGCCTAAGTTTTGATTGATAAAAGTTTTACATTTTATAAATAACCATTTTAAAATATCTAAATTTAATCAGGAAATAAATAACATGCAGAAATTTAAAAAATGTTTAGATATTTAAATTTTTTTTTAATTATTATTTCATTCCAGCGCGAGGCCTTTCTAGGCGCGAGGTTCTGTGCGGCCGCACCTTTCGCACACCCCTAAGGACGGCTCTGCGGTCCAGACTGCGAGTCACGTTAGGTACAGTTTGCCCGACACGATGAAGCATTCTACTTGTTATCCAAGACAATCCCGACAAAATAATTTTCGTTTTCGTATTTTAACTGAACTAAAAATTCTTCATTACCAAGCCGATCGTAAATCCAAAATAAGCGAAAACTGATCCAAAAATTTAATGTAGTTTAAAAAAAAAGAACCGTATAAAATTAATTTTTAGTATAAATTTTATCTTTTAGTTGAAAAATAAACATGTATAGAGTCATTCATGCATCATCCTATGCTGTCATCCATGTAGATTTTTATTTTAAAAATTCAGATTTTTTTCGACAATTCGGGTTTATCTAAACTCAAATTGCAAGAATCAAACTTCAGTCAGAAACCGCTGTACAAAAAAGAATTAGTTTAGTCAATCCGGCTTTCAAAAAAAAAAAAAAAAGCTCCATATTTCGACCCAACTTGAATGGGCTGAAATTCAAAAGTCAAAATATTTTCCCCGACGAAATTCAATTTTGACCCCGATGGGGGGGGCCAGGTATGCCCGACGGGGGGGCATATGCCCCCACGGACCCCCCTCTGGCGCCGCCCTTGTTTAATACTCTTACTTATCTTTAGTAACTCACAGAAATTATTCATCACACAATTCATTACACAGTTGTTACTACAGAAGTTGTTGCATAAGTATTGTGAGTGGTGGCGGTGTCTAAGATCACCGAATTATTAAGAAAAAGCTAGATTAATTCAAAGGATACTGTTTCGATACTAAACTTTATGTACAGAATTTTTATAGTCAAAAGTCATCTTTTCAGATGTTTAACAACAATATTAGGATTCCAATATTAATATGAAGGGAGGATTGTACTTTGTGTCACTAAATAATGAAATACAACGTTTATAAGACATAAATATTATACAACACATACGGCTGCTTCAAGACTTCTAAGAGCCCGTCATCATTGCATAAAATCAAAGTTAAAATTGCATTAAAAACATGGAATAAGAAGGAGGGACAGAAAGGCCAAGAGATGTACCTCACTTCTCGACTGCCGACGATGAAATGTGAAATCCAGATCATAAACAACTGAATAGAAGAACATTCGCGCATTCGAGGAGACCAATCAGAATTGAACATTTGCACTGGGAATGTCCAAGCAAAAAGAAAACTGGAAGGGGGGGGGGGGTAAAGGAAGAGAACGAATTAGAAAACCTGAAACCATAGTTTAAACAAATTGGGGGTGCTGGATAAATCGTTAACTAAATTATTTGAATTTTTTCATTCATGGTATTTTCGATCTTGTCTTTTGGGAGGCTTATCGTATATGGAAACACTCAATTCAGTTAGATTTATTATTATTAATATCCCCTATTTTTCTAAACTATATAGCTATAACTATATACTATATTTTTTCGCACAAAAAAAAAGATTAAAAAATAAGACTTATTATTATTTTAGAGGAGGAAGGCGACTTATACACGGGTTTTGTATTTTTTGTTATTTTTAACAACATAAGTTATGGGATCGACTTATATGCGAGTATGTTCAGTAGGCAGGTTAAAATACAAGGTACAAATGTATATCAAATATGTATTTTCAATACTGCCAATCTCTGAGTGAAAGTCACAGTGGTGCAGAAAATGTTTTTAATCTCAATATTTCCCCCAATCCATATAAAAATTCCCTTAAACTTTTACGATATGTTATACAGGCATGGTACAGGCTGAGCAAAGAAAAAGCTGAACTTTTACGGCCTAATGGACTTTTGATGAAATTCGCGTTTCAAATTTCTATCATTTGAGTCCTATGCAAAGAAAATAGTAAATTTCTTAGATTTGTCGTATTGGAAACTTTGCCATTCAAGTGTGAAAAGTTATTTTTGTCAATGTATCTATTTCCAAAGAAAAATTATGGATTATGTCTGTCAATTATTGAAGAAAAATTGCAAATTTTGTTAATACATCACCGATAAAAATCGTCTATGTAGTATGATTAAAAAAAAGCTAGTCGTGACAAAAACAATTTTCTTTTAGTAAGATGAATTAAAAAATATTTATTTCATCTATCGCTCATTGTGTTATGTCAGGAAATGTACCTGCCTGCCATTGATAAAAATGGCCAGTGGCGTAGCTACGGGGGGGCAAGGGGGGCACCAAATTGAGAGAGGTTTAAATCGAAATTATCTTACATTGTTTAACATCAAACGAAAATTGTTGACTTTTAATTTTTTTTTATGTGTGTTAATGTATTCTTTAGTAAAATATTTTGTTGGATCCAATTAATGAAGAAAGGAAAAAATTATGTTAATACTTCTTCTAGGGATTTCTCAACTCAATCGGTAACGAAAATAATTATGTTTTTGAATTAAGACGCAAAATGATTAAATAAGGGCGCAAAATTCAGAGGAGCTTTAAACCGAAACTATTTCACATATTTTGAAAATGAATAATAATTGTTGACTTCTTTTGTGTGTGTGTGCGTGAATGTTTTAAAGAGAAATTCGGTGAAGATGGAAGGGATGGCAAAATTCATAAATGTCAATCGCTGATGGAGGTTTTTAGCTGTCTAGCCTGAAGAAAATAAATCATAAAGTCGGTTCGATGTATAGATGTAGGAAAAAATCTTTCAAAATGAACTTCTGGGATGAACTCCATTGTCTTCGGCAGTATAAAACGGGTGTGCTACGCAGCCAATAACCAACCATTAAAAACATGCATTCAAATTTGTTTCTGTCAAAATCAATCGCCGGAATGGAGATTCATTCTGTGTCACCGTGTAGAAGGCATACTGCGCACGTGCAAGAACATCTGGTGATAATCGTAAAATGAATTGAAAGAAAGAAAATTCCCTTGAAATAGGATAAAAATGCAGATATCAGATATAATATCAGATAAAAATGCTTCTGGTGATGGAAGATAGAACTAAAATCTGTAAAACCACCAGACCACAAGAAATTTTAATTTCTTTCAACTGGCAAATCAAATTCAGATGAGTGAGCGATTTTTGCCATTTTGTGGGGGGAAAAAAATCGCATTTTTGATGAATTTTTAATTGATATTCTCGACTATAAGAAAAAAAGAAAGGAAAAATTTTAAATCTCCCATTCATTAGGATAGGATTTGCCTTGTACTACCTTCACCCAAAATTTCAGAATTGTATGTATAGTAGATATTTTTAGTTCCTCTCCATAATATACACGGACACACATAGATTGGTTTTCATGCTGATTTTTGCTGTTCTTAGCATTCCATATAAATATTTAAAATGAAAGTTTCCTTAAACCAATGCAAAAAGTACTATTTCTTCCTTATTGGAAACTCCATCTTTCCGTCAAATCGTCATTGAGAAAAACCAAATAATGAAATGTGAGCGACCTATCCCAAATTTTTCCTACTTAAATCGTATAAAAAAACGAAGTAGGACTTTTCAGTCTTCCTATAACGACCACTACAAACGTTTGTTTTCGTCGTTTTAAAAATTCAATTTATTTTACATATATTTAAATTCAGTGCATATGCATTAGCGAAAATGACATCTATGTAAATTAAGGGAATGACTGAAAGATCAATGGAATAAAATAACTTGACTCGGGAACCTCTTTGGTACGAACTCTTTCGTCATTGCATCTTACAATCATTTCGGTGAATTCGATCGGAGGTCTTACGACTTATTTACGCCAATTTCGGAACCTACATGGTCGTAGGTCATGCAGGCTTATCAGAATTGCCAAATTTAAACTTTTTTGTTCCAGTTCATGCAAATATGTTCAGGTTTGTAATATTTTCTAGTAGGGGGCGAAGATGTCAATTTGCAAGAAACGTTTAATTTAATTGGTTAATTAGCTCTTGGTTGACATATGGTCAAGATCCGCACAATTCCTGGAATCTGAAACATACAAAGATTTAGCAACAAGCGAAAGAATTGCCTAAACGTCAGTATTTTCCTTCTTAAGTTACTCTCTGATTTTGCTGGTGAACATAAGAAATATCATGCTGAAAAACAAAATTCAAGGAGTAAAATGGATTTTGAGAAAAATAATTTATGGATTAATTTAAATTTTTGAATTGCAAAAGGATTTTAGTTTTTATCATTTTCATCTATTCTATAGCATCTCTTTCTCTATATTGATGCCTGATCATTGTCATGCGATTGAAAATATTTTAAGGGTTTATTAAGATCTTAAACAAATTCGTTAGATAACTTGATTTACCACAAGAATACAAAACCTTTTATTGTTTTTCCATCCATCTTTAAAAATGGATTAGTATAGCAATTTGAAATTCTAGGGTGACTGCAGTTTTCAATCAGGAGATTTTATTTCTATAATAGGGCCAGTGATGTAGTGGAGGGTATACGCCGTATACCTTCTGGATCTTTTAAAGGAACATCGTATACCGTCTGTTTCTGAAGAAAGCTATAGTATATACACTTTAGGGTATACTCGCTACCTTGAGTGTATACCCTATGCTTAGAGCGAATACCCTCTGTACTTTTTACGACTGCAACACTGAATCGGACGTATCATAATTTAGCAGTTTTAGTACATGTGTTTTTTTGCAAATTTATTCTCTTTGCCGCTATTCCCATTACAGAGCCAGATTACCACACAGGCCTATAAGGTCATGACCTTGGACCCACTGTTGCTGGGGGCTCAAATTTAATAAAATGATTTTTTTTTTAAAAAGCCTTAAAATTGTAGTTTCCGTATTATTTTCTCATAAACAAAAATATATTTTGATTAGTTTTGAAACCGTATCGTAATATCTAATAATAATCCATTCATTATCCTTTACACCCCCTCCCCCCCCCAAAAAAAATGTATAGGAACTGCACGGTGTCCTCAAACAGGTGCTGGGCCATGGGTCCGCACAACCCTAATCAGGCTCTGCATCCTACATGCTTAAAACAACATAAACATATCCGTGAATGTACCGCTAAGTTTTTGAAATTCCCATTCAAATTCGATATTGATGAAAATTGGAAATCTTCAGTAATACAGTTCTATGCATTTTAGTTTAGTGTGTTTGAGTAAAATTATCCAAATCCTTTAAAACAAGAAAAAGTGAAGATGCCTTTTCCTCCCAGTAAAAATCAAAAAGACTATTTTGTTTCTTCTTCCAAAAAAAAAAAAAAAAAAAAAAAAAATATATATATATATATATATAATCTTTTTTTTGAGGGGGGGAGGGGGGAAGCAAAAATTAATCTTGCCGAAGGCGCCAAAGAACGTAGCTACGCCACTGAAAATGGCATTTACTCATAGCAATATGGCGTATATTTTATCAATCGGTAGTGGCAAATAATCGTGATTTTTTCAATCAGTCAAAGCAAAATAGTGACTGTCTACAATCGGTTGTTGAAATGGATCACAAAATTTCACAATCATTCATTTGTAAAAATTGTAAATTTTAATAATCACTCGCTGTATTAAAAAAATCAATCAAATGCTGCTAAAAAATGTGAGTAAAAATCAATCGAATGCTGCTAAAAAAAAGTCCTTCCGGCAATGCCGGGAGGAAGAGGTAGCTTTCATATACTTATTTATTTATTTATTTTAAAGTAAGTTACATTGTTCAAAAATACTAAGCTCAAATTAGTGGAAATAATCTTATAAAATTAATGATTTTATAAGATTGAATACTAGTTTTTGTCAAGACTGAATATTAATAGGAATTTTTAGAAATTAGTCATCTTTTATTAAACCTGGTTTTATTTTAAGCGATTTAGAGAGTCACCAAATTCCACGATATCATGAAGTGTATGCCATTTTAAAGCAGCATGATGGATCGTTGAGATCAGACCGTTTCAAAATGTCAGCCATAAGCAAAATTCAAAGTGCTATAACTCAATCACTTTTTAAGATATAGACAAAATAAAAAGTGTTCTGGAATTGTTGTTTTAAGTTCTAACACGTAAAAGAAAAATATTTTTCAACTTTTAATTTTTTCGCATTTAATTTTAAATTTTAAATTTTTTTTTAAATTTAAAATGGCCACCATTTTGAAACAAAATTGCGAATGGTGCTGGCCAACGAACTCGGTCGAGAAATTTGTATGTACCATGTACATACCAAGTTTCATTGAAATCGGTTCATAAATACGCGTGTTATTACGTGACAAAAATCAGATCGTTTCAAAATGTCAGCCATAAGAAAAATTCAAAGTGCTATAACTCAATCATTTTGTAAGATATAGACAAAATAAAAAGTGTTCTGGAATCGTTGTTTTATGTTCTAACACGTAAAAGAAAAATATTTTTCAACTTTTAATTTTTTTGCATTTAATTTTAAATTTAAAAATTTAAAAAAAAATTAAAATGGCCGCCATTTTGAAACAAAATGGCGGATGATGCTGACCAACGAACTCGGTCGAGACATTTGTATGTACTATGTACATACCAAGTTTCATTCAAATCGGTTCATAAATACGTTAGTTATCGCATGACAAAAATCAGATATATGTATGTCAACATTTGAACGGAGGGTGGTTTTGGGGTCTGGGGGGTCATGATCTGTGAAAATATACCAAAATTTTCCGGAAGTGCTTTCCTCCGGACGGCTGCAATAGGTAGCTTTTTACTTTTTGTAATGAAAGCTACCTAAAAGTGAGTAAGTGTGATTGCAGATCGCACCGGTTTTGTTTAATATCTCCTTTAAAACACTTTATCATTAAATTAACAAATGAAAATTGTCGATAACAATAAATAAAATATTTCACTTTGCATGTCAAAATTGATGATAAATATGATGCAATATGATAACATAAAAACAAATAAGTGCATTTTCCATGTTATTTATTTAATTTAAACTTGCATGCAACAATTAGAAGAAAAGAACAACAAAAAATTAACTGGTAATATTTTTAAAAAATATTTTAATTAAAATAAGTTTTTTTTCTTCAAAATTTTATGATTTGTTCTGTGACAAGGTATTCAGCTGTAACTACACAAAATTTGAACTCTGATTTATATAATTTTTGTGTACAGACAGGTTTTTTTTTCTATAGGAATAAAACAAACGTTATTTATTTTATATACTTTTATTTTCTTTTAAATTTATACTTAAAAAATAAAAGCAAATAGTCACTTTTATTTCAATTATGTTTGTATTGTTGTATTGATAAATGCAAATGCTAAAAGATTTGATAATTAAAAAAATAATTATAAAAAATATTGATTATTATTGATATTTCTACTAATTTGTAATTATATTCATATTTAATTTGTCGTATTTCATTGCAGGACCTATATATCAGGCATTGTATCGAGATCTTGGTTTTTCAGTTAGCCAACGTTTTTTCGAACATGATGGTTCTAATATTTTCGCCATATATGATATGTGTCATCTTTTAAAAACAGTCCGTAATACAGATGAATTATGATGTTGAATTCACGGAAGTGAAAGAGGGCAATGAACAGCGACGTAGGATGAGAGCTGGGAAGATATTGAGCAATTTTATAAAGACGATTGTAAGGACGAAAATAAATACAGATCTGCTGCAAAACTGACTGATGACCATATATACACTGACGGACAAAAAAAAAAAAAAAAAAAAAAAAAACGGGAGTGAAGCTTGCACCTCAAGTATTTAGTCATACTGTTGCTGCAGGAATCAGTATGTCTGTCCACGGCCGAACTCAATGTCCTCCTCCTCTCTCTCTCCTTATACTTAATCAGATTGATAACTTTTTTGCTAAAAGATCTACATGGAATGAAGAAGTTATTCGTGAATGCGTATTGTGGAATGCCTGTTCTCCCAAAGGATACCGATGTGTACGAGAAAGAAAATTGTTGACTTTGCCATCTAAAATTACTTTAACGCGCTATCTGGGGCCATTTACTGGAGAGCTAGGAATCACGACTTTAATAAAAGAAAGACTGATTGAGGAAGCAGATAAATTAAATTGTTATGAAAGATTCTGCTCTCTAATTATTGATGAAATGACAACAAAACAAAATCTTCAGTATGATGATAAGGTTGACACTTATTTTGGTTTTCAAACCAATAGTGAAAAAAAAATCCAAGGCAATTAGCCAATAGATTGTTGTGTTTTTTAATTAATGGTTTGTCTTCAAATTTCAGAATTCCATGTGGATACTTTTTTACTAAGCAACTTACTGGCAAGGAACTGCATAAATTAACCCTCGAAGTCTTATCAGAAGTTGAAAAATGCAGCTTTAAAATAATAAGATTGGTTACTGATAATCACAAAACAAATGTCGCCATGTTTCGCATTTTAGGGAATGGAAAGCTACATTATCAAGTACCTCATCCAAATGACAACACAAGGCCTCTCTTTTTAAGTTTTGATCAAAACCATTTGATCAAAAATATAAGATCCCAGTTGCTAGAAAAGGAAATGGCCTATAAGGACGAAATTATTTCTGGAAAATTCATAAAACAATTGCAACAAAAAGAAAATATCAAAGCAATTAGAAATTTAACAAGGCGACATGTCGAGCCAACTAATATTGACAAGGTGAATGTTGGTCGGGCCGTAATGATTTTTTCTCCACCAGTAACTACTGCTCTATCTTTTCTATGTGAAAATTCAGCTAGCCACCCAAAAGCATATGAATTTAAAGATGCTTCCTGTACAATTGAATTCATGAAAAATATACAGGGTGTCCCCTCTCAACGGTGGCCAATGGCTAATTTCTAAACCGTTAGTCATACACATATAGTTCCAGTTGCAAAAATGCTTTAAAAAAGGTAAAGAATTGTTTTTCAAGCGATTTAGCTCAAAATAAAATTTTATTAAAAATTTACGAAAATTAACTTTTTATACGGTCTCTCGGTCCTATAAGTGATATTTAGTAAATTTTTCCCACTACACTAACAAGTAAGAGAAAAAAGGTCCCATTCACATAACATTAAAATTGACAGAGTTATAAAGCTTTAAATTTCAGGACTTAAACCATTTTTCTGTAGCTAAATACGGATGAATTGGACTGAGCTGTAAGGGAACGTTCACTAAGTGCTTAAAGTATTATAAAGGGCGTCTATTTTCAAGGCTGTCTAATAGCTAATTCCTAAATCATTTGCCACAGACATATAGTTCCAATTTCTAAAAGGTTTTAAATGAGATAAAGAAATATTTTAAAAGCAATTTAACTGAAGGTGCTACCATCGTATAAGTTTTACGGTAATGTTAATTTTTATTATTTAACTTCTAGATTGGTTAAAATAGTTGAAGACGTGAGTTTTAAAATTCTCTTTACCGTGAAAATCAAATTTTGGGAAATTGCAATTTTATTTTAAAAGGTGTGGTATTTTGAACATTCATACGTATTTTTCCCTTGCTCAAAATTTCTATTGAAATATTAACTCACTTCCAAATATCCGATCGAGGTTCAATTTGCACACTTATTTATATCCAATGACAGAATAATATTAATACAATTTTAAGTGCGCACCATTTATTTATTTTATAGGATTACATCAAATTCTGTTAGGTTAAGTAATGTAATAGAATAGTAAATATATGTCATTTTGTAACGATTTGTGACTATTGCTTTTCATAAATTAAATTAACAAACTTTCTGTTATTTCTTTACTTATAATTTTAGTACAAATTTTGCTTTAATATGTAATCATCAACATAAATTTAAAAATAATATTGTAAATATTATTTTACTCTCAATGTTTAATGTGAAATTTTATATCTTGCGTTTATTTTTATTTCCAGTAAATTTGTGACTGACCCCTAATTTGCAGCAATAAAGATGCTTCAACTTTAAACAGCTATTACTCGGTCAGTTTTAATCGTAGAGGAATGGGACTTTTTTTGTATTATTTGTTACAGTAGTGGGAAAAATTTACTAAATATCACTTATAGGACCGGAGGACCGTATAAAAAGTTAATTTTCGTAATTTTTCAATAAAATTTTATTTTGAGCTAAATCACTTGAAAAACGATTCTTTACATTTTTTAAAGCATTTTTGCAATTGGAACTACACTGGTGTCCAAAATTTAAGCATAATTGGTAATTAAGTAATTATTTTTAAGTAATGAAAGAAATATGAATCGGAATGTGCTGAAACTCCAGGTGTGTAAACAAAATAGTACGCGTCACATATTTTCGCGAAGAGTTTTCCCCGAAATCGAACAGGGGACCGTCAACAAATTGAAAAATAACGAAGATCTTTTGGATAACCCTGTCAAAACTAATGTAGCAAAAGCGTTCAAACTGCACATTATGATTAATCGGCTTATTGTAATGTACTGTGTTAATTTTTACAAGGATAGCATGTATACTCGTAGAGAAATTAAGGTTTTTATAAAAACAGTCCTAAGTTTTTTGCTTATAATTTGCAGAGTTCTTAATATAAAATAGTGTTCTTTTTTGAAAAAATGACAAACATCATTGTACACAATACCCTGTCATCAGAATTAAAAAATAATAAAAATTGTATGACAAATGAGTAGGTTTACTAAATAATTTTTTACTGCGCATGCGTGAACGCTATTAAAATTTCATTTGAATAATATGTTAGTTAAATGTATAGAGCAACTTTTGTGAAAGTCTCAAAAACATAGCTTAAAAATTCTGAAAATTATCGTTGATAGAATGAGATCAAAATCCTTTATTTCCTAAATGAAGCAAAAAGATGAGGGGCTGTATCCATATTCCATTGTTTAGTGCCTACACAATATTGCACGTAAAACTATATTTAGGTAAAACCCCTGATTTTTTTTGCTTCCTTTAGGAATAACGGATTTTGAGTTGATTCTATAGGCTCCCATTTTCAGAATTATCAAGCTATGTTTTTGAAACTTTTACAGAAGTTGCTCTATACATTTAGCTAACACAATATGCCAATGACATTTTGATATCGTTGACGCATGCGCAATGAAAAATTATTTACTAAACATACTCATTTTTCATACAATTTTTATTATTTTTAAATTCTGATGACAGGGTATTGTGTACAATGATGTTTGTCATATTTTCAGAAAAGAACATTATTTTATAATAAGAACTCTGCAAATTATAAACAAAAAACTTGGAAAAATTTAGGACTGTTTTTATAAAAACCTTAATTTCTCTACGAGTATACATGCTATCCTTGTAAAAATTAACACAGTACATTACAATAAGCCAATTAATCATAATGTGCAGTTTGAACGCTTTTGCTACATTAGTTTTGACAGGGTTATCCAAAAGATCTTCGTTCTTTTTCAATTTGTTGACGGTCCCCTGTTCAATTTCGGGGAAAACTCTTCGCGAAAATATGTGACTCGTACTATTTTGTTTATACACCTGGAGTTTCAGCACATTCCGATTCATATTTCTTTCATTAGTTAAAAATAATTACTTAATTACCAATTATGCTTAAATTTTGGACACCAGTGTATATGTCTATGACTAACGGTTTAGAAATTAGCCATTGGCCACCGTTGAGAGGGGACACCCTGTATACAAATGGTTTACAATACACGATATATCGAATTGCGATCAGTATATAAATTCAAGAAATAAAAACAAAATGCCTTTCTTTGCCTTGGATGATGAAAGGCTTAACTGGCTAGAGAATGATTTTCTGGATTATATTACCTGTATAAAGGAATCATCGGCTGAAAGAAAAATGCAGTTTTTAACGAAAGAGACACATGAAGCATTAATATTTACAACATTATCTACAACAAACTGTATAAGATACCTGTTACAGCCTGGCTATCAGTACATTTTAACCAGAGCATTGAATAGTGACCCCATTGAATCATTCTTTTCTCCACAAAGACAGATGAATGGTGGGAATGATGTTATGGATGTAAAGACAACTTTATTAAACATGGAAAAAATTTTAAAAACTGGCCAACTTTTAAAATCCAAATACTCTAATGCTGGACAGAATCATTGTAGTATTTCAAATCATAAAAGGCCGTGTGCTTCAAAAACCAAAATTTGCATATGATCTTCCAGAAAATGCTTTAGAAATTCTGGATCGTCTGATAGAACAAGGTAAGTCATTTAACACTAATTTTGAATTTAATTAGAGTCGCAGCAACGTTAGTGCGGGCAGTGCCCTGGCACCAGGCGCCATGCTGAAAAAGTGCTTTTTTGTGAAATCAGTTATCATTATACCGATACACTAGCAATCATTAGACATATAGACGATAGTTTCTGAAAATGGTACCAGAGTTTCCCCCAGAGGGTTTCAGGGGGGCGCTCCGCCCCTCTTGCCCTTTAGTTTAAAAAAAATAGCGCCCCTCTTGCCCTTCATCCAAAAACTAGCGCCCCTCTTGTCGCTCATTGAAAAAAAAATAACGCCCTTCTTGCCCCACATTTGAAAAAACACAGCCTTTCAGCGATGATGCAGATGCGCTATAACGCATAAATTACATAAAAAATCGGCGACGGAACGCAAAAAATAGCTCTTACGCGTCCCACAAGACGTGTAATTTCCTTAAAAAATTGCGAAAAAAAGTCAAATTTCACTAAAAAAAAATCACGAAATAAAGACTCATTTCCGGTAAAATTCCCGACAAAATGGCTAATTTCGTCACAAAATCCCATAAAAACGGCAGATTTCCTTAAAAGATCGTAAAAAAAGCCAATTTTCATGCAAAAAGCGCGATAAAACGGAAAAATTTGTCAAACAATTCACGAAAAACGACAATTTTCATAAAAAATTGCGATAAAACGGCAGATGTCATAAAAAAATTTCAATAAAACGGAAAATTCTGTCAAAAAATTTCCGAAAAACCACTAATTTTGCCAAAAATTCCCGAAAAAACGCAAAATATGTCAAAATATCCCGAAAAGACGGCAGATTTTGTCAAAAGATTGCAAAAAAAAAAAAAAAAAAAAAAAAAAAAAAAAAAAATGCAAATTTCCTTATAGAGACACACACACAAAAAAAAGTTAATGCCAGAATTGAATTTTTCTGTTCTACAAACTAATTTTCCTGCTTCAAAATTGTGTTTTTAATTCTCAAAAAGCGGATTTTCCTACTTCACAATCTAGGCGTGTGAAGGGAAAAATTACTCCTGGGGCATAATTAGAATTTAAGGCCTCCCCCCCCCCTCCCAACTTTTTCATGTGACAGCCCAAAAATGACGTTTGTAGCATAAATTTGGCAACCCCTAAATTTCCGAGCCCGAGGCGACCTTCTCCTCCCCCCCCCCCTTTGTTCACAATCCTCTTTTGACTGTACAAAACTTTCTAAATGTGAATCCTGAAAGCACCCGTTTATGAAACAAAAAGAACCCCTTATTGAACAAAAGTATTCTTTTTTCTCAAAAAAAAAAAAAAAAAAAAAAAAAAAAAAGTCTTTTTCAATAAATTAGGCTTGCCCCTTAACAATCTTTTAACAAAATCGGCTGTCTTTTCGCGATCTTTTAACAAAATTTTTGTTCTTTTTCGATTTTTTGACGAAATTTCTGTTTTTTCACGATTTTTTGAACCGCTAAATTCTAGATTCAACTGTATAAAAAGTGCCCTTTTCAGAACAGTAGAGCCCTGCCCCTTTTTAAACCTGGGGGAAACTCTGTGGTACTTTATAAAATTGCTGCGGCTCTAAATTTATTCGTGAATTTAACCTGAAATTTAATAACGGAAATTATAAGCAACTTAATTAATTTCTTTTTATTTAGTACCACCAAAAGCTAATCTGA
This sequence comes from Maratus speculifer, assembly GCA_964019185.1. Lineage (NCBI taxonomy): Eukaryota > Metazoa > Arthropoda > Arachnida > Araneae > Salticidae > Maratus > Maratus speculifer. The sequence continues at coordinate 27,028,446 of OZ025293.1, forward strand.
AGTTCGCAAGCATTGCCATCGTTAGCGGATATCTTGTGAGATTAATTAAAGAAAAATTTGAATGCGTATCCTGTTTATCAAGCATTGAAACCGACAAATGTGATGCGCCAATACTGCAGTTGATTACCAATCAGGATAGAGGTGGACTTTGTTACCCAAAACCACAGTTTGTCAATTTGATTTCCATAATAATGGATTTTATGGAACAGATTATACCGATTTTAAACGGAAACGGACTTGTTAAAACAAGTTATGATTTAATTTTTCCAAAACTAATAAAAAGCCCTTTGTGGGCATGCGATTTAAATGACCACAAAAAAAAACATATGTTCTTTAATATGTGCAAAGTTTTTGCCTATTATTTTAAAAAATATGGCAAAGAACTTCACAAATGAGGCCAACTCATCGTATAAAAATTCTTTATCAAGAAAATTTTTAAAGTTTACTTAAATTTAATTTTATAATTCTTATTGTATATTTTATTGTAAAAATTCTCTTAGTGTTTAAAGTACCATTAAAAAAATCTGAAAATCATTCGCAATGTAAATATATATATTTCAAATAATTAAAAATCGTGTAAATATCCAAGTTTTAAAAATATGTATATGATTTTGATTGCCGGACAAGGGCGAAAAAACTTATATTTTATATAATGATTATAAAATACACCTTTATTTCCATCATATATTTTTATACGATGACTTTCCAGAATTAAAATAGTTAATTTTATATGGTTTTTTTTTTTTTTTTTTTTTTTTTTTTTTTTTTTTTTTTTTTTTTAAGATTAGCACTTATAATGGTTAAATTATTTGAAAAATTGTTTGCAATGTACAGATAATTAATATTTTCTAAATAATTAAGATACACATAAATACCCATGTTTTAGAAAAAAAAAATCGATATGATATCATTGCCCAATATTGTCGAAAAAGTTTGCTTCATTTGTTTATGTTTTAAAACATGTAAATATATTTTTATTTTCATCGTATACTTTATTGCCATGTCTGTCCGGAGTTAAAATATTTCATTTAATATGTAAGTATGTTGTTTTTCTATACTGTTGTAATTTCAGAGCAGCACGCAGCACATATAATAGCTCAAATTTATTGAAAATTGTTTGCAATGTATATATATGTATATATCCATATTTTAAAAAATAATTAAGAATAGTGTAAATTTCCATGTATTGAAAAAAATCGTTATTTTTTTTCTTGCCGGATAGATTTCTTGCCAAAAAGATTTGCTTATATTATGAAACCATATGGTTACATTTTTATTTTTATCATATACTTTAATCCCATGACTGTACAAAGTTAAAATGTTTAATTTTATATGCAAGTTTGTGAAATTTTCTATATGCTTGTATATTTCAGATCAACACATAGATTTTTTTTTTCCTTAAATGTATTATATTTTTTATAATACACTATCTACCAGAAAGTATTTGTACACTTTCAGTTTTTGACATTTTGTCAAATATTTAAAAATATACTGGTCGGATTCTTCTGGAACTTCAGAAATATAAAGATTGTTTCACTTTATATTTATTTACATTCATTTGTTAAGCGGGTAATTAGGGGGCCGGCAAAAAAACAAAGAATAATAGAAATATTTGGGATCGCCCTGTACATGAAAATGCACGAAACGACTTATCGCTTTAGAATACAAATATATGAATGCAGTAGAATATGTACACTAATTTTTGTGAGAATAGCATGTATATTTATGGCGATAGAGCGATTTTTTTGAAAAATTCAAAAAATTCTGGTATGTTTTTTGTTTATATCATGCTGGGTTTTTGACCAAATTTAACGCAAATTTCAGAAAAATTGGCAAAATGCAGTAGAAAAAATGTAGCGCAATTGGAATATAAATATATTAAATATTTTATGAAATATGAGTAGTTGTATAAAATAATTTTTATCTGCGCATGCGCGAACTAGAAAAACATTTTTTTTTACATCATTTAATAGTCAGTTCTATGGAGTGACTTATAAAAAAAATCCAATCAAATATCGTGAAAATTCAAAAAGATATTATTTTAGTGAGATGTTTTTACTCTGCTCTCTAAAAACGGCTGAATCTTAAGGGATTCTCCACAAATTGACATTTTTTAATAACTGACTTTAAAAAAAAAACTAGTATTGAATTAATACAACATCTAATACAATATTGCTGCTAATAAGTACTTGACAATTGTGATAGAAAAGAAAAAGAGCTTTGTTCACATTCAGGGCCAAAACTAAGAGAGGGTTGGGGGAAAAGGGCATGTGCCCCGGGCGCTAGGATGAAAGTGTCCCAAATGTACATTTTGTTTGGCGATTTTTTCCATGTCTATGTTTAGCATGATATTTTCAAAATCGTCCCATTCAAAGCATTTCTCCTATACCAAAGCATAGAAGAATCTAATGATGATGGCATAAAGATCCCGCATAAAGCAGATTTTTTTTTTTTTTCGTTTTGATTCGGTTTCACGATTTTAAGGTATCATTTTTTTTAAACAAAGCAGACTACTTTAATCAATATTACATATTTTAAGTTTTAAAATAAGTCGGCTATTAATAAATTAGAAAATTTTTCTTTGCAAATACTTTTGCAGATGCTTTGCAAAGAAGAAAAGGGAGGGGAGGGGAGTTCACCAAAATTCATTGAAATATAAATATATTAAATATTTTCTAAAATGTTCTATGTCATGCAATATTTTCAACCAAATATAAAGCCACATTCAGAAAAATTCGCAAAATGTAGTAGAAAGAATAAGGTGCTATTGAAATATAAATATATTAAAAGTTTTCTAAAATATGAGTATTTGTATGAAATATTTTTTAATCAGCGTATGCGTGAACGATAAAATTTATCATTTTACATAATTTAATATTCAACTCTATGGAGCTACCCATAAAAAAATCCGATCGAATTTCGTGGAAATTCAGAAAGTTATTGTGGATAGGAGTGAACTGATTTTCAATTGGTCTCTGAAAGCAGTTGAATGACGTCAGATTTTACGCAAATTGCCAAATCTCCATTTACGTTTTTTACTGGTGATTTACTTCTTTTCTTAGATAATTATCAGAACAAACCTATTTCAGCATAAAAATAATTATAAAAAATCGAAGCATTTGTGTCAAATCTACCCATTGATACATAATTGATAATGGCTCTTATGCAAATGCCGATATCTGCGATCCTGAAATACGTCAAGTTCTCCACTGTTAAATGTGGTGTCGAAAACAACACTGACATCAATCGCATGCATGATGCCAAGAAGAACAGAGCTGTCTGATTTTGAGAAAGGTGTGATCATCGGGTACCACCGAAATGGCCGATCTTTAATCGACATATCTAGCGAGCTTAATTACCCCAAAACGACTGTGGCTTATGTGATTAGAAAATGGAAGCTGAATGGTGATTGTCAGAATGTGGCCAGAGTAGGCAGACCGACGAAACTGGGAGATAGAGACCGACGAGTTCTGTCTAGAGAAATTCGGAAGAACCGCAACCAACCAATGTTACACATACGCCAAGAATTTCAACAAGCTTCAGGATGTGTTGTTTCCATGAATACCATCCGTAAGGAAGCTCATCTGCTTAATTTTTATGGCCGTGCTGCCGCCCATAAGCCTTTAATCACCAAGTCCAACCGCGCAGCTCGGTTATGTTGGTGCAAAACACGCCAGCAATGGACTGTACAGCAATGGAAACAGGTTCTCTGGAGTGATGAATCAAGGTTCACCCTCTACCGTTCTGATGGTAGGGTCTGGGTCTGGCGTCTGCCTGGAGAACGACTAGGACCCTTGGTCCCAATTCATGGTAAGCTCAATGCCGATGCCTATTGTAATATACTGGACAACAGTGTACTTCCTACGTTGTGGCGATACTATGGATTGGACCCATGTTATTTCCAGGATGACAACGCAAGCTGCCATGTAGCGAGGTCCAGCATGGATTGGTATGCTGATAATGGAGTGCATCGACTCGAGTGGCTTGCCCAGAGCCCAGACCTGAACCCAATAGAGAACCTCTGGGACGAGTTGGATCGTCGAATTAAGGCGGGTGACACACGCCCAAAATCAGTAAAAGAGCTTACCTGCCTTGTGCAAACAGAGTGGAATAAAATACCATTACATGTAATACAAGGACTAGTTGAGAGCATGCCCAGGAGAGTCGCAGCTGTAATTGCCTCTCGAGGAGGATCTACAAATTATTAAATGTGAACAGGGCCAAAACCAGTCTTTTTTTTCCGGAGGCAAACGTGGATTTTGAAGGTACCCCTTTCCCCCTCCTTCGCAAAGCATATTTACAAAGAAAATTTCTCCAATTTATTAATAGCCGACTTATTTTAAAACTTAAAATATGTAATATAAAATAACGTATTCTGCTTTATTAAATTACTCCAATTTGATACTTTAAACCGAATCAAAAAAATTCTACTTTCAACAGGATCTTTAAGGCCCTTGTCCCTGCCCGCGAAGACACTGCTGAGCTAATGCTATTCCTGTGGGGAGGCATTTTTCTAATAACTCTTTCGCATTTTGAAATTTTCAATTTTTTTTTTTTTTTTTTTTTTTTTTTTTTTTGCATTGGATAGCGGAAGTCCCTCTCAAAATCGCTCCTTGACTACTTTTTCGATTTGAGTCATAGATATTTTTTATAAAGTTAGTTTCACTTTCAGAACCGCTTTTGGAAGTGAAAGAAACATTATAAAAATATCTACGCCAAAATTGAAAAAGTAATCACGGAGCGATCTTGAAAAGGACTTCCGCTATCCAATGCAAAACATATTATTTAAAAATGTCCAAATGCAAAAGAGTTAGAAAAATGCATCCCCATAGGAATAGCATTAGCTCGTGAGCATCTTCGCGGGTAGGGGCAGGGACCTTAAGCCATCATCATTAGATTTTTTTATGCTTTAGCATAGCCCAGATATAATAATTTTAACAATATTATGCTAAACATAGCCATGAAAAAAATCGCCAAACGAAAGATACATTTGGAACACTTTCATCCTAGCGCCCGGAGCACATGCCCTTCTCCCCCCCTCTCTTAGTTTTGGCCCTGAATGCGAATAAAGCTCTTTTTCTTTTCTATCACAATTGTCAAGTACTTATTAGCAGCAATATTGTATTAGATATTGTATTAATTCAATACTAGTTTTTTTTTTAAGTCAGTTATTAAAAAATGTCAATTTGTGGAGAATCCCTTAAGCAGAGTAAAAACATCTCACTAAAATAATGATATCTTTTTGAATTTTCACGATATTTGATTGGATTTTTTTTATAAGTCACTCCATAGAATTGACTATTAAATGATGTAAAAAAAATGTTTTTCTAGTTCGCGCATGCGCAGATAAAAATTATTTTATACAACTACTCATATTTCATAAAATATTTAATATATTTATATTCCAATTGCGCTACATTTTTTCTACTGCATTTTGCCAATTTTTCTGAAATTTGCGTTAAATTTGGTCAAAAACCCAGCATGATATAAACAAAAAACATAACAGAATTTTTTGAATTTTTCAAAAAAATCGCTCTATCGCCATAAATATACATGCTATTCTTACAAAAATTAGTGTACATATTCTACTGTATTCATATATTTGTATTCTAAAGCGATAAGTCGTTTCGTGCATTTTCATGTACAGGGCGATCCCAAATATTCCTATTTGTTTTTTTGCCGGCCCCCTAATTACCCGCTTAACAAATGAATGTAAATAAATATAAAGTGAAACATAATCTTTATATTTCTGAAGTTCCAGAAGAATCCGACCAGTATATTTTTAAATATTTGACAAAATGTCAAAAACTGAAAGTGTACAAATACTTTTTGTTAGATAATGTATGACTGTCCAGAATTCAAATATTTGATTTTATAATTTCCCTTAAAATAAAATATTTTTTTTAAAACATAATATAAATCTATATATAAATATACATATATATTAATATTTCCCAGTGCACTTCATCTTCTGTACCTCATATATTTAAAATTATAGTGTGAATTATCTGCAATCAACTTTATATATCTATATTTTTCATCCGAAGTACGGCATTAAATGTTCTAAAAAGTTATCCTTATTTCAAAGAGTTTTTTTTTTCTTTTGATAAAGTTTTGGTTAATTTTCTTGATATTTTGAAACGGTAAATATTATTTTTAAAAAATGTTTTATTGTATATTTTATCATCAGAATTCTCAGTGTTTCAAGTAATCAAGAATTTAAATGTAAATAAAAGTAAAAATTTAATTATAATTTTTGTTTTCGATGTTATGGTAGAGTTATTAAAAATATTTTTAATTGCATAAAGCATAGTATTTATTTATCCCTAAATCTTTCAGTTTTTTCTGTCTGTCTCATACAAAATATACATACAATATATATCTTTTATAACCCATATACAGCGAGGTTTTTCGTATTTTTATGTGTAAAAGTAACGTTCAGTTTATTATTATTACATTTTTATGTGTAAAAGTAAGCATTATTTACAGTCAGTATCAAGCCACCTAGCGGTGAGTGATGATTCCGAAACTAAGGGGTGATTGTCAAGGCCGTATAAGGAACGGAAGCGCTCATGGAGTTTGGCCGTGGTCTGTCAGAGGGGGCTTAGTAGGACCTCAAGCTTCTGGTACAGCAGAGTTCGTTGGCTGCATGAACAATCTGTTTGACTCATTGAACTCAAAGGAACGTTTTTCTTCAAAACCCCTCACTTCTGCTACATCGGTTAAAACAAACCTTGAACAATTTTGGAGAGAGATGTGTGATTGGGACCAAAGCTGGAAGTTTATAAATCGTGATAACACTGAATCATCATCGAAACCTTAAGCGAGGACTCATTATCACACTCAAGATAGTCCTTGGAATTTTTTGAGTTTTTCAAAAATGAAGGCATTCCTTTCTTATTGACGAACAGATTAAATCAAGATTGTCTTGAAAACACGTTTACATCAGTAAGAAGACATGAAGGATTTCGGGACAATCCAGACTGCAAGGAGTTTCGGGCAACTAATGTGATAGTCCATAATTTTACGAAAAAAAAACGAGGTCTTCAAACTGTAAAAATGATAATGCTGAGAATTTTATAACGTTGAGTAACATGAATGAGCAAATTGCAGCAGCATGTTTTGGAAATGAGCATATGAACACAAAATCTAATATTACTAATATTGAAATTACTGAAGATAATGATTCAGAAAATGTAACTAAGTATAAATGAAAACATAGAAATGAGCATAAATGATGGAGAAAATGAAGAAAATTCTATAATAAGAACGGGGGAAGACTGAACAAATAATAAACACAGCAGAAATGATATCCAAGATTAATATATTGGCTTATATACTGGTTTTCTTGCAAGGGCTTATCTTCGCAAGAATCCTTGTGAATGCCAAGCAATATTAGTCAATGAAAATAAGCATCTAGATTTCCAGACATTTTTGTTGTATTTTAAAGAATACAAAGAGTCTGAAGTTGGTGGCTTAACATGGCCTTCTGATGATTTTTTTCATTATATGAAAAATCTAGGAAAAAGTACTTACTGTATTGATAGGTATTTTCAAAAACAAAATGTTATAAAAAAATATATGCTCTGTCCTACAAACCCAAACTTCAGGTCTTTTCAACGGTCATATCCATGAGAAGAAGGCTATCTCATTCATCATACTAAAATTCGTAACAATGATGCTCAAGCATAAAATAAAAATTTTCAATTTAAAAAAACACTCCATCAAGTAAGTCCGGAAAAAGAAAACGTGCTCATAATTTTTATTTTCACGTTATGTCATTTTTTATACCAGTTCTTCTAAAAATATACAAATGTTTTTTTATTAAGCTGTTGCATAGCTTTTATCGCGGGCTTTGAGCGCGGTGACCGCATCTAGAAATTCCGTAACGAGAAAACCTGACACTTCCGTAACGAAAATAAACCTGACACTCCGTCTAACGTCGTTTGCATATAACTCGCGATCTTATTTTCGTAGCGCGGCCAAATTTTATTTGGATGTTTATTATGAGACTTGTTAATTTTTGGTGACAGGAGGACCCCCCCCCCCCCATGGTGAGGGTCGAAAAATTTAAAATGCTTATAACTCGCGATCTAATTTTCGTAGCGCGGCCAAATTTTGTTTGGTAATTTGTTATGAGACAGTGTTGATTTTTGGTGACAGGAGACCTCACACGGTGAGGGTCAAAATATTTAAAATGCTTATAACTCGCAATCTAATTTTCGTAGCGAGGCCAAATTTTTTTGGTAATTTATTATGAGACAAAGTTAATTTTTGCTGACATGAGGCCCCCCCCCCCCCACCGTGAGGGTCGAAAAATTTAAAATGCTTATAACTCGCGATCTAATTTTCAGAGCGTGGCCAAATTTTGTTTGGTAATTTATTATGAGACAAAGTTAATTTTTGGTGACAGGAGACCCCCCCCCCCACACCGTGAGGGTCGAAAAATTTAAAATGCTTATAACTCGCGATCTAATTTTCGTAGCGCTTCCAAATTTTGTTTGGTAATTAAGCTATCGCATAGCTTTTATCGCGGGCTTTGAGCGCGGCGACCGAATCTAGAAATTCCGTAACTAGAAAAAAAAACCAACACTCCGGCTAATGTCGTTTCAGTTCGGCAGACTTGGGCACGGTATCCTCTCGGTATACTTCGGCAGACATTGACGCAGTATTTTTCAGATATTTACCGTATATCAAGTCTCAAACTTATGTTTCTTATTTCAGTTACCATAAACCTATTGTTTCAATGATAAAAATTCCTGATTAACCTACATGTATTGTACGATAATAAAAATATTTTAAACGATATTAACTTCTCATTTATTCAATAAAAGAAAAAAATGTTTTCTTATCGGTCATCACGCTTAAATGTGTAACTTGAATTAATATAAAAAAAAAGAAAAAACTTGAATTAATATCAAAGACAAAAAAAAACTGCATAAATAAAAAATATATTGTAGCGAAAATAGCATCCAATGCTGTGCGAGCCGGTGGCCTCGCGGTAAAGCGCTGACCTGCGAAGCAGCTGACCTGCGAAGCAGCAGATTGTGAGTTCGATTCCAACTGAAGGCAAGTTACCTAAAATTTGTTTTTGTGTTAAAATTTCGTTTATGTTCGTTTCCTGTACTTTCCAGAAAATTCTTATGTTAATTGTTATGCAGTTTCTAGAACTTTCCAAGTCTGGAATGTTCCTTTCGAGAAAATTCCTCGTCTGTATATAAGCTGGTGTAGCTTTCAGTTCAACAGAATAAAGTTTCAGAGTTTGGTGGATACTCGTTGTCTTCACTTGTTCATAGTGAATACACACTACGATTGAGAAATCTACGCGACAGATTTGGTGGAGGTGCGGGGTAAGATAAGCACGGAAGATAAGTACGCAGAAGCCAGCGTGTTCAAGGACTACCACCTGAGTTTGGCTTATTACCGGATCCAAGAAGAATTAGAAGGATGGCTAAGAATGAGGATGGAAACAGCGGCATGTCAGCTAACATTGCGCCTGTGCCTGTTTTGACCTACCAGCTTCCTCGGAATCCATGCATCTTCTCCGGAGAAGATGAACAAGATGCGGGTAGATGGCTACGAGATTTTAAGCGAATTGCCACCTATAACCGATGGGATGAGCAAATGTGCCTTGCAAACGTGATTTTCTATCTTGCCGGAACCGCACGGCAGTGGTTCGTTAACTACGAGGACAGTTTCACTAATTGGACTGAATTCACAAAGGCTTTAGAAACTACGTTTTGCCGAGCAGACGACCTGAAAAGACAAGCTGAAAGACTGTTGCTCACTCGAGCGCAGAAATCCGGCGAAATGGCCGAAGCCTATATTCAAGACGTCCTTGCCCTCTGTCGAAAAGTCAACCCCTCTATGCCAGAAGACGAGAAAATTGCTCACCTCATGAAGGGGATTTCAGAGGACTTGTACCAGATTCTCCTGACTCAAGAATATCAGACTGTTGAAGACTTTGTAAAAAGGTGCCGTCAAATAGAGAGCCTTCGACGCAAACGTATAAACCGGCCAAAATTCCAGAGGCTCCCTAATGTGTCTACAGTGTCGGACGAAGCAGACATTGGTGACATTAGGTCACTGATACGGAGTATTGTACAGGAAGAACTCCAAGAGATTTTGCCGGAAGTGAGTTGTGGCACAAACGACGAATGCGACTCTCCATTGGACATCGCGTCGGTTGTGAGAGAAGAAGTTATGGAGGCTCTAGCTCCACTTACGGTTCCAAAAAGACGTACCGTGACTACTCGAAGCTCAGTTCCAGTTAGACCTCAGCCAAGACGTGACACTAGAAACAGCGCCGTGCCAGAGCGAAAGACAGACGTTTATAGAACTGCAAACAATGTACCCCTCTGTTACCATTGTGGACGTCCAGGGCACGTGTTAAGATATTGTCGAGAAAGACGAAGGATATTTGCAAACGCAAGAACCTTCAATGCATCCAATCCACGCCGAGATATGGACACTGACTCTCTACGCAGCTTCGATGAGGATTATATACAGCCGAATGCTCCTAGCCGCAGAAGTAGTTCACCTTATCCCCGCCGTTCTCCCAGCCGCCGACAGTCACAATCACCTCTACGCCGTTCAAGCCGTTCTCCACGCCGAGCTAATGAGGAAAACTAACTCCAGCGACCTATGCAGGAGGTGAGGCCGCGATAGAAGTAAATCCTCCGACGTTCATCACCAAAAAGCTAAAAAAAATACAACCTCCGTTACGGTAAATGGACTGCATATCAAAGCCCTCGTTGATTCCGGTGCCGATTACTCCGTCATATCGGAAGAATTACGCCGAAAATTGAATGTACCCATATTTGCAGAGAATGGACCTATGTTAAAGACTGCCTCCGGCAAACCCGTCGCCGCTTCAACGACATTGCGTATTAAAAGTTAATTTGAATGGAACTGTGAAGCCATTTAACTTCCTTGTGTTTCCACAGTGCAGTCATCAAATGATACTTGGATGGGATTTTTTCCGTGCTACTGATGCCGTCACAGATTGTGGGAATGAAGAACTTCAACTGTCGGAAATACTCCCAAAGCACACAGTGACATGCAAATCTGACTCCTCCTTGTTTGCCGCAGCAGATTACGTAATTGAAGCAAATTCAGTGAAGCAAATATGTGCCCTTACTCCAGGAATTCAAAAAGTGGATGAAGCTATGATTGTTGGCAATAAACTTCTCATGTGGGAAAGACAGCTATCCATACCGGCATCGATAGTTACTGTGGAAAATAGTCGTTGCAAAATATGGGTGACGAATTGCTCTGGACGAAAGCAAATGATACCAAAGGGGATGAATATCGCCAATGTAACAACAGTCGAAAATAATTCCATTTGTTCTCTCAACGAAGCAGACGGAAGACCTACGATAGGACACAGATCCAGAAAGCGGGTGACTAGAGAGAAATTAAAAGAAACCTTGGATGCTGAGCTGACTGCTGCTGAAGAAGACGCATTATTAAATCTGCTACAAGAATACAGTGATATTTTTGACATTAACAGAAAATCGAAGAAACCCAGAAGCAATGGTATTAAGCACAAGATCAACACAGATGATAGCGCTCCCATCAAGCAGAGACCTTACCGTACATCCGCTACTGAGAAACGCATAGTTGAAGATGAAGTCCAACGAATGCTAAAAGCTGACGTGATTCAGCCATCGGACAGTCCTTGGTCATCTCCCGTCGTGCTTGTGAAGAAGCAAAATGGCGAATGGCGTTTCTGTGTCGATTACAGAAGATTAAACAAAGTCACTAAAAAAGATGTCTATCCGTTGCCACGTATTGATGATGCCTTGGATTGCCTCGCCGGTGCTAGAATTTTCTCAATGATGGATTTGAAGTCAGGTTATTGGCAAATAGAAGTGGATGAAAAAGACCGAGAGAAGACAGCTTTTGTGACATCAGACGGTCTCTACGAATTTAAGGTTATGCCATTTGGGCTATGCAATGCCCCCGCTACATTTGAACACATGATGGATGCAGTATTACGAGGCCTCAAATGGAATATCTGTCTTTGCTATCTGGATGACATCATTGTGTATGCGCCGGATTTTCAAGAGCACCAGTCACGTCTGAGGAAGGTTTTGAAATGTATCCAAGAGGCGGGCTTGACGCTTAACACTAAGAAATGTTGTTTCGGCAAAAAGAAACTTACCATACTGGGACACCTAGTGGATCAACATGGCATCTATCCCGATCCACAGAAGCTAGTTGCTGTGAAAAATTTCCCTACTCCAGAAAATATCGCAGACGTCCGAAGTTTTCTGGGCCTGTGCTCGTATTATCGACGATTCATCCGAAACTTTGCCGATATCGCAAAGCCGCTGCATGATTTATTAAAGAAAGATGTCAAAATTTCCTGGAACACGTCACAGAGGGAATCTTTTACAACTCTCAAGAAGTTACTGACGAGTAGCCCTGTTTTGGGACATTTCCTCCCAGACGCAAAAACGAAGATCCATACAGACGCTAGTGGCTATGGCATCGGGCAATATTAGTACAGGATCAAGATGGTAAGGAAAGACCAATAGCCTATGCATCCCGATCCCTGAGTGCATCCGAAAAGAACTATTCTACAACAGAAAAAGAGTGCCTTGCTGTCATCTGGGCGATCAGTAAATTCAGACCGTACCTTTTCTGAAAACCCTTTACCGTGGTAACGGACCATCACTCTTTGTGCTGGTTGGCCAATATTAAAGATCCTTCTGGCAGACTTGCACGATGGGCTTTGAGGTTACAGGAGTATGACATCAATATCGTCTACAAAAGTGGTCGCAAACATTCTGATGCCGATTCACTGTCAAGAAAACCGCTCGTCGAAGCTGTAGTTGAGGATATAGAGGAAATCCCTTTCTTTGCAGTCATCACTGATTTTAGAAAAGAACAGCTCAAAGATAAACACTTGAAATCCTTAATGAAAACACTCCAGAGGGGCGACAACCACAGAAGTTACCAAATAAGAAGCGGTGTTCTTTATAAAAGAAATTATGACCCCATGGGACAGGAATGGCTATTAGTAGTACCGAGACAACTCCGTCGCGATGTTTTAAAGTGTCTTCATGATGCTCCAACTGCTGGTCATCTTGGATTCGCCAAGACCTATGATCGAATAAGACGGAAGTGTTATTGGCCAGGATTATATGGCAGCGTTAGCCGCTATGTGGCACATTGTCGAGAATGCCAAAGACGGAAATCTCCATCTCAACTTCCCCCTGGACAACTTCATCCAATAAAGCCCCCTGATTCACCATTTGCAAAAATTGGAATAGATCTACTTGGACGCTTCCCTGTCACCCGAAACGGCAACCGATGGATTATTGTTTGCACCGACTATCTGACGAGATTTACAGTTACAAAGGCATTACCAACTGCTGAGGCTACTGAAATTGCTAAATTTATAGTGGAAGAAATCATACTCAAGCACGGTGCCCCTAGAGAGATGATCAGTGATAGAGGACGCTCTTTCCTCTCTAGTATCGTGAAAGACATTAATCAACAGTGTCAAACATCTCATCTTCTGACGACAGCTTATCATCCACAAACAAACGGATTGACTGAGAGATTTAACAAAACATTAGCTGACATGCTATCTATGTACGTTGACGTTGAACAAAGAAACTGGGATACCATCTTGCCGTTTGTGACCTTCGCCTACAATTCAGCAAAACAAGAAACTACCGGATTCAGCCCATTCTTTCTCGTACATGGTAGAGATATACAGACTCCTCTAGATGTGATTTTTCCTCACAGCACCGATTCCTATGACAACAATTATGCACAACAACTGATTACCAGGGCTGAAGAAGCTAGACAGCTAGCAAGACTTCACATCCTTGACGCTCAAGCAACTGACAAACAAAGATATGACGAGAGGCATCGGCCAGTCAGTTACAATATCGGAGACTTCGTCTGGGTCTATACTCCCGTGCGAAAAGTGGGGTTGTCAGAAAAGCTGCTAAGACGTTATTTCGGCCCGTATCGAATCACACGTCGTTTATCTGATGTAACCTACGAAGTTCAAAGCATGGAAGAGGACAGAAAACGACGAAGTTCAAAGGACGTAGTCCATGTTCTGAGGTTAAAACCCTACTTTGACCCAAAGTAACAACTAGTTGAGAAAGAACGACGCAGCAGTGGCAGGAGACCTGTCACAAGGAGTCAAACTATATTGCAGAGGGACGCTGCATCTTCCTAAGGAGGGGGAACTGTAGCGAAAATAGCATCCAATGCTGTGCGAGCCGGTGGCCTCGCGGTAAAGCGCTGACCTGCGAAGCAGCTGACCTGCGAAGCAGCAGATTGTGAGTTCGATTCCAACTGAAGGCAAGTTACCTAAAATTTGTTTTTGTGTTAAAATTTCGTTTATGTTCGTTTCCTGTACTTTCCAGAAAATTCTTATGTTAATTGTTATGCAGTTTCTAGAACTTTCCAAGTCTGGAATGTTCCTTTCGAGAAAATTCCTCGTCTGTATATAAGCTGGTGTAGCTTTCAGTTCAACAGAATAAAGTTTCAGAGTTTGGTGGATACTCGTTGTCTTCACTTGTTCATAGTGAATACACACTACGATTGAGAAATCTACGCGACAATATAAACTATTATAATTGCATAAGTTGATAAAAAATGCTATGCAATAGTTTTATCGCGGCAGTCCCCGAGTGCCACACGTATTTTTTTTTTTTACATTCTTTTCAATTTAACTTAAAGTCTTCATTCAGTTTATAGCCCTACCTCCTTGATTTATCTTCTTTTTTTACATGAGATTACTTTTTTCTAAATGACTGTAGCCCCACCAGTGGCCGAGAGGTTCTGACCTCTAACTGGTAGACGGCAGGTGCTGGGTTCGATCCCAATCGCGGCTGTCGGCCTAACCGTTCGGAGTTTTCGTGGTTTTCTTCGAACCTTGCGTAAATACGGGTTAGGTTCCCTTAGAAAGACCCCCACGAAGGGCACTCCCCCCTGGTCCTATATCCCTAGCGTAGATAATCGGACGTCAAAAATCAACCAACCATCTAAATGACTGTAACTATTGATCGTATGAGAAACTCCAGCAGAAAAAAAAATCGTCTTTATGATTCCATTTCTTTCACTTCATGAAAATTTCCGATATTTTCCAAAGTTTTAACTCAGCTTATAGTCCTGCTGCTTCTAGTATCTGCCTTTTTACATGAGATTCATTTCTCTGAATGACTGTAATAATGGGTTTTACAAGGAACTCTACTTCTCAAGAACTATGCAATATCACCTAATCAAGTTTAAAGATAAACACCCGTCTTTCTATTACGATTTCGCTTCATGAAAATTTCCAACGTTTTCCAAAGTTTTAATTCAGATTATATTCCTGCCTCTTTCCAAGTATCTGCCTTTTTACATGAGATTCATTTCTCTGAATGACTGTAATAATGGGTTCTACGAGAATCCCCACTTCTCAAGAACTATGCAATATGACCTAATTAAAGTTTAAAGATAAAAACTCGTCCTTATATTATGATTTAATTTTTTTCTCTTCATGAAAATTTCCAACATTTTCCAAAATTTTAACCCAGCTTATTGTCCCGGCTCCTTCCAGTGTCTGCCTTTTTACATGAGATTTATTTATCCGAATGGCTGTAATAATGGGTTGTATGAGAAACTCCAGCAGAAAAAAAAATTCCATTTTATGTCTTGTAGACATTTACGGATTCTCAAGAACTATTTAATATGATTTAAGTTTAAAGATAACTAACCTTTATATGAATATTTAATTTACTTTTTCACTTCTGAAAAATTTCCAAACATTTTCCTAAAAAAACTGGTGACATTTTTCAGAAAAAAAGATAGCAAAGAGTGGTTTCTTTAAAAAACTGTAATTTGTGATCAAATTTTATGTGTACTATTTGGCAGCATACCACATGAATTAAAAAAAATCGTTGAGAATTTCTAAAATCAAATATTAGCACTCCAAAAATTTTTCTTCATTTTAACTCAGGATTGGGGAGTTGGGGAGGAAATATCAAATTTATTTTGTTTGAAAACTGCAACTTATTGATTGAATGTTAAGCATTCGTAAATGATTTGTATATTATTAAGTGTACCTTTATCACTTGTAGCCATTTTATAAAATAGTTATAAATTTCCATTTGACCCAAAATAAGTTGATGAAATTCTATCATTTTTGGAAATTGTAGGTTGCATAAACATGGATACTAAAATAAAATCATTTATATTAAAAATATCATTTGGTATCAAAAATCATACTTATTGGAGGATTATTGGATTTAGCAGAAAATCTTGAGATAAATTTTGGGTTGTAAAAATATGGGGAATCTCAAACGAAGACGCAAAAAATTCAAAAAACCTGGCAAAATGATTGGCTACTCTGAGAAATTGAGGGAAATCGAAACTGTTCGCGTAATTTATGATTTTCTGTTGACATCCATTTAGTAACTAGTGACACCTTCCAATCTTGTGAAGTTTGACAACAGTTCAAGAGGAACTTAGGCATAAAGTACATTTTAAAATTAATATTGGCACTTGTAGCCTTCATATTATTCATAATGCTTTTCAAACAAGTAATTAAATAAATGTAAATGGAAACTGAATAATTCCAGTGAACTCAAAATTTTAAAGGATAGCCCCTCAATCCATACTAACTTTATCTCTATTTTACACAAACGTTTGTTTTTCAAGTTCAGTTTATATTGTTTATGTAGATGATGTATAAACTTTATTTTTTTAAATTCCTGTGTTTTTAAGTTTTTTTTCTTTGCATATATGTGTGTGTGGGGGGGGGGGGAGAGGAAGGGTCACAATACTGATAAAAAAATTTTTTGCTAATTACTGGCGTGGAAAATTTGTATATCTTAAAAATACTTCTAATGATTCTCAGGAATTTTAATACAACTTTATTTGTAACATTAAACATAAATTTAGTGATCATTTGAATTTTTTTAACATGCAATGCATGAAAAATAATCTAATATGAAAATTTCAAATAAATTAACTTGAATTTTATGTATATTATAAAATGATTTTATTCTGCTTAAATATTACACATTAAAAAAGTAGAAACTGTTGCTAAAGGCCAAATATTTTTGTCTAGTTTTAATAAAATGTTTAAAACTAATTAAAATTGCTTATTAAATTATCTATAGAACTGTATGAAGATATGATTATATAGAATTTATGAATTAAATTTCGGCTATAACTTGGCCAAACTTTCTATTGTTTGGCCAAACCACTATTTATTATGTCACTACTACTGTTATAGTTAAGACATAATAAACATCAGTAACAATGAAAATATACCAAAGTAGTAGAGAAAGGAGAGTTGAGCACCAGCAGGTGGAGGGTGGAGGAGCAACTCCTCCTCCACCTACTCCTCCTCCACCTATAGGAGGGAGCCTCCTCCTCCACCTATAGGAGGGAGCCTTCTCCTCCACCTGTGGAAAATGTATGCTATAAGATGAAGGGTCAAAAAGGATTTTTTTTTTGGGCGTACTCTAACAAGAGGTTAATTTTGGAGATTTTTTTTAATTGAACTATAACAGGAAGTTAATTTTGAAGATTAAATTTTTTTTTAGCAAACTCTACCATGAATTTAATTTTAAAGATTAAAATTTTTAATCGAACTATAACATGAGGTTAATTTTGGAATTAGCCATGTTAAGAAAAATAAATTTTGGTGGTGACCTATAGCGGAGAAAAATCGGATTTTAGGCTTAGATGAAATTTTTGAAATTGAATTTTATGTTTATTATCGAACTATAGGTTCAGGTTTAAATGCATACTTTTAGGAAAAATTAAGAACATAAATTTTAGAACTTAATGAGAAAGATTCTTTTTCTACTACTTTTCTTTCGAATGAATTTAAATTTAGGAAAACTTTAATAAAGAGGAGGTATTTTGCAAAGGATTGAAATAATTTCATTCAATTTCGAATTTATCTTTTAGGGAGATTTTCGAAAAGAGAAGCAGATTTTTGAAGAGATTGAAACAAATTTTTTTTAAAAAAAAGGAAAGAAAGAAAGATTTTTTGGGAAAATTGTCCTATTTCGCAGAGTGTGCCCTCAACTTTTATCCGGGCTTGGGACCGGCAATCTCTGCTTAGACATTGCCTAATCAGAAGCAGCGAATGGCAGATTTATACACTGACATTTTTTTTTTTTTTTTTTTTTTTTTTACAAATTTTTTGACGAATTTTAGATTTTCAACATTTTTTTCTTTTAGGCTATAATGCCCATACGCCAGGCTCCTGATGCCATCGTCTAACAAATATATTTTGTCGTCAAATGGGCTGAGACATTTTTTTCACTTGTTTCATGGAATAGAGTCGATGTGATTGCTGCCCAATTCTTTTTTTGCAATTTACATGTTGTCCGTTGATTTTGAACAAGACAATTGATTTTTAGAGAAAGGATTTAATTTAATTACAAAGAATATTTTTGTACATTGTAATTTTCAATACAATTAATAGTAATTTTCATTTATACATGAAGAATTTAATTTAAATATTTTATTATAAAACTTAAGAAATTTTTTGAAAGGAAATTCTTTTGAGAATTGTCATATTTTGAAAGCTTTTGGTGCAAATTAAGGCTACTGTCCCATTTGGAGGGAGTAAAGGGCTCCTCCGCCTGCTCCTACCATGACTAAGGGGAACCCTATACCTGCCGTCAGATTATTACTATTACTATTATTATTATTATTATTATTATTATTTTAAAAGAAGGTTTAATTAAAGAAAATGTAGAGGTGTTGACATTTTTTCGGTAAACATAGGTTGAAATAAGTTTAAATTCTGAACTTCCACTTAGATTTATTTACATTTTTATTTTTAACTTCAAGGAAAGTGAAATAATTTCGAAAAGCGAGAATTTTTTTTTGAAATCAGTTTAAGAAAGAGCAAATTTTTCAGGGATGCTAATATTTTTAAAACTGTAGTTTAATGTAATATAATTTTTGTCTCAAGTAAGGGGAGGTATTCGTAATGTTACACCCCCACCAAATTTTTAATTACTAATTTATTAATA
Organism: Maratus speculifer; assembly: GCA_964019185.1. Classification (NCBI taxonomy): domain Eukaryota; kingdom Metazoa; phylum Arthropoda; class Arachnida; order Araneae; family Salticidae; genus Maratus; species Maratus speculifer. The sequence continues at coordinate 27,047,462 of OZ025293.1, forward strand.
ATGTTTATTACATTTTAATTAAATTTTGATTTTTTTTTCACTTAAAAATAAATAGTTTCAAGTGAATATTTGTAGTCACGTGATCGGACCCCCCCCCTCCCTTTTTTTTCCACTTGCATGTTATAAAAATGGAATTTCCTTTGCAATTTTTTTTCTTTTATGAGTCAATTAGTAAAGTTCGCTTATTAATAAAATTTTTCCGCTAACAATTTTTAATGTGGTTGGTGAAATATATTAATTAAGTATTTTTTATGATGATGACAAAACATATGAATTTAATTACATAAATATTTTATACATTTTTAATTAAGTTGAATATTTTTTCAGCTTTTAGCGAAATGTGGAAAGAAAATTTTGAACATCTGTTGAGGAACTAATGTTCACGAAAGGTACATTTGTCTGATATTCTATGCCGCACCCAATAAATCCAGATAAATTAATGAGGGATTTTATGGAAAGCGCAAAAATATTTTCTTGTAACATGTAAAAATAATTTCACATACAAGACTTCACTAATTAGAATTTAAATAGCAATAACGGATGAGCGAGTTTCATTCCTAACCGATATTGAGTACAATTCCAATCGCACCTGTCGGACTAATAGTTCAGAGTTTTCTTCGAACCTTGAATATCCTTGAGTAAATACGTTCTTTTAGAAAGACCCACACGGAGGGCATCTCTTCCCTTTAGGGGCTATATCCCTCGTCGGTCACATAAAAATAACAGACAATTTAAATAAAATTTTCAAATTTAAGTTTTAAAATTTTGTGTTTTCGTATTTTTAATTCATTTTCAGATGCATACTTCTTAAGAAAATATAAGCGTATTTTTAGACTCACTGTATATTATTTATTTAGAGAATTTCTAAACTACCTAAATTATTTCTTTAGAAAATTTCTAAACTACCCATATTATTTATATCTTTGACCGCCACTTTAGTAAAAGATCTATTATTTATTGAGAAAATGTATGCATATATTATTATTGGATAACGCCTTTCGGACTCATTTTAACACTCATTATTAATTAATTATTGACTAATTATAAAGGCTAATTTTACTTTTGATGAATTTCATGTTATGAGCTTCATTAATAGTTATTAGTATTGTATTTCTAAGATTTCTTCTTAATTAAAAAAAAAAATTAAACACTATAAGTTAATGATAGTTTTAGGTCATATGAAAGAATAATGGTTTACAGATTTTTGAATTAGATTTATTTTCAATGAATTAAGATTTTTTTTTTTTTTTTTTTTTTTTTGAGTTTGAAAAGAAATATCCTTTATCGTACTGTACAAATTAATTTTGTAAAAAATATTACTCATGATTCATTTTACCCGTGATGATTTTATGTCGCAAAAATTAATAAATATTACTTTCTGATACTATATTGGAAAATAAATAATCAAAATCGGAATAACGTGCTCTCAGTTAATTATACATTTTGAAGATTATATAAATATTCCATAACACAATTTAAAACTGAACTACAAAATGACATATTTGAAATACAAATTCAACGGAAAAGAATGCATACATCCTTTATTTTAGTATATATATTTTTTATTTTGAATCAAAATAAGAAAGAGAATTACAGTACCTGCTAATAATCCATGACAATTTTCGTCCACCTAACAACGTCGAAAACGCACTGCCAATACGGTTGCTTATCGCTCACATGCATTAGGTATGTTATCTAAGATACCGATTTCAATAAAGCAGTAAGATCAAAAGCCCAGCGGTCAGTTTCAATAAATAAGATAACCAGATATTTTTTGAAAAAGGATTCTTTGGAATCTGTCTTAATTACAATATATATGAATTCCGTACTTATACATTTATTTTAAATTTAGGCAAGATTGGAATTTTATTATCTTAATTATATATAGTAAAAGTAGTTTAATAGCAGGTTGTTTCGCCAAATAAACAAATTAAAATAGTTGTCTTATTATTATTCTAAGTAAAACATAATGTTAGTGTTAAGCCACATTAGGCCTTTTACCCAAACTTTTAGATAGAATTACTATTAGTAGTACATTTTAAAGGATGTACTTTAACGTTAGACTTCCACTTTCTGTATATTTTGTATTCAAAAATTTGTTTTGTCAAACATGTCTACCTAAAATTTATACTAAGTTTAAGTGCCTTGCAATTGGAAAACCTCTGGAATTTCTAATACATAGGCATGCTTTAATATAGGTTGAAATTCACAAAGGAACAACACAAATCCCCATTTTATCATAATTATTTTTCATAACAATTTTGTTTGGATTGGTAATATTTAACATACCTGAATCGCATTTCTAATTTGTACTGTTAAAAATAAGCTTTTTCTCTTGAACGATGCATTAACATAACATGCACAAAATAAATCCCAATAAATTATTTTCACTTTGTTAGTAGATACAATTAAAATTGTTGAAGCTTAGTTCTTTGGATATACTCGGTACTATTATCAAATATATACTTTTAATAATCATATTTCTTTATCAAAAGAATTTTAAATAATCGTAGTTCAAACTTTCTTTTTAACAACACACGTCTCATATCATTTAGGATTTTTATTTAAGTTGTTCAGAATGAAAACAGAGAAGAATTCACCATTTGGAACGAATATGTGTCATAATAATTAGGATTCTTTGGTGTCTATATTAATAAAAGAAGATTTGAGTAAGGGTAGGGATAGTGAAAATACCTATTCTGTACTTTATTATTATTTTTTATACATAAGTTTAACCAATGAATCACAGAAGAAAATTTTGTTAATTGTAATTTACTATTGGCGAAAAGAAACTTTAGCATTTGAGAAGCAATTATTATTTTTATTATTATTAGCGAAGGGAATTTTAAACACATGACTTCTTTTAAAAAGAAGTAACCCCATTTTTCATGCAAGATAAACTTTTTTCATACACGTTCTTTAGTTCGAACAGGTATGAAACGAATGATGAGAATCACTGACCACTGGGCTAAACAGACCCAATAAATTAGTCACATGTGTATGATTTGTTAGAGCTATTTTCTCACACAGACTATAGTAATTTTAGGAAACTGTTGCCATTTTTCAACTTATTATTATTATTATGATAAATACACTTCTTTTAGTTTCTGGATTTAAACACTTGTTTTAATTAAAATAGTTTAGTTCCACTATTCAGATTTTATAAGACTGGTTAACTTTAGATAACTTCCAAACATATTTTCAAACATCACATTAAGACCTAATGTTTTTAGAAATAGTAGATATTTATGTTGATTCCAATTGAATTTTTAATCAAAACTGAGTGAATTACTTCTTTTGTTAGTCATTTTTTCCCCCTTGCATATCAAATATTTATTTCACGAAACTGTACAATTTACCTTACAAAACTTTGGTATTTTGGTAACAGAAAATGAACTTGATGTGGAACATTTTAAACACTTATAAAATAACAATAATTAAGTATAAAAATTAAAGAAGAATATAAATAAGTGAATAACAAAAAGAATTTCAACTATTTAAAATAATAATAATTGTATAAGTTAGTAAAAGGAAATTATTCAGTTTACCCTTTTATTTTTGAAAATTACTTTGATCAAATATACTAGTTCATCTATAAGCATATACTAATGGATATAATTATATACTTATGCGTATGTATACTCAATAACTGTATACCATTGAATCGTTTCGAAAAATACGCAAAAATTAATTGTAAAATGTTACTTAATAGAAATTAAAAATCACAACTCAAAGAAAAAAGTTTCTTAAACAGTTTATATTAATAATACAAAAAGTTTTTAAAAAATCACAACATTATAAAAATGTAGATAAAGAAGAATTAAAAAATGTATATACTAAATAAAATAATAATAAATTAATTTTTTGAAATATTTACAACGTAAGAAAAATGTCCCAAGTTAACAAAAACGAATAAATTTTGAATAATGCAAGCACCCACATACATGATATGAAAATAAGTTTTACTATCAAATTTGGTAATATTTTAGTGGAAGCTTGATGAAAAATTTAGATTTTTTACTTTTGAAAATGTATGTTACCATACGCAATTTTATCCATTAAATTCATCATGACCTCAACTGAACTTCACTATTAACCCTACAAATTGACCAATCGTTAAATGATTTATACTTCCTATTTTTCAATGTTGATTTCCAAACATTGCATTTTTATGTAATACATCACTGTTGAATGCACTTGTTTGTGAAAATTATATAGATGGGTTTTCTAATATGTACTAAAATATTTCAAAGTTAAAATAATTTGTAAAAAAAAAAAAATAATAATAATAATAAAAAGTTTAAAAAATTTATGAAAAAAAAAATAAAGGAATGATTAAAAAAGTTTGACAAAATTTCATGGTAACAAAATGTTATTTGCAGCTTAACAAAATTTTATGTGCTTACTCAGTTATGTTTGTCTACATATGCGTGAATAGTTGTGCTTATGTATGTATAATTTACAAAATTTAATCAACAAAATAAAAATATGTATCTGTGCAAAATACTTTAAAAATTGACAATATATGCATGAGAATACTTATATACGATTGTTTATACAATTAATATTTTCTGTTTCACCTAACGCCAGAATACATTAACCAAATAATTGTTTACTATGGCGACCATTCGTTTACTCATCACCTAACCAACCAGTCAACTGTTTACCCTAGTAACTGATCGTTTGTCTTGACAGCTAAAAAATTTTATGTATGGACATACGCAGAAACTTAAGTGAAGACAATCGAAAAATCAGACTTTATCTAAGTAGGCCATTACTTATAACTTGATAGAGTGAGACATAGAGTTTGGAGGAAAATAGGCAAAGGTTCTACACGATGATTCACCAGTATAGAATCGACAAGCACAAGTAAATTTAAAATTAACTTAATTCTCACATTAGTTTGCAATTTAAGTAACTTGTAATATTTCTTTATAACTAGTGGTTTTCGCACTAATTTTTGATTTATTAAGGTGGATATAGCTTACCTGACAAATCTTTTACGATTATCAAATCATGAAAAATAACTTAAAAAATTTTATTTTTCTGTTAATTTAGCATATCAAATTCTTTAGAATTTTTGAAAAATAATTATATAGCCTCGCATGATAATTTTAAGCATTTAAATTTTAACAAATTTACAATCACTTACATTTACCGACTTTTTCAAAACACATCCTTCTAGCAGAATGATTTGCAGTGAAATATCCAATTCTTATCGCGAAACCGGATATCACGTGGTTTTATACTTAATCACGTGACTATTTCCTGACGTCGGATTGGATGATAGAGACTCTTTCTTAATGACGTCACTCGACGATAAGCCTACCTAGATAAGTAATTTTCACGCCATTTTCACCACTATCTTCGAAGGAATTGTCTTGTTTGCTGTTACCTCCTCGCTGGTCTAAACAACTTGTTTGAACTTGTTTCAACTTGTCTGAACTTGTTTCAACTTGTATACAGTTCCTTTGTTATCTTGTCTAAAATGCGAGTTTATTCATAAGAATTGTTGTATATTTTTAATTTCTAAAGTTGATTAAATAATTAAAATCACCAATTGTCTATTGCAATCAGATCACTTTCGTTAACTGATTTTTATAAGATTTAAAATAAGAATTGATTTATCTATTTATTATTATTCATAGTAATGATTTTCGAAATAACTTAATTTTCATATGGAAGCGAAAAAGAATATTTCATCAAATGCTTAATAGAATGTATAATTATATGTATTTAACCTATTATTTATAAATAGTTGCATAATATAATAATTCACCAATCATTTTGTACTATATACGAGCGAATAATACTATACTTATTTAATTAATTTATTTTATAATGCATGGTATGCATACTATGAGGCTGAAATATCTAGATGAATGAATGCCTGTTGTTATCGCATCAAATCGATTTTATATGCAGCTATTCGTTTGTGTGCGTGCATGTGAGTGTATCAATATTGACCTGCCCCTAAAGTCGCTCACATGTATCGGTCTGTGGGCACGTAGATAAGTGCAAATATAGTAGTAAAATAAGTGTAGTAAATAAGCATATAGATAATTACTTTTAAGAAAATTAAAAAATTTACTTATCTAAAATTTTACACCTAACAAAAAAAAAAAAAAAAAAAAAGTGTGAGAAATTAAAAAAAGTTTTACAAATAAAAAAAAGTTTTAACAAATATTAAAAAAAAGTTTTAACAAATTAAAAAAAGTTTTAGCAAATTAAAAATTTTTTAACGATATATAATTAAAAAAAATATTTAACAAATTAAAAAAAAGTTTTAACAAATTAAAAAAAGTTTTAGCAAATTAATATGTTAAATTTTATTAATTTGCTAAAACTTTTTTTAATTTGTTAAATATTTTTTTTAATTATATATCGTTAAAAAATTTTTAATTTGCTAAAACTTTTTTTAATTTGTTAAAACTTTTTTTTTATATTTGTTAAAACTTTTTTTTATTTGTAAAACTTTTTTTAATTTCTCACACTTTTTTTTTTTTTTTTTGTTAGGTGTAAAATTTTAGATAAGTAAATTTTTTAATTTTCTTAAAAGTAATTATCTACATGCTTATTTACTACACTTATTTTTACTACTATATTTGCACTTATCTACGTGCCCACAGACCGATACATGTGAGCGACTTTAGGGGCAGGTCAATATTGATACACTCACATGCACGCACACAAACGAATAGCTGCATATAAAATCGATTTGATGCGATAACAACAGGCATTCATTCATCTAGATATTTCAGCCTCATAGTATGCATACCATGCATTATAAAATAAATTAATTAAATAAGTATAGTATTATTCGCTCGTATATAGTACAAAATGATTGGTGAATTATTATATTATGCAACTATTTATAAATAATAGGTTAAATACATATAATTATACATTCTATTAAGCATTTGATGAAATATTCTTTTTCGCTTCCATATGAAAATTAAGTTATTTCGAAAATCATTACTATGAATAATAATAAATAGATAAATCAATTCTTATTTTAAATCTTATAAAAATCAGTTAACGAAAGTGATCTGATTGCAATAGACAATTGGTGATTTTAATTATTTAATCAACTTTAGAAATTAAAAATATACAACAATTCTTATGAATAAACTCGCATTTTAGACAAGATAACAAAGGAACTGTATACAAGTTGAAACAAGTTCAGACAAGTTGAAACAAGTTCAAACAAGTTGTTTAGACCAGCGAGGAGGTAACAGCAAACAAGACAATTCCTTCGAAGATAGTGGTGAAAATGGCGTGAAAATTACTTATCTAGGTAGGCTTATCGTCGAGTGACGTCATTAAGAAAGAGTCTCTATCATCCAATCCGACGTCAGGAAATAGTCACGTGATTAAGTATAAAACCACGTGATATCCGGTTTCGCGATAAGAATTGGATATTTCACTGCAAATCATTCTGCTAGAAGGATGTGTTTTGAAAAAGTCGGTAAATGTAAGTGATTGTAAATTTGTTAAAATTTAAATGCTTAAAATTATCATGCGAGGCTATATAATTATTTTTCAAAAATTCTAAAGAATTTGATATGCTAAATTAACAGAAAAATAAAATTTTTTAAGTTATTTTTCATGATTTGATAATCGTAAAAGATTTGTCAGGTAAGCTATATCCACCTTAATAAATCAAAAATTAGTGCGAAAACCACTAGTTATAAAGAAATATTACAAGTTACTTAAATTGCAAACTAATGTGAGAATTAAGTTAATTTTAAATTTACTTGTGCTTGTCGATTCTATACTGGTGAATCATCGTGTAGAACCTTTGCCTATTTTCCTCCAAACTCTATGTCTCACTCTATCAAGTTATAAGTAATGGCCTACTTAGATAAAGTCTGATTTTTCGATTGTCTTCACTTAAGTTTCTGCGTATGTCCATACATAAAATTTTTTAGCTGTCAAGACAAACGATCAGTTACTAGGGTAAACAGTTGACTGGTTGGTTAGGTGATGAGTAAACGAATGGTCGCCATAGTAAACAATTATTTGGTTAATGTATTCTGGCGTTAGGTGAAACAGAAAATATTAATTGTATAAACAATCGTATATAAGTATTCTCATGCATATATTGTCAATTTTTAAAGTATTTTGCACAGATACATATTTTTATTTTGTTGATTAAATTTTGTAAATTATACATACATAAGCACAACTATTCACGCATATGTAGACAAACATAACTGAGTAAGCACATAAAATTTTGTTAAGCTGCAAATAACATTTTGTTACCATGAAATTTTGTCAAACTTTTTTAATCATTCCTTTATTTTTTTTTTTCATAAATTTTTTAAACTTTTTATTATTATTATTATTATTTTTTTTTTACAAATTATTTTAACTTTGAAATATTTTAGTACATATTAGAAAACCCATCTATATAATTTTCACAAACAAGTGCATTCAACAGTGATGTATTACATAAAAATGCAATGTTTGGAAATCAACATTGAAAAATAGGAAGTATAAATCATTTAACGATTGGTCAATTTGTAGGGTTAATAGTGAAGTTCAGTTGAGGTCATGATGAATTTAATGGATAAAATTGCGTATGGTAACATACATTTTCAAAAGTAAAAAATCTAAATTTTTCATCAAGCTTCCACTAAAATATTACCAAATTTGATAGTAAAACTTATTTTCATATCATGTATGTGGGTGCTTGCATTATTCAAAATTTATTCGTTTTTGTTAACTTGGGACATTTTTCTTACGTTGTAAATATTTCAAAAAATTAATTTATTATTATTTTATTTAGTATATACATTTTTTAATTCTTCTTTATCTACATTTTTATAATGTTGTGATTTTTTAAAAACTTTTTGTATTATTAATATAAACTGTTTAAGAAACTTTTTTCTTTGAGTTGTGATTTTTAATTTCTATTAAGTAACATTTTACAATTAATTTTTGCGTATTTTTCGAAACGATTCAATGGTATACAGTTATTGAGTATACATACGCATAAGTATATAATTATATCCATTAGTATATGCTTATAGATGAACTAGTATATTTGATCAAAGTAATTTTCAAAAATAAAAGGGTAAACTGAATAATTTCCTTTTACTAACTTATACAATTATTATTATTTTAAATAGTTGAAATTCTTTTTGTTATTCACTTATTTATATTCTTCTTTAATTTTTATACTTAATTATTGTTATTTTATAAGTGTTTAAAATGTTCCACATCAAGTTCATTTTCTGTTACCAAAATACCAAAGTTTTGTAAGGTAAATTGTACAGTTTCGTGAAATAAATATTTGATATGCAAGGGGAAAAAAAATGACTAACAAAAGAAGTAATTCACTCAGTTTTGATTAAAAATTCAATTGGAATCAACATAAATATCTACTATTTCTAAAAACATTAGGTCTTAATGTGATGTTTGAAAATATGTTTGGAAGTTATCTAAAGTTAACCAGTCTTATAAAATCTGAATAGTGGAACTAAACTATTTTAATTAAAACAAGTGTTTAAATCCAGAAACTAAAAGAAGTGTATTTATCATAATAATAATAATAAGTTGAAAAATGGCAACAGTTTCCTAAAATTACTATAGTCTGTGTGAGAAAATAGCTCTAACAAATCATACACATGTGACTAATTTATTGGGTCTGTTTAGCCCAGTGGTCAGTGATTCTCATCATTCGTTTCATACCTGTTCGAACTAAAGAACGTGTATGAAAAAAGTTTATCTTGCATGAAAAATGGGGTTACTTCTTTTTAAAAGAAGTCATGTGTTTAAAATTCCCTTCGCTAATAATAATAAAAATAATAATTGCTTCTCAAATGCTAAAGTTTCTTTTCGCCAATAGTAAATTACAATTAACAAAATTTTCTTCTGTGATTCATTGGTTAAACTTATGTATAAAAAATAATAATAAAGTACAGAATAGGTATTTTCACTATCCCTACCCTTACTCAAATCTTCTTTTATTAATATAGACACCAAAGAATCCTAATTATTATGACACATATTCGTTCCAAATGGTGAATTCTTCTCTGTTTTCATTCTGAACAACTTAAATAAAAATCCTAAATGATATGAGACGTGTGTTGTTAAAAAGAAAGTTTGAACTACGATTATTTAAAATTCTTTTGATAAAGAAATATGATTATTAAAAGTATATATTTGATATTAGTACCGAGTATATCCAAAGAACTAAGCTTCAACAATTTTAATTGTATCTACTAACAAAGTGAAAATAATTTATTGGGATTTATTTTGTGCATGTTATGTTAATGCATCGTTCAAGAGAAAAAGCTTATTTTTAACAGTACAAATTAGAAATGCGATTCAGGTATGTTAAATATTACCAATCCAAACAAAATTGTTATGAAAAATAATTATGATAAAATGGGGATTTGTGTTGTTCCTTTGTGAATTTCAACCTATATTAAAGCATGCCTATGTATTAGAAATTCCAGAGGTTTTCCAATTGCAAGGCACTTAAACTTAGTATAAATTTTAGGTAGACATGTTTGACAAAACAAATTTTTGAATACAAAATATACAGAAAGTGGAGGTCTAACGTTAATGGTGTATTCGAAAAAACGCTTTTCCACCTTCAACAGCTCGAAATTTTCCGATACAATTTCAGACACATTTTTAAAAGTAGAAACATGAAACTTGCTGAAGGGATTTTTAAAGAGACGTACAAGGTGCCGTGTGATGTCGTTTTATGCTCCATTCATTAGAATTTGATTTATGAACAATTATCTTCTCAGTATGACACTTTTTTCCTTCCCAAATCTTCTGCTTCGGAAAATTCTGTTCAAAATGCCGTTTTTTATTGCTTTTTTTTTTGCAATATTTTCTGCATTTATCAATGAATCGACCGTCATGGCACCCTGTGTACTTTCTAAATAAGACATTTTGCCAGTTTGATGCATATGAGAGAAAAAATGAATTTAAAAATAAATCGGAAAATAAGCAGTTTGATTCGAAATACATTAAAATAAATGTATAAGTAAGGAATTCATATATATTGTAATTAAGACAGACTCCAAAGAATCCTTATTCAAAAAATATCTGGTTATCTTATCTATTGAAACTGACCGCTGGGCTTTTGATCTTACCGCTTTATTGAAATCGGTATCTTAGATAACATACCTAATGCATGTGAGCGATAAGCAACCGTATTGGCAGTGCGTTTTCGACGTTGTTAGGTGGACGAAAATTGTCATGGATTATTAGCAGGTACTGTAATTCCCTTTCTTATTTTGATTCAATATTAAAAAAATATGTACTAAAATAAAGGATGTATGTATTCTTTTCCGTTGAATTTGTATTTCAAATATGTCATTTTGTAGTTCAGTTTTAAATTGTGTTATGGAATATTTATATAATCTTCAAAATGTATAATTAACTGAGAGCACATTATTCCGATTTTGATTATTTATTTTCCAATATAGTATCAGAAAGTAATATTTATTAATTTTTGCAACATAAAATCATCACGGGTAAAATGAATCATGAGTAATATTTTTTTACAAAATTAATTTGTACAGTACGATAAAGGATATTTCTTTTCAAACTCAAAAAAAAAAAAAAAAAAAAAAAAAAAAAAAAAATCTTAATTCATTGAAAATAAATCTAATTCAAAAATCTGTAAACCATTATTCTTTCATATGACCTAAAACTATCATTAACTTATAGTGTTTAAAATTTTTTAATTAAGAAGAAATCTTAGAAATACAATACTAATAACTATTAATGAAGCTCATAACATGAAATTCATCAAAAGTAAAATTATCCTTTATAATTAGTCAATAATTAATTAATAATGAGTGTTAAAATGAGTCCGAAAGGCGTTATCCAATAATAATATATACATACATTTTCTCAATAAATAATAGGTCTTTTACTAAAGTGGCGGTCAAAGATATAAATAATATGGGTAGTTTAGAAATTTTCTAAATAAATAATTTAGGTAGTTTAGAAATTCTCTAAATAAATAATATACAGTGAGTCTAGAAATACGCTTATATTTTCTTAAGAAGTAACCATCTGAAAATGAATTAAAAATACGAAAACACAAAATTTTAAAACATAAATTCGAAAATTTTATTTAAATTGTTAGTTATTTTTATGTGACCGACGAGGGATATAGCCCCTAAAGGGAAGAGATGCCATCCGTGAGGGTCTTTCTAAAAGAACGTATTTACTCAAGGATATTCAAGATTCGAAGAAAACTCTGAACTATTAGTCCAACAGGTGCGATTGGAATTGTACTCAATATCGGTTAGGAATGAAACTCGCTCATCCGTTATTGCTATTTAAATTCTAATTAGTGAAGTCTTGTATGCGAAATTATTTTTACATGTTACAAGAAAATATTTTTGCGCTTTCCATAAAATCCCTCATAAATTTATCTGGATTTATTGGGTGCGGCATAGAATATCAGACAAATGTATCTTTCGTGAACATTAGTTCGTCAACAGATGTTCAAAATTTGCTTTCCACATTTCGCTAAAAGCTGGAAAAAATATTCAACTTAATTAAAAATGTATAAAATATTTATGTAATTAAATTGATATGTTTTGTCATCATCATAAAAAAAAAAACTTAATTAATATATTTCACCAACCACATTAAAAATTGTTAGCGGAAAATTTTTATTAATAAGCGAACTTTACTAATTGACTCATAAAAAAAAAAAAAAAAAAAAAAAAAAAAAAAAAAAAAAAAAAGAGGGGGGTGAGTAGTTTAACTAAACACGGTAAAAGATTAAATAAAAAATTTATCAAACTTTGCTATATGTCAAAAGAAAATATATTTTCTGTATACCTAAGGAAAATTTCTCAATCAAATTTAATTCCGATTAATTCCATACTTAATCAAAAAGTTATTAGAATTATTATTATTTGCAGTTCTAGATTTGCAAATGAAATCCCATTTGTATAACACGCAAGTGGGAAAAAAAAGGGAGGGCGGGATCCGATCACGTGACTACAAATATTCACTTGAAACTATTTATTTTTAAATGAAAAAAATTCAAAATTTAATTAAAATGTAATAAACATTATTAATAAATTAGTAATTAAAAATTTGGTGGGGGTGTAACATTACGAATACCTCTCCTTACTTGAGACAAAAATTCTATTACATTAAACTACAGTTTTAAAAATATTAGCATCCCTGAAAAATTCTCTCTTTCTTAAACTGATTTAAAAAAATAATTCTCGCTTTTCGAAATTATTTCACTTTCCTTAAAATTAAAAATAAAAATGTAAATAAATCTAAGTGAAAGTTCAGAATTTAAACTTATTTCAACCTATGTTTACCGAAAAAATTTCTGCACCTCTAAATTTTCTTTAATTAAACCTTCTTTTAAAATAATAATAATAATAATTAAAATAATAATAATCTGACGGCAGGTATAGGGTTGCCCTTAGTCATGGTAGGAGCAGACAGAGGAGCCCTTTACTCCCTCCAAAAGGGACAGTAGCCTTAATTCGCACCAAAAGCTTTCAAAATATGACAATTCTCAAAAGAATTACCTTTCAAAAAATTTCTTAAGTTCCATTATAAAATATTTAAATTAAATTCTTCATGTATAGATGAAAATTACTATTAATTGTATTGAAAATTACAATGTACAAAAATATTCTTTGTAATTAAATTAAATCCTTTCTCTAAAAATCAATTGTCTTATTCAAAATCAACATGTGAATTGCAAAAAAAGAATTGGGCAGCAATCACATCGACTCTATTCCATGAAACAAGTGAAAAAATGCCTCAGCCCATTTGACGACAAAAGATATTTGTTAGACGATGGCATCAGGAGCCTGGCGTATGGGCATTATAGCCTAAAAGAAAAAATGTAGAAAGTCTAAAATTCGTCAAAAAAAAAAAAAAAAAAAAAAAAAAAAAAAAAAAAAAAATGTGAGTGTGTAAATCTGCTATTCGCTGCTTCTGATTAGGCAATGTCTTAAGCTGAGATTGCCGGTCCCAAGCCCGGATAAAAGATGAGGGTACACTCTTTAAAATTTTCTCTTTTTTTTCGAAAATATTTTCTTGAAATTAACCTCTTATCAGAGTTCGCAAAAAAAAAAAATCTTCGAAATTAACTTCCTGTTATAGTTCAATTTAAAAAAATCTCCAAAATTAACCTCTTGTTAGAGTACGCCAAAAAAAATTCCTTTTCGACCCTTCATCTTATAGCATACATTTTCCACAGGTGGAGGAGAAGGCTCCCTCTTATAGGTGGAGGAGGAGGCTCCCTCCTATAGGTGGAGGAGGAGTTGCTCCTCCACCCTCCACCTGCTGGTGCTCAACTCTCCTTTTTCTACTACTTACCAATGAACATTTTTTTTTCATTTAAACAGAAAAAGTAAGCAATTGTACATATAAACAATCATAAAGTATAAAACTTTCATAAAAATTAGAATGTTCGATATTATGAGTCAAAATTTTTTATTTGTTGATCCACGTTTTTTTTCTTTCTCTCTAACATATTTTTGCTTATTGCACATTTTAATTTTTTAAGCACCATAATTTTTGCCTAACATTTTAAGTATTGAAATAGATCTAGTACTTTTTTTTAATAATCCTTTCTGGCACAGTGGTCCCACTTTAGGAACACCTAATTCCAAACTTGCAAACGACACAAGAATATTTTATTAAACTTTTGCTTTTACAATGAATGCTTAAATTAAGGAATTTTTAATTTCTATAAAAGTAGTTTGTAAATTACAGTATAAGTCAATTATCATTTTACGAACAAAACTTGTATGTACCGTAAAGGGTTACTGGTATAATTTAATTAAACAAGGGGAGGGGGAAGAATGCGTGAAGTTTACATTATTTTACTACTGTTCTTAATTTAAAAGCTTAAAGTTCTATTTTTTTAAACCAAGATTTTATGGCAGGTTAAAAATGTTTACAAAAGTTACTATTAATAAATAATAAACAGTCATAAGTACAGATAAAAATTATATCAGTGTATTTTATTTTATAATGTTTATTGTTTTAGCAGGCTTGTACAGAGGGGGGGGGGAGTAGAGATGGTATAAATTATCGGGCCCATGACCCACATAGAAGTGTTAAACTGAAATACAGTTTATAACACCTGTTATTGTTTTCATGTATGCTCTAGAAATTGCAAAAGGACGACCTTTTTAAGCTGGATTTTAACCAAAGAAATAGATAAAAGGTGAGGACAGATTGAAGCTCTACGGTGGTTCAAGAAATGTTGCAACACTGTTTGGGAAGGAACTGTGTCAATTTGAAGAACCAGCTTGTCACAAATATTCTGTTTTCAAAGTTTTTCCGTGACTATTTGATGCACAGTTGATTTTTTATATCCCAACGCCTCCACAATCATTCAAACACTCATCTGACGATCAGAGACCCAAAAGACTTAAATTTTAGCACATTATCTGAAGTTTAAGAATTTGATTGACATTCAACGTGTTGTTCGCTCTCTTCCCTCTTTCAGTGCTTTGTGACGCCTAAACATTTGAGAAATGAACCCTTCCCGTAGGTTTCTTGAAACATGGCAAGTCTCTCATTACCTAATTTGTTTGGTTTTCCACAATTTTATGGCATTTCGCTGTTTGCTTCATTCTGAAAACCTAACACCATATTCAGACATGTGTATGTTTTATGAATGATCTGTGCACAAACCCAACTGACTTCTGCTAAAATTCGTAGTTGACAGACCCTACCACACGTATCGCTACAACCGCCGTCCATTCAGCCTTCCAAAAATTCAGTCTCATTATTTAATAGACAGACCATGTATATCAGTGCTCATTCATTTCTATTTTACTCATGAAAATGTAATTTAATGAAATCACGAATGTTAAAAATTAACGGTTGAAATTATTTACCCTAAAAATATTTGAGACCAGCTAATGTTTTTTAAAAGTTGGCTATCTGTTTTTACTGATTGTTTGCATTTTGTTTTAGCAAGTTTCATTGTATTATGATGTGGGGTAAGGGGCCTTTTAATGTAATTACTACTGCGGCCAGCAGTTTTCTGCTTGGTCCTGTTTTGTACTAAATAGATTTCCTAATATTTAAGCATATGGAAAAAATAAATAACAGTAAATAGCATTAATATAGTTTGATTTTCTCATTTAGAAAGAAAAAGAACCATTCACAGCCTTTATTTTTTTTAGTTTCTATATTCCTTTGAGAAATTCTGCATAATGTAAATTATTGAAATTTTAAATCATAGTGTAAATATCTTTTTCTTTGTTCAAGATAAAGAATTTTAACTGTCGATTTTTCTCTGACTTTGTGTTATTTGTAATTTGCATTCTGTGATTTGTTTGTTACTGAGGGAAAAGTAAATGAAATTCTGAAATTATTATTAATGGAGCACTGGATTTTCTTTTGTATGTGTATATGAAATTTAAAATTAAATTCAATTTGGTTAAACAGAAATCTTCATTTTGCAAATATTAAATAAAAGTATTTAATTACAGTGCAATCTTTATACACTATATTGCCATTGATTATGGGACACTTGCGATTTTAAACATTTTACTAAATATCTAGAAGAAAAAATGAGGAAACATCTCGAAACTCTTAGTGTATAAATATAATAGTATACGTCATACATCTCCGTGAAGATTTTTTACCGAAACGCCACAGGGACCGTCAACAAATTATAAAAGAATGAATATCTTTTGAATAACCATGTCAAAACTAATGTAGCAAAAGCGCTCAAACTCTAGATTATGATTGAATGCCTTATTGTAATACACTGTGTTCATTTTTATGCAAATAGCATGCACACTCGCAGAGTAATTAAGGTTTTTATAAAAAATGGTCCCAAATTTTTCCAAGTTTTTCCATTATAATTTTAAGAGTTCTTAATATAAAATAATATTTTTTTCAGAAAATATGACAAACAACATTGCACACAGTACCCTGTAATCAGAATTAAAAAATAATAAAAATAATATGAAAAATGAGTAGTTTTACTATATAATTTTTTACTGCGCATGCGTCAAAGATATCAAAATTTCATTTGCATGTTATGTTAGCTAAATGTATAGAGCAACTTTTGTAAAAGTCTCAAAATCATAGCTTGAAAATTCTGAAAGTAATCGTCTATAAAAAAGGACAAAATCCGTTGTTTCCAAAATGAAGCAAAAAAATGAGGGATTTTATCCAAATGCAATAGTACATCCCATATTGTGTATTCTATATTGACACTAATCAATGAATATATGGATACAACCCCTCTTGTTTTTGCTTCATTTTGAGAATAACGGATTTTTGACTTATTCAATTGACGATTATTGTCACTATTTTCAAGTTATGATTTTGTGACTTTCACAAAAGTTGCTCTATACATTTAACTAACATAATATGCAAATGAAATTTTGATATCGTTGACGCATGCGCAGTAAAAAATTATTTAGTAAACCAACTCATTTTTTATACAATTTTCATTATTTTTTAATTCTGATTACAGGGTACTGTGTGCAATGTTGTTTGTCATATTTTCTGAAAAAAATAATATTTTATTTTATATTAAGAACTCTAAATATTATAAGGAAAAAACTTGGAAAAATTTGGGATCATTTTTATAAAAACCTTAATTACTCTGCGAGTATGCATGCTATTTGCATAAAAATGAACAAGGCTTATTACAATAAGGCATTCAATTACAATCTAGAGTTTGAGCTCTTTTGCTACATTAGTTTTGACAGGGTTGTTCAAAAGATATTCTTTTTTAATTTGTTGACGGCCCCCTTTGGAGTTTCGGGAAAAAATCTTCACGGAGATGTATGACTTATACTATTATATTTATACACTAAGAGTTTCGAGATGATTCCTCGTGTATTTTTCTAGATATTTAGTAAAATGTCTAAAATCGCAAGTGTCCCATAATCAATGGCAATATAGTGTATATCAGATCTGTGCGTTTACTTTCATTTTCAGACTTATCACAGCCTTTCTTCAAAAGTGCCTAAGTTAAAAATTTGTTATGGCTGCCATTCGGATTTATTTTAATGCCTCTAACAGTCGTCTAAAGTACCAAATAATGACAGCACTTTCTCTTAGAATTTTAGAAGTAATGGCACTTTTGAAGCATGGGTGTAGTATGTTTTTGTCGTTGCATTTTTTAAAGTGAATTTCTGAAAAACATGTAGTGCTACTACATATTTGGTAAGTCATGAAATCTAATTGATTCTCACTTCATATAAATATGGAAATAAAATTGATTAAATTTAAATGTATGCTATATCTTTTATTCTTCATTAATTCCTACTAAATAATACAGGGTTCCCAGAGTCATGGAATTTCAAAATAGTCAGGGAATTTACAAATATCTTCTAAAAAATCTTGGAAAGAAAAAGAAAAATGACACAAAAGTCATCAAATAATCTCTGGAAAAAAATCACAAAATCCATCAAACAATCGCAAGAGGAATTTTTTTCTTTTTTCTTCCTTTTAAGAACAATCGCAGAAAAAAAGCATTAGTTCTGACAAAGGATTGTGAAAATAAGTATAGCAAATTTCATTGTATTCACGTTTGATTAAAGAAATTTTTGAGATTTGGTCAGGGAAAATCCTGGAATTTGTCCGTCATGTTTTGCTGGGAACCCTGTAATAAGCTATACTTTTTATAGGAATATATTCAATTGCAAAAATGTTCGAAATGTTATTGAATTAAGAATTGTTTTGTTTTCTAGCTCTAAGATATGATTTTAATTGGAGAAAAAGTTTAAGTTTTAAATCATTCTTTTTTTCTACAATAATAGAAAAATGAGTTTTATTTTCTGTGACAGAAAGACAAAATATCTCTCGAAACAAAAATTTGTAGAACCAAGGAACCACATATAAACTTTTACAAAAATAAACATGTTGACTTTTTAATGGCTTCTAAGATAATTAACAATATTTAGTTTTTTTTCTTTTTGCAATTGAAAGTATCCCTCTAAAATTGACTGTTTTGGGGTAATCTGTTAAATAGCAATAAGAAACACGCTATATATAAATTACAGAAGCTACATATATTCCTTTTTATTTAAAAAAAATTGGGGTGTTCTTCATTTATATAATCACATTAATGGACTATACAAAAGAAATTAAGATAAATGTGAATTAAAATAGGTCTAATTATAAAATGTATTCATAATGTTTAATAGACTTTTATTGAATCTAAAGTAACTTTTAAAATATTCTGTTAAAGCCATGGAATAGCTTTGAAAGCATTAAAATTTATTTTAATGTTCCATTTATTCATTTTTTTTTTCATATTTTATGAATAAGTTTATTTTATTTGGCATATTTTAACCCTTAAATTAAATCGATTTATTGTGCAGAAAAAGATATTTCCCACAAATGGTGCAGAATTATATGCAAATAGACTTTTATTTGATAAATATCATAAAAATATTAAAACAATGTAAAAACATTTTTAAAAAGTCATTAAAAAACATCAAATCATCGTTTCAAACTTTAAAAAATATTACTTTATTTTACTGCAACATTAATTTTAAAATAAAATTGAATTTCGACTGTTTCAAAACAAGTTTAAAATAAATATTTCATAAATTCGAAACAAGAGGTAGCAAGCTGTCGCTACATTTTTTCTTTTTCCCCTTATTTGTCGGCAAGGAAGCGATGTTTCGCCGCATTAGCAACCTCTCATGTTATGATCGTAGTTTCAGTGTGAACCACCGCTGTCGCTGTCTATGTGTAATCCCATGTTAAAGAAGTTGCCATTACAGTGTATGAGAGATGATTCTCTGTAAAGAAATTCCTAAAGCCGCTATTGGATTCACCAACATTACGTAAGACTTTTGAGCCAACAGTTGATTTCCTCTAACTTTTCGCGAAAAGTCCTCCCAACACCCCGTGTAATAGCAAACAGCAATGTCTCCCCAACTTTTTTCTGCAGTTGCAAAAAAGTCTGGGCTAGCCCAGATTTTTCATCCAACATCGAACATTTCAACGAATCAGAGATAAGAGATTGATACGAATAGCCGATAAATATTAACGGCTGGTACTAGTAGGACTGGTTTTTCGGCTTTTCCTCCAAATTTTTCGAAGACAATTGCAATCTTTTTCTCTCTTTGAACCGGAAAATGTTGGTGTTAAAATCGGCTGAAAAGTTTGTTGCGTCTAAAGTCCGTGAATCTAATAGCAGCTTTACTCTGTGCGGACAATGATTGGCCGTAAAAAATTCTGTGGACAGACGAAGCCCATTTCCATCTGACGGGATATGTAAATACGCAGAATTGCCGAATATGGGCAACAGAAAATCCATTCGCTCAGCTCGAACTCAGTATATCCTGCAAAGGTCACTGTGTGGTACGGATTTACGGCATCATTTATCATTGTCATATTTTTTCGAGAAGATGGGTGCTTTCGGTCCTGTTACTGTCAATGGTCAGCGCTACGAGTCTCTTTTGCGTAATGACGTCATTCCAGCTCTACAGCAGCGTGGATGTCCGGAAAGTATCATTTTTATGCAAGATGGCGAGTGAAGCCGTTGTTGAGGCGGCATTTTGGAAATGCTAGAAATATCAGTCGTCATTTCCCTACAGCCTGGCCGGCCCGATCACCTGGTCTTAATCAGGGCTCGAAAAATAGCGTTCCCGGGATCCCGGGGAACCCAGAAATCATTTCTGGGAACGTATATTTTTTCACTCAGGTTCCCAGCTGGGAACCTAAAAAATCGTTTTGATCGCTACCGATCCGCGCACGCATTATATCGCGTAAATTACGCAAAAATATAACTCTTGAGCGGTCCGTGCGATGCGTAATTTTGTCAAAATATTACGGAAAAAGTCCGAACATCGTTAAAAAATCGCGAAAAAAGGCAAATTATGTTTAAAAAATCACGAAAAAACGGAAAATTTCGTCGAAAAATCGCGCTAAAACAGCAAATTTCGTCAAAAAATACCGAGAAAACAACAGCTTTCGGCAAAAGATCGTAAAAATTCGGGAAGCAACGCAAATTTCATTAAAAGATCGCGAAAAAACGGCAGATTTCGTAAAAAAATCGCAAATGTCATTAAAGAAATATTGAAAAACGACAGGTTTTGTTAAAATATTGCGATAAATCGGCAGGTTTCGTTAAAACATCGCAATAAAACGGCAGATTTTGTCAAAAGATCGTGAAAAAACGGCAGATTTTGTCAAAAGATCGCGAAAAAACGGCAAATTTCTTCAAAATACTCACACATAAATTTTATTGGGAACCTACATTTTTCATCTGGGAACCTGTACTTTTCATGTAGGTTCCCAGCTGGGAACCTTAAAATTTTTTGAATTTTCTAGCCCTGTCTTAATCCATGTGATTACTGGTTGCAGGGTTATCTGAAAGATTTTGTGTTCAGTACTCCGATTATCAACGTATCTGAATTGAAGGCGCGCAACACATTCTGAATTTTACCCCGGTAACATTTCAATCTGTTGTGGAACATGCTGTTTCTCCGATTTAATATTGATGCACACAACGGTGGACAGCATATTGAACATGTTTTGCACCGGTATCGCAAAACTTAAAACCCGATTGCATGGATACTTTTTATGCGGTTTTTGGCCTCGGGACCATTAAAAACCGATTTTTCCCATACTATGTGATACGACCTTGCCGGGGGGCTTACGTAACTAACAGTATCCCACTTGTACAGTCTTGCACACTGAGCAATACAGTTGGTTATCATGTAACTTACGCCTTAGCTGTTGTTTTACGATTTGTCATTTGTAGTCGAAATTTGACGCTTACGACGCCAACTGTTGTTACAATTTGGAACTCTTTTTTTGGTTCATGTTCTTTTCCTTTTCTTCAATAATACGCCGTTCAATTTTGACATCATTCTAATCAGTGATTAGTTTTTTAAAGAGTTTTGAAACTTCAACTTTAATTATAATCACCCTGTATATTAAACTCTCTCATTGTTTAAATTCATTAAACACTGTTTACATGCATTTTAAAATCCATTAACAAACAAATTTTAAATTCATTAAAGTCGTTTGCTTTTGACGAGGAAAAAACTGCTCTTCAGTTTTTTAGCGCCAATTATTCAAAAGTTTTTTTTTAACAGACTTTCTACTGCAATTCCGCCGCTAAATTTGACTGATCCTTTATTATATACAAGAATAATTTAATTAATGTTTTTTAAATATTCCAAGTATGGCCATTAAGGAGACCTACTTGAGAGAAGCGACGACGATCTGATGCTTCCAACTTTTTCCTTCAAGGTGCCATAGTCAATGCCATTGCTTATACCGAAGTTTCAAAGCACTAAATTACTTCTCTAATGCCTGGGAGGCCGTGAATATTTTAACTAGATTCTTCACTATCCAATACAACGCATACAAACGAAAAATGGATGGTCAAACCTTTCACGACAATGTCAGCCTCAAATTGTTGGCCTCCAGCTACTCAGATATTAAACGAATGGCCTATTGCGTATGGTGCGTAGTTGGGAGGGACTCTAATAGTCATCCACACAGCAATGTTGCGGCTATCAAGGCAGCAGCTGTGTATGCAGTAGCAACTTTCCAAACACTCGCCAGCAATAAGTTGTAACAACCTGTAGAGACAGTTGTTTCGGCTGGCAGTAGTTTCAATGAATATTGTCATTATCGCGTCCTACTTTTCTCTCAAAGATTAAAAACAGCTTCAACTTCTAAAGCGACCTTTCAGTTTTACTCCAACACTGAAACAGAGGCTTGGATTCTTCGTTATTCAGTACCCATTGCCGGGTCGCTGCAGCTTTGTTAATATTGTCTTACTTAATGTCTTTATTGTCATTTTACAAACTTTGCTAATGTAACATTTACTTATCTTATACATTTCATTTATCCTTCTGTCGCGTATTTTGGCGGACTCCGCTTCAGCTGAAATTTGTATTTTTTTTAGAATTCAATAAAGGGGACCGGGAGAGACATTCATGCTCTACAGACTCTTGCTTGTCTGAGCAGTCACTCGCGGGCAGGAAAGTAAAAAATGAATGATGTCATACAATATGTATGTGGTCATCTGTGCAGAATGTTAAAATTTTTAAAAATGCTCTATCTCTGGTTTACGTACTTGTTTGAAAGCAATCGTTTATTTTTGTTGACTCTTGTGCGCAAGAAGTACATTGCTTTCATTATTCTCGACAACGCGGTCTTTTGCATTAAGAATAAATACTATATTGTGCCTTTATCATGAGAAAACAAACAAGACGTCTTTGCGTTACTAGTGTTAGTGTATACTCGAGAACATATGAAAATGGTTAAGTTGAAAAGTCGATATTTAAAACTAGAGATCGACCGCAAATTCGGTTTCGTATTTGGCAGAAAATCTAAGTTTCGCCGAAAAAATATTTTCGGCTAAAATGCTGTCGAAATTTTGGCAGGACCGAAACTGTAGATATTCCAAAAATCTCGTTTCTTTCTTTGGGAATTAGGAACGTTACTCTTTAGTTTAAGCTGTATCGACTAAAATGTGATACTTTATTTAATGTTATGAACTTCGCTCTATTTAAGAGTCATGAATAACACAAAACGCGAGTGCGAATTATAAAATATAAGAATTACATATATGACCTAACTTTGAAGACACTCTTCACGATCTCATTAAAAGCTGCATGCTTAATAGTAATAAAAAAAATTCAGTTTGAAACATACAATTGTGTGATGCTCCTTGAGAAAATTGTTGTATAATAAATGATTATTTACAAAAATCATTATAAAAAATAAATCGAGGTATGTATACCTAAAACATATTTCATTTAACCCGCCGGAAAGCGCATGGGGTGTATTATACCACAACTCTACGCGTCCTCTCTAGTAACTTTTCTTGACGCGCGTTCTGCCGGGTTAAATGAAATTCGTATAGCTTAAAAATCATTTTGTGTCATTAATGAATCAATTACATCTTATTTTATATAAAAATAGAAAGATGGGTCACACGCATAATTAAATTAATTATATATACAGTAGAGCCTTGATTAACAGAACTTCGATTAATCGAGGATTCTGTTAATAGAGCAGATAAAATCAGATTTTTTTTCTTTTTGTGAATGAGCTTTAAAAATGCTCACACATTTTCGTTCACTAATTATGCAACAGGTTTTAGAGATCTGCACGGGCCAGAGTTTGGCCCACGGTTCGTACCCGGCCCGGCAGAATTAGGACAATTTTTTCAACGGACCGGACGAATTAAAAAAAAAAAATGTTGCCCACTTAAACTGATGGCATTGAGCTCACAGACTACGAATACTAATAGTACAATAGTCATATTTTCAAGTGTTAATTCCGTTTGAAAAGCAAAAGAGGGGAAAATAGCTACCTCTATTTCTCCGTTTCATATTTAATCATTGAAAGCCTTAAATTAAACAGGGATATGCTTTACCATATAAAAAATCTATATCCAAAATTCAGAGCAAATCGGGAAAGTCTTAATGAAAACCCATTTATATAATTTAAGAGGAGTTTTCCTTCATTTATACTTAACCATTAAACTTCCAAAACTATTCAGAGATTCGCCTTATTAGAAAGAAACAACATCTAAAATTAAAAGCAAATCGGATAATTCTGCAGAAAACCCCATTTATCAAATTTATGGGGGGGCAATCGCAAGTACCCCCTTTATACTTAACAAAAGAATCCCACAGCTAATTAGGAAAGCATCTTATCACTATGAACCTGCATTCAAAAATTGAAGGAAATCGGTTAATTCTGCAAGGAGAAACATTTCCCTAAATTAAGAGAGGGTAATCCCATCGATCCCCCATGTATACTTATCCAATGAATTCCCAAAACCAATCAGGGAAACGCATATCAGAATGAATCTATACCCAAAGTTTGAAGCAAATAAGTAAATTCTGCGTGAAAAACCCACCAACCTAAATTAAGGGGGGGGGGGTACCTCCCATTTCCTCCCTCTCAGACTTATCCAATAAAAAAAAAATCTATATAAAAACTTGAAGCTGGTGTTAATCACACAATTGAAGTGAAAAAAAACTTCTTTAAAACACCATAAAATAAATTAATTGTGCAAGGCCTTTCGAAAGAACTTAGTCTTTCTTCGTCAGGCGCAAAAAGACGTGCGTCTACTATGACGTCTACTACGCGGCACGATATTTTTGAAAGGTCTATATGGCCAAAGGTGAACGGCCACTTGCGATTTTAGTCATTTTGTTAAACATCTAGACAAATACATAAGAAATTATCGTGAAACTCTTAAGTGTGTAAACATAGTAGTACAGGTCATACATTTCCGTGGAATTTTTTCCCCGAAACTCCATAGGGGATCGTCAACAAATTGAATAAGAACGAATATCTTTTGGATAACCCTATCAAAACTAATGTAGCAAAAGCTTTCAAACAGCAGATTATGATTAAGTGGCTTATTGTAATAAACTGTGTTCATTTTTATGCGGATAGCATGTATACTCGTAGAGAAAATAAGGTTTTTATAAAAACAGTCCCAAATTTTTTCAAGTTTTTTGCTTATAATTTGCAGAGTTCTTGTTATAAAAAATATTCTCTGAAAATATGACAAACAATATTATACATAATACCCTGCAATCAGAATTAAAAAATAATAAAATATTGTAGGAAAAATGAGAAGGTTTACTAAATAATTTTTCAATTGCGCATGCGTCAGCGCTATCAAAATGTCATTTCTATATTGTGTTAGCCAAATGTATAGAGAAACTATTGTAAAACTCTCAACAACATAATTTAAAATCTCTAAAAGTGATCGCCGGTAGAACAAGATCAAAATCCGTTATTCCTAAAATGAAGCAAAAAGATGTGAGGCTGTATCCATTTATCCATTAATTAGTGTCAACATGAAGAACACGATATGGCACGTACTACTACATTTGGATACAACTCCTCATTTTTTTGCTTCATTTTGGGAATAACTGATTTTGAGCTAATTCAACGGCGATCTCTTTCAGAATTTTCAAGCTATGTTTTTGTGACTTTTACAGAAGTAACTCTACAGGGTGAGTCATAAATATCGAAACAATAGGCTATCTCCTTAAATATTGCCCCTAGACCCATACTTCCAATTGCAAAAATTCATAAAAAAGATGAATTTTTTGATAAGATAAGTTGCAACTCCATGGGGGGTCTGTTTTAAAAAATACGAAAATTAAATTTTTATATGGCCCCTTGAGGATAAAACTTCCAATTAGAAAAAATTTCTTTATCCCTTCCTGAATTGAACAAGAAAAATTTCATCTCGATATCTGCAAATCCCCGAAAGATATTAATATCCAAAATTCCTGACTTACACCACTTAAGCATGCCTCTGAGCGCAGCAAAATCAGTTCATTTGAAGTACAATTAAGGGATCGACCATAAATTTACGTATTGTTAAATGTCGATCCAAGACAACACTTTAACTTTTAGATATAAAATAAAAGCGTATAGGTTTTTGCTTTAAACTTCGATGAAATATGCTAGATGTCTGCAATATTTCGACCTTGCCGCCAACTTCGTAACTAGCACGACTCACTGAACGGACCGTCTTATTAAACACTTACTAAAAGTGTTATCAAATTAAGTGATATTAATTAAACTCTCATTAAAAGTGTCTTAAAAACTTATTGGCGCAGGCAATAAGTTTAGTAAATATAGTAATAGCGAAAATGATTCTTCTATTAGCGGAATCAATGGAAATATATTTTAATAAATTACATAGAAATATTTTTAAAAATCTACTTTATACTACAGTTAAACTGCTATAACGGACACTCCCGAATAGCAGACACCTCTGTTTAACGGACTATTTTCCAATCCCCATTCTCAAAACCTAAATTTGTGTATGTTTAACCTCTGAATAACGAACATTCCGAATAGTGGACACTATTTAAGGCGATTAAGGATGAAAAAGTATTTTTTTAAGGACAAAAAAATGAAAAAAAGTAAAAAGGCCTCTAAATTTATCAGGGAATTTTGTGATAAATGAACTGGGGAAAATCCCCCCCCCCCCCCGACGTTCACAGTTGAATTGAAGGGATTGCCAAGGAGGGACATCTTCCAGAGCATTGAAATATCCCCTCGAAAAATTGAGATTTTATGCTTTTATCAGTCAAAAAGTGCAATCCCCCTCCCCGACCGGAACTCTATATAATGTCCAATAATGTCACTTTGAAAAACAAATTGCATGTAATCGCAAGCAAAAGTTAACTTTTGTAACAGGGTTTTTTCACAAGCATGTGATGAACAGTGGGTAAAGGTGTGTACAGTTTTATTTAGCCCCATTGCTTAAAAAATAATTTTAATTTCTGATTAATCATATAAAAGAGGTTTTAGGACACATAAAAGTCAATTAATAAAATGTTAAACGTTTCTTAGCACTTTTTGAATACTTTTGATTTTCCCAATAGCGGACACCTCCGAATAGAGGACAATTTCTGCGTTCCTGAGGTGTCCGTTATTTAGAGGTTTTACTGTATTCAGTTTCAAAATTTATGAAGGTTTTAAACCTATTTTTGCTTTTTTCTATTTTTCAAGAAAAAGTATTGGATTCATGAAAATTTTGAATTCCGGTTTTCGATGGATTCACACGTTTTAGGGCTCAGAGATACCGAAAAACGTGTTTTTATGAAATATCTGTCTGTGAGTCACAGCACAATGAAAAAATTTGAAATCGACGTAATAAAAAAATAAACTTTAAATCAACTGACGCATTTAAACAGTATTTAAAGAAGGTGAAAATGGCAAAACTTAAACAAAATCTGAAATCGAAACTATACAGCATTTAAACGTTAGGAGCCCATCTTTGCCCATCTTAAAACTAAATGCACTTTACTGCATCAAATGTTTTCATTTCAGTATTTCTCATTTTTAAACTGACATACGTCAATAACCGTCGGTTACGGTAACTTTTCAGCTCAGAAAATTTACTTTTAAAAATATGATTTGTTTACAAAAATTACTTTTTTTTTTAATATTGCTATTTTATATACTTTTATTTTTTTTAAATACATATTATTTAAAATGCTGAATTAAAATTGAAAATTAGACATTTTCGTTTAATCAAAAGAAAAAAATTCAACGCGACATATAATATTTTGAGTTATAACAATTTTAATTTACTCAATTTTCTTTTGAAAAAAATTATTAATAAGTCTTATGATGTGATAATGCTTACAAATTATATGGTTAACCATCACAAAACATTCAAAATTCCAACTTTATAAATAAATAAATAAAATAAATGTTTCCTGGACCCATTACAGCAACACTGTTTCTTCAATTGCACGCATTTCAATTTGTGTCTGATCCCTTGAAACCTCACGATTTATTAAAATTGTCATAACTCTCTGAGTTTTGAAGATATTAAGATGAAATTTTTTTTGTTCAGTTCAGGAATGAATAAGGAAAAATTTTCTAATTGGATGTTTTATCCTCTGGGGGCCGTATAAAAATTTAATTTTCGTATTTTTTAAAACAGACCCCCCCCCCCCATGGAGTTGCAACTTATCTTATCAAAAAATTCACCTTTTTTTTATGAAACTTTGCAATTGGAAGTATGGATCTAGGGTTAATATTTAAGGAGATAGCCTATTGTTTCGATATTTATGACTCACCCTGTATACATTTAGCTAACACAATAATATGCAAATGAAATTTTGATATCGCTTACGCATGCGCAATGAAAAATTATCTAGTAAACCTGCTTATTTTTCATACAATTTTTTAGGTGCGTTCGTAATTATGTAAATACGTAGCACCTATAGTGGTCGTTCAGTCCGTCCGTCTGTTTGTCTGTCCGTCCGTCCGTCTGTCTGTCCGCATATAACAACGCAAAAACTACTTAACCGAATCTTTTGAAATTTGAAATACATAATTATTACATAATTTTGTCCAGTCATTTCAAATTTTATGAAAATCGGATGCATAGATCAATTACAGGGGCAATCAAAAGTATTCCATTACATTACGGTCAATGGAGAAAAAAGTTTCAAATGCATTTTAGTCGTTTGAAATTTAAAATACATAATTATTACATAATTTTGTCGAGTTATTTCAAATTTTATGAAAATCGGATGCATAGATCAATTACAGGGTCAATCAAAAGTATTCCGTTACATTACGGTCAATGGGAAAAAATGTTTCAAATGCATTTTAATGGTGTTACACTCATTCGAACTTAATAAAATTTATATGCAACTATAAAGTACATATTATAATATACATTTTGCATAATTTGTGGTGCAAAGAACATTTGTTATTGATTTACAAGGCCACACAAAAGTATTCCATTACCCAATGGTGTAGGGTGAACATTGTTTAATGAGCGTTTTAATTGTAATTCACTACTTACAATTTTATGAGATTGATATATGAGAGTAATATTTTTAAAACTTCGTTATCGTACGAACGCACCTCATTTGCTACGCTTCACGTGCAATTTCCAACTTGTTTTTATTACAGGGTTTTATGTATAATGTTGTTTGTCATATTTTCAGAAAAGAGCATTATATTAAGAACTCTGCAAATTACAAGCAAAAAATGTGAAAAAAATTGGGGCTGTTTTTATAAAAGCCTTATTTTTTCTACGAGTATAACATGTTATCCGCATAAAAATGAACACAGTTTATTACAATAAGCCACTTAATCATAATCTGCTGTTTGAAAGCTTTTGTTACATTAGTTTTGACAGGGTTATCCAAAAGATATTCGTTCTTATTCAATTTGTTGACGATCCCCTATGGAGTTTCGGGAAAAAAATTCCACGGAAATGTATGACCTATACTACTATGTTTACACACTTAACATTTTCACGATAATTTCTTATGTATTTTTCTAGATATTTAACAAAATGTCTAAAATTGCAAGTGGGCGGTCATCTTTGGCTATATAGTGTATTAACAATTGGTTTATTTGTGTTTAAATGTCGAAAAAAATTTGTTTATTGTGTTTGCAGCATTAATTCATTAGCATAAACTATTGCGAGGGGCTTTTAATAAAAATGTATTCATTTACATATGAAGTGTATTCATTTTATATGAAACTAAGGGAATGGACCAAAGAAGCCCTAGCAGGGGCTACTTTATTCCAAAACTTTAGAAATTGTTAACTGTTAACTTTTTCAATTGAAACTTTAGAAAAAAAATCCTCCTTAAAATTTTAGTTAGCTTCAGGTTTACAATAATTTAACGAGTTTACAATTTAACGTATTCATAGGTATAATGCCAATACACTGTAAAGTGCAAGACAAGCATTGCATGTTCGTGTCAATATTTGTACATGTATACTTACACATCTTAGTTACTAAAACTTTACTTAAACTTAAGAATCTCCATTATCGGTAAATCAAATACATATTTTTATAACAACATTTTTTCAATAAATAAATGTGATAGCGAACACTTATTAAAAATTTGCAGCATAGCCCGTATTTCGACAGAATATGCATTATACACTATCAATTTCAAGTCATGTGCTATTTTCAGAGCATTTAAACCGTTCATAATGAAATTTAATGCTCAAAAAGTTCGTTATGAAAAGATATAAAGCAGCGGTTTCCAATCTGAGGCAATGGGGTAATATTATTTCCTAGTAGTATAATTAATTTTATTTAAGGACAAACTCAGGGATTAAATAAGGTGAAATTTTCTATTCAAAAAATACTGGTGATAAGCGGTTTCTAGCGTGGCATACGAAAAAAAAAATCGAATGCCAGGCCCGTAAGCTAAAAAGTTGGACTGCATCCCTAATATAAGTCTTAAAATCTTTTTTAAGAGCCCACAATAGCCACAGAAAAAGTACACAAAAAGACCCGGATGATCATGTAAAGTCTATGGGAGCGTTCTTTTCGAATATCTCGCTCAATTTTTAATATTTTTGCATGATTTTTTTGCACAAGATAGCTGAGGGCAATCCACAACCGGGCTAGTTTTTACTTTTTCAATTTTTGTTTCAGATTTTCTTTAAAAAATTACTTTAACTTTCGAAACCGGTTTAAGCCGGTTCTGAAACTGAAACTATCGTAATATAAAAAATATATAACCAAAATCGAAAAAGTAAAAACTAGCCCGGTTGTGGATTGCCCTCAGCTATCTTGTGCAAAAAAATCATGCAAAAATATTAAAATTTGAGCGAGATATTAGAAAAGAACGCTCCCATAGACTTTACATGATCATCCGGGTCTTTTTGTGTACTTTTTCTGTGACTATTGTGGGCTCTTAATAAGTTAAAATAAATTTACTCATTTTAATTAAAGCATCCTTATAATGTGCTAAGATTAGAATCTATTAGATTCAATATTTTCCCAGAGATTATAGATTAAATCTCACTATAATCTACCTTCAACAAATTGAATTTTTGGTCCAGTACAGCCGAATAAATGTTATTAGATTAATCACTTCTCTCGTAATACATACAGTCAATCTTCTAAATAACGAATCTTCGTTATTGACACCGCATAGCATGATTAGAAAATAAATATAAAATTGTTTTTCGTTGTATAAAGAAGTTCGCAATAGCGAGAGTTAACAGAATATCATATTTGAATATAAATCAATTACAATCTATATTCTAACGAAATTTATTGTTAACGTTTTAATTTAGTATAACCCTTTATGGTAAAGGCCATTTCTGTTCGTAAAATGAGAAATTATCGACTGACACTGGAATTTAAAAACGACTTTTTTTTAATTAAGAGCTCTCTAATTTAAGCTTTCATTGTAAAAAGCAAAATTTTATTAAAATGTTATTTAGGTCGTTTTCAGTTTTGTAATTAAAACTAGGTGTGAACGGAGTTTGAACATTGTGCTAGAAAGAATTAAGCTTAATATTTATTTTTCTGTTATTATTGTGTTTTAATTATTGCAATAGTTGTAGAAATAAAGTTAAAATACATGAAATTATGCATTTTAAATGAGAAAAAGGCAACAACTTAGAACATATAGTAAATTTTAAACTGTACTTACGATATTAATCCTATTGAAGACAGCAGTTTATAACCTGAAAATAAACCTTGCCGTTGATATCTACTTTATTTTGGGCGCATTAGACAGAAAAATAAATATAACAAGGAAATATAACAGTTTTTCCTCGTCAACAATAAGGATTAAATACCAACAGATAACTAAAAGTTCATTTGAAAATTACAGTTTGCATTTCAGAAAAATTTCCTTCCAATGACCATTCACAAAAAGAAACTTATTTCAAAAAAGTCATTCTTCTTGATCAAAGTTGTAACCTACTTGCTGTATTGAAGGAAAAACTATTCAAATCTTTTAAAGTTTCGTGTTTATACAGCATGACTGCAAACAAAGGCAAAAGCAGAAGAAAACGTGAATGCACCGATGGCTTATAGCCGAGATTCGCATTTTATTTTGATTTAATAAAGAACTGCAATACATTAAAAATGACTCCTTTGTTTCGATTCATGTATTTGCTAAATGCAGTCAGCTAAAACATCTTTTCATACTGGAAAAGAAAGAAAAAATGAAACGGATATATTTTCAAACGCGCTAGTACTTACATTAAATATTCACGACTTCCAATAATTAAAAACAATGTCGAGTATATATACTATTCGCCGAAAAACAACTTTTCTAAAGTAAAACAAGTTGGAAATTGCACGTCAAACGTAGTAAATGATGAGTGTTCATATTATAAATACTTTTATAAGTATTCAGATTTTGATGCAATTGCTGCTAAATTCTTAAGCAAAAATGCATGAATACAAAATATAACATGATTATATATCCATTACAGAGCAATCCACCAATATTAACGCAAGGACAGACAAACCGAATTCTTAAACATTTTCAACAAAGGTATCTGATGCAAATATGGCCAATGCAGTTAATATGGCCAACTAGCAATATTGTTATTAATTTCAGTGAAATCTAAAAGATGATGCTTGGATCTACTACCTAGATATCTGAATAACATAGTGTAGTACCATGTTGGCCGCAATCTTTGATCACGTGCTTAGGGGGGCAGTCATTGTTGATTTATTGTTAGTTGCGTTGGCATTTTATAAAATTTTCTGTGGTAAATTTGTTATTCTTCTTATTTAAGCGAAGTATTTATATTTATAGTTATACATAATATTTTAGATGGTTTAAAGTCCTTTTTAACTGTAACAATGAATTTTAATATCCGAGTGTTCAGGCTGAATTACGAACACCTTTTTCAAAACTTATCATTGTTGGTAATATGCTCATTGGACATATTACCTGCACTTATAGCATACTACATTCATATAAATAAGTTCCCCACTTTTATATTTATTTATTTATGCAAATAACTGGGTTAAAAAATTAATGCACTATTAACATTAAATACCAAATAAATAAACTTTTAAAAAATATGTTACTACCAAATAAACAGAAAGGAAATAAAATGTAATAATGTTAAAATAACAAATTTTCTTCTCGGTTTTTTTTTTTTCATTATTTTTTGTAAGAACTCAATAAATTTGGTTTTTTGCGGTTTTAGTTTCGCATGCATTAAATATGAATATTTTCATTATATTTCACCTATGGCCCTATTGCCTACATATGCGCATATTACTTTCATCAATTAGCCTTTTTTTTTTTTTTTAATTACTGCAAGTTTAAATCTTGATTTTTTTTTCTAATACTAAAAAAACTTCTCTTTTAGACAATTTTTTTTTTTTTTTTTTTTTTTTTTTTGAAAAATCACAACTGTCGCTAAAAAATTCTATTTTTAAGGTGGCCATATTACCTTTAGATACCTTATGTTGTAAAGTGTTAAAATGCCCAATAGGTTGAAATTTAACTTTCAGGAATTTATACCTAATAGACAGTAGCATATTTTAATTCTTTTGCACAGCCGTGTATTTTGTCTACTATCTCTACATACGTATATGCCACTATTCAGCTAGAATTTAATTAAAGCTAAAACACGCTTAAATCTAGCAAAATCACTCTTCCAGAGATTATCTTCCATGGATAGCAATGTTTCTAATTCTTTGTGTGGCCCTGTATATCATTTTTTACATTCTATAAACATATCTTGGTTTGCTAAATGCAGTTCAGCGCAAAAATACATAACTCATTTAAAAACCATAAGCTACTTTTGTTCATATTTTGTAACCTGTGCCGTTTCTGTTGTGTTACACTGTATATGATCTACAGTATTTATCTCAGATCTTTCTTTACAAAGACCGTTTTGTACTTTTTCGACTTTGTTTAGGGGAATTTTAAAAAAGCCATTTCAATCAAGTGAAATACAATTGTAGAAATTTATGAAAAATAGTCTCTTCTACATTTTAATATTTTTAAATGATTTTTTGGCATTGGATAGCTGAGATCTTTCGGTACAAAGACCGTTTTGTACTTTTTTGATTTTGTTTACAGGTGTTTTAATGAGGCTACTTCAGTCAAGTGAAATCCAATGGTAGAAATTTATAAAAAATATCTCATCTACATTTTAATATTTTCAAATGATTTTTTTTTTTTTTTTTTTTTTTTTTTTTTTTTTTTTTTGTCATGGGGTAGCTGAGATCTTTCGGTACAACGACCGTTTTTTACTTTTTCGTCTTTGTTTAGGGGAATTTTAAAAAAGCTATTTCAGTCAAGTGAAATACAGGGTGATTCAGCTCGTCGGTGACAAACTTTAAGGATCGATAGAGCACACCTAGACGAACATTTTTGAATAGGGAATGTAGGGTCCCTGACGCGATGGTAAGGCGCTAGGCGCTTTCGAAAATTTGGGTGCCGAAATTCGAAACGTCATAAAAACTAGGGAAATGGTTAGATTTTCTTGCTTGTTGCGTCGAAATGATTCTGTTTGTTTAGACTTTCTTCAGTACCAATTTGATAAGCGTATCTCTTAAAACATGGATAGGGGGCGCTGCAGACTTTGGAGAGCTAGACAACAACTTTAAGCCCGTTATTTTGATAATTTAACACATGCTCGCCAAAGTTTATACTCTAACTTAAAGTTTGAACCCAAAAGTAGAGCCCTGCAAAAAGCGTAAGAGCCGGAATAAAATGTCAAAGTACAGGGTGGTCGAAACTCGAAGGCTCCTAAGAGATAAACAAACAGATTTCTTGACTTATGGCATGCATTTTCATGATTCTGTTTGCTGGGGCTCTCTGAAACTCAGTTGAACGGTACAAAAAGAAACATCGATAGGGGGCGCTTTGGGCAAAAAACATAATTCGTTGACATTTCGGACGCTAACTGGAAACGGGGCGCTACGATCAGTTAGTAATAATGAAAACACATTTTCTACCTCTGCTCAACACTTCTGAATAAATTTAGACCAAAAACATCAATGATACTGGAAATTTATTTACAAAAAATAACACTACAGAAGATGCTCGAAATTTCGACCTTGGGCCATGATGCAGGCTTCGCACCTCCGTCGCATTGAGGAGTGTGTGTTTCCAACAATGCCAGGAGTATCTCTGATCTGCCCTGCAGCTGCCACAATGCGCGCCACAAGTTCTTCAGCACTGCTGACAGGTGTATGGTATACCTCGGCCTTCAGGTAACCCCAAAGGAAGAAATCCAAGCAGGTGAGGTCTGGTGATCGGGCAGGCCAGTGAACTGGACCCCCACGCCCGATCCACCGCTGGCCATACCTTGCGTTTAGATGGAGACGCACGTCGTTCGTGTAATGGGCCGGAGCTCCATCGTGCTGGAACCACATCTGGCGACGCGAACCTTCGGGTACGTGCGCCTCCTCCAGAAGCTGCGGCAGCACTTGATCCAGGAAAATCAGGTAATTTCCACCTGTCAGCCGTTCAGGTAACAATTAAGGGCCAATGAGGCAATCCCCCAGAATGCCGGCCCACACATTTACTGAGAAACGCTCCTGGGCTGCTCGGCTTCTGGTTTCATGTGGATTTTCATCACACCACACATGACTGTTGTGGGCGTTCCACATTCCCTCCCGGCTGAAGGTGGACTCGTCCGTAAACAAAATGCTGTTTACAAAACGGGGATCCCTGGATCTCATCGCCAAGTACCATCTTGAGAATTCCACTCGAGGGCCAAAATCCTGCTCTCTGAGCAACTGCACCCGCTGGGTGTGGTAGGGGTGCAGATTCCGGGAACGTAAGATGCGCCACGCAGTTGCTTGCGAAATGCCAACATGTCTGGCGATATCTCTCGTGCTAAGACCTGGGTTGTCCTCAACCAGGTTAAGCACAGCCTCTTCGTTGTCGGGGGTGCTCACTGATCGCTCCCGTTCAGGCCTGCCTCCGTCGAAAGATCCCGTTGTGGACAACCTCTGGTGTACTCGAGCGAAGAAGGCATGGCAGGGGATTTGCCTGTTGGGGTAACGCTCGGCGTACAACCGCTGAGCGGCTCGTCCATTACAACCAGCACCGCCATACGCCAAATGCATGTCAGCCAATTCAGAGTTTGTGTACCGTTCCATCCTACTACCGATCTGCAGACAAGTAACCCGAAGCTTAAGTAGGTACCGCACGTTCAAAAGACGTGTCTGCGCATACAACTACGTCATCTCGCGTTGTCGTCTACGCATTACGTATCTTTTGCATATCGATATGGTACGATATCTTTTGCATAAATCAGCAAAAAGCACCTTATGTAAATTTTATTGCGCGCATTGTGCATGATTGAAACCAGCTATGTTTGTTAAAAAAAACAAACAAACTGCAGTTTTAATAGCTTCTTATGATAAGTAAATTACTCTCTTGTTTTGTTTCTAACTGATCGTAGCGCCCCGTTTCCAGTTAGCGTCCGAAATGTCAACGAATTATGTTTTTTGCCCAAAGCGCCCCCTATCGATGTTTCTTTTTGTACAGTTCAACTGAGTTTCAGAGAGCCCCAGCAAACAGAATCATGAAAATGCATGCCATAAGTCAAGAAATCTGTTTGTTTATCTCTTAGGAGCCTTCGAGTTTCGACCACCCTGTACTTTGACATTTTATTCCGGCTCTTACGCTTTTTGCAGGGCTCTACTTTTGGGTTCAAACTTTAAGTTAGAGTATAAACTTTGGCGAGCATGTGTTAAATTATCAAAATAACGGGCTTAAAGTTGTTGTCTAGCTCTCCAAAGTCTGCAGCGCCCCCTATCCATGTTTTAATAGATACGCTTATCAAATTGGTACTGAAGAAAGTCTAAACAAACAGAATCATTTAGACGCAACAAGCAAGAAAATCTAACCATTTCCCTAGTTTTTATGACGTTTCGAATTTCGGCACCCAAATTTTCGAAAGCGCCTAGCGCCTTACCATCGCGTCAGGGACCCTACATTCCCTATTCAAAAATGTTCGTCTAGGTGTGCTCTATCGATCCTTAAAGTTTGTCACCGACGAGCTGAATCACCCTGTATAATTGTAGAAATTTATAAAAATAATCTCTTCTACATTTTAATATTTTTAAATGATTTTTTGGCATTGGATAGCTGAAATTTTTCGGTACAAAGACCGTTTTTTACTTTTTTGATTTTGTTTACAGTTGTTTTAAAGAGGCTACTTCAGTCAAGTGAAATCCAATGGTAGAAATTTATAAAAATATCGCTTCTACATTTTATTATTTTAAATAATTTTTTTGTAATTGGATAGCTGAGACCTTTCGGTACAAAGAACGTTTTGTACTTTTTCGACTTTGTTTAGGAGAATTTTAAAAAATGTACTTCAGTCATGTGAATTTCAATGGTAGAAATTTATAAAAGTATCTCTTCTACATTTTAATATTTTTAAATGATTTTTTTGTCATTGGATAGCTGAAATCTTTCGGTGCAAAGACCGTTTTGTACTTTTTTGATTTGTTCAGATGTGTTTTAAAGAGCCTACTTCAGTCAAGTGAATTCCAATAGTAGAAATTTATAAAAATATCTCTTCTACATTTTAATATTTTTAAATGATTTTTTTGTCATTTGATAGCTGAGATCTTTCGGTACAAAGACCGTTTTGTACTTTTTCGAGTTTGTTTAGGAGAATTTTAAAAAGCTACTTCAGTCAAGTGAAATCCAATGGTAGAAATTTATAAAAATATCTCTTCTACATTTTAATATTTTGAAATTATTTTTTGGCATTCAATATCTCAGATCTTTCTTTACAAAGACCGTTTTGTACTTTTTCGACTTTGTTTAGGGGAATTTTAAAAAAGCCATTTTAATCAAGTGAAATACAATTGTAGAAATTTATGAAAAATAATCCCTTCTACATTTTAATATTTTTAAATGATTTTTTTGCATTGGATAGCTGAGAACTTTCGGTACAAAGACCGTTTTGTACTTTTTTGATTTTGTTTACAGGTGTTTTAATGAGGCTACTTCAGTCAAGTGAAATACATTGGTAGAAATTTATAAAAATATCTCTTCTACATTTTAATATTTTTAAATGATTTTTTTGTCATTGGATAGCTGAGATCTTTCGGTACAAAGACCGTTTTGTACTTTTTTATTTTGTTTACAGGTGTTTTAATGAGGCTACTTCAGTCAAGTGAAATCCAATGGTAGAAATTTATAAAAAATATCTCTTCTACATTTTAATATTTTCAAATGATTTTTTTTTTTTTTGTCATGGGATCTTTCGGTACAACGACCGTTATTTACTTTTTCGTCTTTGTTTAGGGGAATTTTAAAAAAGCTATTTCAGTCAAGTGAAATATAATTGTAGAAATTTATAAAAATAATCTCTTCTACATTTTAATATTTTTAAATGATTTTTTGGCATTGGATAGCTGAAATTTTTCGGTACAAAGACCGTTTTTTACTTTTTTGATTTTGTTTACAGGTGTTTTAATGAGGCTACTTCAGTCAAGTGAATTCCAATGGTAGAAATTTATAAAAATATCTCTTCTACATTTTAATATTTTTAAATGATTCTTTTTGTCATTGGATAGCTGAGATCTTTCGGTGTGAAGACCGTTTTGTACTTTTTTGATTTTGTTTACAGGTGTTTAAAGAGGCTACTTCAGTCAAGCTAAATCCTATAGTAGAAATTTATAAATATGTCTTTTCCACATTTAAATATTTTTAAATGATTTTTTGGCATTGGATAGCTGAAATCTTTCGGTACAAAGACCGTTTTATATTTTTTCGATTTTGTTATGGGGGTTTTAAAGGGGCTTATTTCAATCAAGCGGAATCCCATGAAGTTTTGAAGTTCATATAAATATATATTTTTCTCTTCTACATTTTAATATTTTTAAATGATTTTTTTTAGCATTGAATGTTGGAAATTTATAAAGATATCTCGTCTACAAGTAAGTATAAACTGATGATTACCTCTATCAAATAAAATCCCATGGTGGAAATTTATAAAAATATCTTGTCGACATTTTAATACTTGTAATTTTTTTTTCATTATATAACTGAAATCTTCCTGTACAAAGAACGTTTTATATCTTTTCGATTTTGTTACGGATATTTTAAAATGAATTACTTCAATAGAGCTAAATCATATTTTCGAAATTTTTAAAGATATCTCGTTTGTATTTTAATTGTTTTTAAACTTTTTTTTTCGGGGGGGGGGGGCATTAGATATCGGAGATTTCTCTGTACAAAGACAGTTTTACATTTTTTCGATTTTTTACGGGTATTTTAAAGTGGCTTACTTGAATAGAGAGAAGTCCCATTATAGAAATTTATAAAGATATCTCGTCAACATTTTAATATTTTTAAATGATATTTTTAGCATTGACTTGCTGGGATATTTCTGTACAAAGACCGTTTTATATTTTTTCGATTTTTTTACGGGTATTTTAAAAGGGCTTACTTCAATGAAGCGAAATCCTATGACAGAAATTTATAGAAATATCTCGTCTATATTTTAATAATCTTTTTTATATTGAACAGCTGAGATCTTTCTGTACAAAGGCCGTATTACAATTTTTGATTTCGATACAGGTTTTTTAAAGTGACTTACCTCAGTCAAGCGAAATCCCATTGTAGAAATTTATAAAGATATCTCGCCTACATTTAATTTTTTTTTCTCTTACATTGATTAGCTTTTACGATTTCATTTATTTTAAAGAGGCTACTGCAGTTAAACGAAACAATGCCTTCGCTTTAAAGCTAATGCTATGAAAGAAATTTATAAAAGTTTATCGTCTGTGTTTTAATAGTTTTAAGTTTTTTTTTACATTGCCTAGTTGATATCGATTTGCACAGAGGCCATTTTCTATTTTTTTCGATTCATTTTACGGGTATTTAAAAAAAAAAAAAAAAAAAAAAACTTTAATCAAGCGAAACAATTTCCTAGCTTATGATAATTCTTTCGACGATAATCCAACGGTCGAAATTTATAAGCAAATCTCGTCTGCATTTTAATATTTTTTCCCCTTTAATAGCTCAGAGCGATCTCTTCAAAGGCCTTTTTCTACATTTTAAGCAGCAGGCAACATTTTACGAATAGCCAGAGGCAAGAAATTTCACCTATACGTCCCCGGACTCCCTGCAGAGTAAAGACCTATCGTCTCACCCCCTAATTGCTTCCCTTTTGAAGGCGGGAATAAACATC
The DNA here is from genome assembly GCA_964019185.1 of Maratus speculifer. NCBI lineage: Eukaryota > Metazoa > Arthropoda > Arachnida > Araneae > Salticidae > Maratus > Maratus speculifer. Next base: position 27,087,869 of record OZ025293.1, read on the forward strand.
ATTTTCGACTATTTTAAATCAAAGTGTTTCAACTTTTTATACAAATAGCATAGATTAAATTTTTTTAAAAATCAAAATAAAAAACATTTTCTGAAAGCTAAATAATTAAACTCTGCATGCTGTTTTACCAAATTTTAAAATGTCAAACAGATTTTTCATAATAAGACACTAAAGGTGAATTTCAAAGACTATAAAATAACGTACTTGTATCGCCTTAAAATTAAAAAAAGAAGTAAAAATTCAAAATGAAGTGCATAGTTTAAACCTACAGGTTTTCAAAACAACAAAAATTATTAAATTTGAGCAAAATGCAAAGGAATGAAAGCGATAAATTTCTTCCATTGAAATAACATTAGCCGTTCTATCTCGGAGCGTTACTGATGTAGGGCCTTAAGGGAATTCCCTTCACATTCTTTAATCTACTGCCGTCGACTCAAATTTCATCCTCTAATCATTCCATTTTGATCATTTGTGAACATTTGCATTATTTTGTTCTAGACATTTTGCTTTTCTGTCATCAGAACAAGTAAATAACATTTGGTAAATTTGTCTGTTACTGGATTTATTTTGTCACAAGTTTATAGTTTGCAACACTGAACACAAATATGTAACTATAGTTTTATACCACCCATAAAAGGTCTTTAATAGCAAAATTTAATAATTTTGCATTTGAAATTGTGGAAGATGTGCGTTAATTTCTCGTGGCTATTTTTCAGTTATTAACATTTTGAACTGTCTCACCTGGTTTACTATTAAATGCCTTTTTGGGTTGAGAGTTGTCTTACTTTTGCTACTATCGACATGCAATGGTAGTGTTAATTTATGCATTTCTTAAGACTCCATTTATAGTTCAGCATTTACAAGGGAACTAAATTTTCGTGCTACTAACACCTAGACATCGAAATGCATTTTGTAAAAAAAAAAAAAAAATGCAAAGTAACAGGTCTATCGGCCATTTTTATAGAAAACGGATACGTAATTAACTAGTTTGACAATATAATCAGAATACAGTTAAATTACGGTTATATAACTTTTCTGCAAAAACGGTCATAGGCCTGTTACTTTGCTGCATTTTTTTTCCCTCCCCAGTGTAGCCCTGTACATAAAAGGTAGAACCGATAAAATTTGTTAAAATCTTATGTTATACAGTTGGCAAAAAAGTATTTGTACACTCTAAAATGTTTAATTTTTAACTAAATAAAAACAGATATTTTGGCAAAAATAGTTTTAATACAGTCTATTTGCCGCGCGTTTTAAATTACACAACAGAAAATTTCCATAAAGATGTAAAATAATTTTCTAATAAGAAAAGTTAAAAAATTTCTTGCAAAAAAAGTATTTGTACATTTCTCCATTCTGATATGTACTGTGTTTTATTGTGTTTATGGTTCAAAGGACTACTTTTACAGAAGCTGTTAATAATTTTTAACTTCATACTATATTTGTCTGACATTTAACTTAATTTGCCTTTGAAGTAATTGAGAATAGAACCTAAAACTAGAGAGGTACCTCTAAATATATGAAATCCTATAATTGAGCATAATAAAAATTGAAACTCGCAACAAGAATTTGTAAAAGCTATTAAATTACCATCTACAACTATTGGATGCATAGTGAGAAACTATGAATAAATTAGATGCATCGAAATTCAATGAAAACCAGGATTTCTCAGCAAACTAACAATGAGGGAAAAAGGGAATGTTGTTGAAAAAGCTTTAAAAAATCCTATGCGTTCGGTTCAAAAATTTGCTGGAGACCTTGCAACATCTTCTCGCATCAGAGTAATACCTAAAACAATAAGAAATATTCTTCTCATTGCAGGCTTAAAAGGAAGAGCCTCAAGGAAAAATCCACTCATCAGCAAAACAAATAGGCGAAAACGCATAATATTCGCTTTCGTATACAGAAGTAAATCATTGAATTTTTGGAAAACAGTAATTTTTTCTGATGAGGGAAAATTCGGAATTTTCTTACCACCAAGCATTTGAAAAAATTGGCGCAAAAATAAACCTGTTCTAGATCAAAACGTATACTTCAAACTATCAAGCATGGTGTGTGGGGGGGGGGATATTATGGTTTTGGGGTGTATAGCTCCTAGAGATGGGCATTATTTAACATAACAGGATAAATATTCGTAATATTAACCAAAAACTTATTATTCAATAACAGATTACCAAAAAGTCCCTGTTAATTTTGGAACGCCTCGTATGATAAGCACTTTAAAAAGAAGAAACAAATAGTAAGGCTGAAAATCATTTTAGGAATACTTATTTATAAATTAATAAAAGTTTAGTTATATAAAAAAATTCCAACTTATAAATCTATTTGAATTCTGAGGCAAAGAATTTCTATTACTGCAGAAAACAAAAATCCACAACTGCATTAAAACGCTTTTGAGACAGAGAGAAAAAAAAATCCGACGCATAAAAAAAACCCCCTATGAAACTTTCTTTTTGACGCGTCACTGTCGATCTACGATTCCAAGACATTAAAAATCCTTTTGGTCTAATCAAGGAAGCCAATCATAGGAACAATTTTCCTTTTGCATTGTCCAAGACATTAAAAATCTTTTTGGTCTAATCAAGAAAGCCAATCATAGGAAACCTTGTCCTTTTGCTATCTCAAAAGTTCACGTGATAAAATCTCTCAAAAGCTATTCGTTGTGGATTATTCTATGAATATTTAAAAAACATCTGGCTTCGATTCTTCACAGAATATACTTTATCGTTTGAATTTTTTTATAACGCTCACAGCTACAAAGATTAAAGCAATAGAATCAGTTTTTAGAATAACGAAAACAACATTTATTGAAATAAACAGCTGGAATAATGAAAACTGGTTAGAATACTGAAAATGAAATGGGGGAAAAAATGTGTTTTTATTCTAGAGTACGTGAAGTTAGTTAGTGACGCTTGCAGATTGTTAAAAAGCATGGAGCTAATGTCGGCCATCTTTGGTCATATTTTTAATGGGAAGGAATCTCTGAAAAATGGAATTAAAGAGATTTACGGATTTAATTGTTGATTGAAAGCTGTTTTATCGCTCGGGCACGGGACATAATCTTTCGTTGATGTAGTTAGATGGTTAAAACGGTGGCAATCTTTGAGTTTGAATATTTAAAAGGGATATTACTATGTACTCATGGTATTTGGGGAAGGGGGGGGGATTCTGGCGCTATGATTTTTATTTAATAAAATGTTTATTACTGTTTTTTTATCATTATTATTTTGTCAATATTGCGTCGTTAGAAAATACGAACTGGAAAACATTACTTTTGTAATTGTATTTTCCTGAAAAAAAGGGAAGAAAAATAGCCTGGTGAGGACACAGCCATTCGAAAAGGGATGGGGGGGGGGCGAAGGGGGGTGGTCCTGACGGACGCGGAAATTTATAGGGCGCCAATTTTATACTACCAACGTCATTTTTTGGCCTGTCACAAGTTTTGGGGAGGGGATTTTAAATATGTACTTGCACATACGAAATTTATGGGATGAATGACATTTGATTAAAAATATACGAGTAATGTTTCGTGCTCTTGTGGGATAAGCTTTGAATATGCGTTGACAGATATTGATTCGGGGATGTCAAAATTCGAACTTCAAATGAAGGTGCTAACGAATAAAGATTTATTTATTTATTTATTTATTTTTTTGAACAAATCGCATTGTTAAAACGTTGTTGGTTTTATTGAGGATATTTCTGATCGTTTAGAAAAAATTAATTTCTAAACCGCCAGTTTTGGAGTCATTGTAACAATTGCAAAAATGCTTTAAACTTTCTTCTGCATCATATAAATATTAATTTACATTAAACTAATTATTTTTTAAATTGTTAAGAAACTACATATTTTATACAGTGTTCAGTAAGTTTCCTATAACTTTTATTTAGAAAAAGTTTTTATGTGTTTTAACAAGTAAATCAGCAAAAAAAAAAAAAAGTTCTACGGGCAAAATTTACTGAGTTATGATACGTATAAATTTTCAACGAGGAAAAGTGCATTTTTAGTGCAAGAAAACGATAATAATACGTGAAATGTAAAGTATCACAGCTAACTAAGTTTTTGTCCTGTAAAAATTAAAATTTTAACTCTATGTTGATTTTAAAGACGCAGGTTTATCTGAACTAAAACAGCGTCTATACTTATGTATCAAAATTATTCAAGATACCTTAATTAACGGCCCTCTAATTAAAATGTCTGTTGACAGCATAGTCTCATCGATTAGTTATACGTTACAAAAATAACAGGTTGTTGAAACCTGTTACCTGTGAATGTGTGGAACGATGTAACCTGTTAACCAAAAATAACTATATTTCCCATCTCTAATAGCTTCTAATGTAGCAGGACATTTAAAATTTATTGACAATGGAAGGACAGGTTTAACATACATTTATGTGTCGCGACATAATTTATTAAACCGTGCTAAGAAATTAGGCGTAGAGGAAGATTTTCACTTTCTGCAGGATAACGACCAAAGCATACTGCTGTGATTACCGGCACATGGTTACTACAAAACTCGAAGACGACTGGCAACTTCTCTAAAATCTCAAGATTTGAATCAAATAGAAAATTTGTCGATGCTATTGGATGCAAAAATCCGAAAAAAAAAATGTATCAGTAAAAAACAGTTTTAAAGAAGCTCTTATTGTATCATGGAATAACATTAACCAGACCGCTGCAAAAAAGTTGGTGGAATCTATGTCACACCATCTAGAAGTAGTCATAATCGCTAAATGAATTCACACAAAATATTAATTTGTATCATTTTACTAAAATTTAATTAATTATATTACATTAATACAGTGTACAAATACTTTTTTTGCATTATATTTTTGTATATTTGTTTTAGAGGTCTGCACGGGCCGGGCTCGGGCCGATTTCCAATAGTGACATTCGGGCCGGGCCGGGCTCGGGCCTTACTTCTGAAGACTCGGGCCGGGCCTAATCACTAATCTTTTCGGGCCGGGCTGGGCTCGGGCCTTAATTTTTTTACTGGAGTATCGGGCCGGGCCTAACTTTTTTTTCCGTACGAAGCCGAGACTGATTCCATTCTTCCTAGTTTTCATGGACCAAAATAATCAGTTCCTATTGAATCTTCCTATATGAAAATCCTTTTCTCGACTTTTTATAAATCAGTAATATTTGGCTTTGTCCAAAAATTTCTGCAAAAAAAGCATACACTGATAAAAATTTGCTGCATTTTGCTACAACGCACTCCACCGCTTGTATATAATATCTCTATTCCAACCAATGAGAAAGCTCTTTTTCACGGCCAAGTAACCGTTTTCTATACAAGCAGGGGAGTGCGTTGCAGCAAAATGCAGCAAATTTTTATCAGTGTATACTTTTAAGCCGTCATTATTCTACAGTTAAACATTAGAATTTATTCCTTTTAAAGAATCGTAGATTACTAGGCGTTTTAAAATATAATTAAACACATACATACACACACACACACGAAAAAAAAAAAAAAAAAAAAAAACATGGTTATGACGGAATTTTTTTTTAAACTAAAAACTGAAAGTTTCTTTTAAAATGTTCATCCATGCAAAATGAATACAACAATACGGGATAAAAATATATATTAAACATTTACATCTGTTAAGGAGGGAATGCATTTTTTTCGTTCCAAAGCGATTTCGTCTTGGAAATTTTACCATATACCGCTTTTTCGATATTTTGTCTCCATTACAAGGAATATGGATTAATAATACTAGTGATAATTGAAACATTTACATACAACAAACAAAGATTCATTTAAGCATAAATATCGCAGCCTACGGCACTTCTGCATAAATGAAGATTATAAACATGGAAAAAAAAAAGACTAATATAATTTTTTTTGGTCAGAACTCCTCCAATGTTCTGTAGAAATTCACTCTAGCCGGGCCGGGTTCGGGCCGAAATTTAAATTTTTTCCGGACCGGGCCGAGCTCGGGCCGAAATTTTAACTTTCGGGCCGGGCCGGGTCGGACCATTATTTTTTTCGTTCGGGCCGGGCCGGGTTCGGGCCGAATTTTTAACTTTCGGGCCGGGCCTGGGCCTGGAAATTTCGGCCCGTGCAGACCTCTAATTTGTTTATTATAATGTAAAAAATCGATCCGTTTAATTTTGTTTTTGCTTCTAATATTATAATGCATTAAATTAATGTATTACAGTATTTTTTGCTTAAATCTTTTGTTTAATTTCATTATAATTTAAAAAAATGAAGTGTACAAATACTTTTTTTGCCAACTGTATGCTTTTATTAGTGGATTTCGATTTATTCATTTCATACTAAATGTGGTGCTACAAAGCGTCTATCTTATTTATCCCAAGAATAAATGTTCGTTATGCAGATTATAAATGTATGAATAGTCACTATAAAAATTAAAAGCTTATGACTATTGAAAACTAGTAAAATATCTGTAATTCTAAATGGAACAAAGTTTCGAATGTTTAAAGTAAAATGTATTAAATGAGACTTTTTAGTCAAAGTAATCTAAATTAATGTTTCTAAAAAAATTTAAAAATTTACTGTGGCCAATTAGGTCTGACGTAATTACTGATGTCTCGAGGCTAACGAAAAAGACAGGCTACAACTTTACATTCCAAGTATCTTTTTTTATAGACCGCTAGAGTCACGTCAAACTCAAATAGACTAATGCAGGTGCACGAATAGAGCACTACGTCATTCTAGCGGTCTGTAAAAAAATATACTTGGGATGCACAGCGGTAGCCTGTCTTTTTCGTTAGTCTCGTGATGTCCTAACCACTCCTCACAAGACAAACAGCTATGCAATTTTACTGCCGGTTTAAAGTTGCCGTAAAGTTCTACCTGAAAACGCTAATCCCCCCCTCCCCCGCCGCCAAAAAAAAGAATGTAATGTTGCAATTTTTAAAATCAAATTAACAGGGTTTTTTTCTCCAATAAACAAGTTTGACAAGTGGTCTTGAAAATTTCATTTTCAGAAAATTATGCTGCTTTTGAAGAGCGGGGAAAAAATTATTCTCAAACTTCGTATTACAGTGCTTTAAAATGCACCAGATCTCGTGCCAGATTCGAGCAGCACCAAAAGTGGTTCCCTTGTTAGTAATAAAAATTTACTTAATTCTTTTTGCACCATAGGATTTCGTTTCAAATATATTTCGTATAAAAATTTAGATTACTTTTCTAAACGCATCATTTGTCAAAGTAAAATATTTGAAAGGTTGCACTACTCTCGAATTCCGAGTAATAAGATCCCCCTCCCCCGAAAAATACCCAAACTCTCACTTAGCCTATTGTCTTATGAATAGTACCTAAACTACATTCCTTATATTTCAGACAAGGCCATTCGTTAAACTTTAGTGAATATATTTGAATAAATATTACACAAAAATAAAATAAACCCGAAAAGGTCTGTTGTATAGCAATACGTTTGATTTTGGCTATCTTGTTAAATAGAATTTGATTGTATATAACTAGAACTTACGGAATTTAAAACCCCAGAGAATTTCAAGAGGCAGGGAGTGTATTTAAGTTAGCCAGTGTATTAGCATTGTTTAACTTTAGCAGTAAGTTGTTAAAATTAAGTAATTTACACTACTATCGCCACAATATATATATAACAGTACCTGCCATGTTCACAGATGTCATCTACAGACATGAGTTAAACATTTCTTTTAATAAGAAATAAAGGCATACTATATACAATTGACGTTTCTGTATAATACAAGTTTACATTTGCAAGTATTGATAGCAATATTGTTTAATCTAAAAGCACGGATGAGATCCATATCTTGACACTACAAAAATGGGAATAAACAGCCACATACACTAAGCATTCTAGCGACCTTCTTTAGCCAATTTCTACAAAGATACTTAGATTAATACTCTAATTTCATTGCGCAGCAATTTGTCGATTGCAATCTAAATTTGACTTGTCCGCAGACAAAACAATGTAAAAAGTTAGCTAGAAAGAAAATTGCAGAAAATATACCTCTTGCATATTAATAAAAAATACAAACTAGATAATCAACTTAAAAATGAATTTTCTTAAAATTTTACTTGCAAAATTAGAATAGTGACAATTCGGACATTAGTCCGAGACATTGTTAACTTTTATACATTCTCGTATAGATACATACGTATACATTCTCTTCATTTAATCAAAAGTACATTGAATGAGTACCAGTTAGTAACAGAATATTTAAGGTTTTTGTGGATAGTTAACCAGATACATCAATTATCCTATGCAAAAACGTTGCCGAATACTAAATATTTTAAAACACTACCATAAAAATTAACATTAGAATCTTTGTTTCTTCCCGTAACAAGTATAGGCTCTTGAAAACGTGCACAATAGGGTGCAGCGAATTTTTTCCTTTTTAAAAACAGGTAGGTGCTAGAAGTTTACCTCTTAAAAGAGCAAGACCCCCCCCCCCCCCCCGTTTAAGTCTGCGCTGTAAGTCCAAATTTTGGATTTAAAGCAGGGGCAGGGGTATGTTCCTATAAGAGGTCATTTAAACCTTTAACATATTTAAACTATAAAACAATGTATTCTGTGTAACTTGAGCAATTTCCAACATTATATTTAAAAAAATCCCTGTCGGCTTGACTTATAGGTGAGGTAGATTTCGAGGAGCGCTCATTTCAACAACTGGTTTTATCAGAATCATCTTAAGCAAAATTCGGTTCTAATGCCCATTTTCGCAACATATTTTGAAATATATTTTGACTGTATTAAAAAATCGACCAATACGACACATGATATATTCCTAAATACCAAAAAGAATCAATTGAATGCGTTTGAGAACAAAATTCAATTTAAAAATGAGTCATAAAATAATCAATTTGTTATTTGAATATATCCTCAATTCTATGACCACTTTGGGAAATTTTGTGAGAAGTGCCCACTTTGACAACTTTTTTTGAAACATATTCAGACTTTATCAAAAAAAACTGACCAGTACGGTACATTATACAGTTTTAAATAAGAAAATCTGTCAATTGGATCCGTTTGAGCAAAACTGAATTTAAAAACGAGTCAGAGAAAACTCAATTTGAATACTTCCTCAATTTTTCAATCGCTATCTCTTCGGGAAATTCTGTTCAAAATACCCTTTATGGCAGCCTTTTTAAAAATATATTCTGCCTTTATCAAAAAATTGGCCAATGTGGCACATTATATAGTTTCTAATTAAGAGGATCTGCCATTTGGATGCGTTTAAAATCAAAAATGAATTTAAAAATTAGTCATAATATAAGCAGTTTGGATTAGAGGTTTTTTTTCTCAAATTCCTATTTTTGGTTAAATTTATTTTTACTATAAGAATTTGTCCGATGAAAAACTTGTCAATATAAAAGTTGTAGATATTGAGTAGACGTAAAATAAATATAAATTAGATTTGATAGTTTAAGAATTGACAAAGTAGAGGTCTGCACGGGCCGGAATTTCCAGGCCCGGGTTTTAATTTTTTATGCCCGTTTTAATTTTTTTTTTTTGGCCCGGCCCGGCCACCCCCGTACAGAAATCAGTGAAAACAGGCCCGGCCCGGCCCGTTTTGGCCCGTTACAATTTCTGCGATTTCTAAAAAATTCAAATTTTTTTCATATAATTAAGATTTCTTTAAAGAATACTGCATACATATCTATGGAATGATTTTACAGTATATTTTACAGGAAATACACATTAGCAACATTAGTGATTACTAAGATTCTTAGGCTTTCAACAATCAAATAAAGATTCATCAAAAAATTAATATGGCTAAAAGAAAAAAGAAAGAAAGTTAAAAACATCGTAACTTTTGAAGGTGTTTAATAAAAGAAGATTTATAAAAATATTTCTATATCATTTTATTAAAGATTTTAAATCCAAATTCATTCGTTAACTCAAATATGCGCCTTTCTGATACATTTCTAAATTATTTTTTTTCTCAGAAACTCACAGCAGGTATCTTTATTCCGAAACTATATAATCAAGTGGCATTATCTGTTTTCTGATGCAAGCAATTTAAGAATAGTGAAAGGAAATAAATTATTGTTATAGTTAGCATTTTCAATAGAATTTCCGGAAGCGATAGCATGGGAAGGGAGAAAAACCTGCAACCATTTGAGAAACTATTGTATCTGAACCGATTTATGCAAGTATTTTATTCATCAAAAATGAAAAATGCTATTCGATTCCAAATGCCTTCAGTAGTCAAGCTTATCACTTTTATATTTTTACAATTAAAAATTAATCTGAAAATGTGTCAAACTTTCGCGGTTATTGAGAAATTAATTTAAAAAGTCCTTCCGGCAATGCCGGGAGGAAGAGGTAGCTTTAATATACTTATATATTTATTTATTTATTTTAAAGTAAGTTACATTGTTCAAAAATACTAAGCTCAAATTAGTGGAAATAATCTTATAAAACTAGTGATTTTATAAGATTGAATACTAGTTTTTGTCAAGACTGAATATTAATAGGAATATTTAGAAAATAGTCATATTTTATTCAACCTGGTTTTATTTTAAGCGATTTAGAGAGTCACCAAATTCCAAGATATCATAAAGTGTATGCCATTTTAAAGCAACATGATAGATCGTTAAGATCAGACCGTTTCAAAATGTCAGCCATAAGCAAAATTCAAAACGCTACAACTCAATCATTTTTTAAGATATAGAGAAAATAAAAAGTGTTCTGGAATCGTTGTTTTAAGTTCTAACACGTAAAAGAAAAATATTTATCAAATTTTGATTGTTTTGCATTTTAAATTTTAAATTTTTTAAAAAAATTAAAATGGCCACCATTTTGAAACAAAATGGTGGATGAGGCTGGCCAACGAACTCGGTCGAGACATTTATATGTACTATGTACATACCAAGTTTCATTGAAATCGGTTCATAAATACGCGTGTTATTACGCGACAAAAATCAGATCGTTTCAAAATGTCAGCCATAAGAAAAATTCAAAGTGCTATAACTCAATCATGTTTTAAGATATAGACAAAATAAAAAGTGTTCTGGAATCGTTGTTTTAAGTTCTAACACGTAAAAGAAAAATATTTATCAAATTTTGATTTTTTCACATTTAATTTTAAATTTTAAATTTTTTAAAAAATTTAAAATGGCCACCATTTTGAAACAAAATGGCGGATGATGCTGGCCAACGAACTCGTTCGAGACATTTGTATGTGCTATGTACATACCAAGTTTCATTCAAATCGGTTCATAAATACGTTAGTTATCGCATGACAAATATCAGATATATATATGGTTATACACTATATTGCCATTGATTATGGGACACTTGCGATTTTAGACATTTTTACTAAATATCTAAAAAAATACATGAGGAATCATCTCGAAACTCTTAGTGTATAAATATAATAGTATACGTCATACATCTCCGTGAAGAGTTTTTACCGAAACTCCATAGGGGACCGTCAACAAATTAAAAAAGAATGAATATCTTTTGAATAACCCTGTCAAAACTAATGTAGCAAAAGCGCTCAAACTCTAGATTATGATTGAATGCCTTATTGTAATACACTGTGTTCATTTTTATGCAAATAGCATGCATACTCGCAGAGTAATTAAGGTTTTTATAAAAACGGTCCCAAATTTTTCCAAGTTTTTTCCTTATAATTTTCAGAGTTCTTAATATAATATAATATTTTTTTCAGAAAATATGACAAACAACATTGCACACAGTACCCTGTAATCAGAATTAAAAAATAATAAAAATTGTATGAAAAATGAGTAGGTTTACTAAATAATTTTTTACTGCGCATGCGTCAAAGATATCAAAATTTCATTTGCATATTATGTTAGCTAAATGTATAGAGCAACTTTTGTAAAAGTCTCAAAACTATAGCTTGAAAATTCTGAAAGTAATCGTCTATAGAAAAAGGACAAAATCCGTTGTTTCCAAAATGAAGCAAAAAAATGAGGGATTTTATCCAAAAGTAGTCGTAACATCCCGTATTGTGTATTCTATATTGACACTAATCAATGAATATATGGATACAACCGCTCTTGTTTTTGCTTCATTTTGAGAATAACGGATTTTCAACTTATTCAATTGACGATTATTTTCAGAATTTTCAAGTTATGATTTTGTGACTTTCACAAAAGTTGCTCTATACATTTAACTAACATAATATGCAAATGAAATTTTGATATCGTTGAGGCATGCGCAGTAAAAAATTATTTAGTAAACCAACTCATTTTGTATACAATTTTCATTATTTTTTAATTCTGATTACAGGGTACTGTGTGCAATGTTGTTTGTCATATTTTCTGAAAAAAATATTATTTTATATTAAGAACTCTGAAAATTATAAGGAAAAAACTTGGAAAAATTTGGGACCGTTTTTATAAAAACCTTAATTACTCTGCGAGTATGCATGCTATTTGCATAAAAATGAACACAGTGTATTACAATAAGGCATTCAATCATAATCTAGAGTTTGAGCGCTTTTGCTACATTAGTTTTGACAGGGTTATTCAAAAGATATTCATTCTTTTTTAATTTGTTGACGGTCCCCTATGGAGTTTCGGTAAAAACTCTTCACGGAGATGTATGACGTATACTATTATATTTATACACTAAGAGTTTCGAGATGATTCCTCATGTATTTTTTTAGATATTTAGTAAAAATGTCTAAAATCGCAAGTGTCCCATAATCAATGGCAATATAGTGTATATATATATATATATATATATATATATGGTTATATATATATATATATATATATATATATATATATATATATATATATATATATATATATGTCAACATTTGAACGGAGGGTGGTTTTGGGGTCTGGGGGTCATGATCGGTGAAAATATACCAAAATTTTCCGGAAGTGCTTTCCTCCGGACGGCTGCAATAGGTAGCTTTTTACTTTTTGTAATGAAAGCTACCTAAAACCATCAAACTTTCGCGTTACTGAGAAATTAATTTAAAAACCACCCAGAAGTATATATACAAAGATTAATCAAACATAAGTTCTTTATCGCTGTTAATAATTTTACAAATCATGTTGTCTGCCCTACAGATCTTGAGAACAATTAAGTCTTGTTCCGGTCCGGCAAGTCTAAATGTAGAAAAATAATGCAAGCTTGATCTCGGCCCGGTATGAGTTAGCTAAAAAAATGTTAAAACGGGTTACACACAATTTAACTGTCTGATGCCGATCTCACACTGTACAAGTTACATTTTTATATTGATGCTGTTAAACTAGTATGGCTCGTGACGCACATTTATATTTATTCTCGTTAAAACCATTTGCGTTGAAAATAGATCATATTTTATCGTTTCTGCTTAAATCTTCAGAACAAGCCGGCAGGCCCGAAATTTTTTTTATCGGCCCGGCCCGGCCCGTATGGCACGTTCAATTTTTTTGCCGGTCCGGCCCGTTTATTTTGTTTGTCGGCCCGGCCCGGCTCGTTGAGAAAACTATTCTGATTCTGTCGGCCCGGCCCGTTAGAAAATTTGAAACGATTCCGCCGGGCCGGGTACGGGCCACGGGCCAAGCCCGGGCCCATGCAGATCTCTATAACGAAGTCATCGATTCTTTTCTTTATTTTTTCACCCCTTTTTTAGTTTTCGTTTTTAAACTTCTTTTTTTATCGGTAAGAAGTAGTCCTATCAAAAACTTGTAAATACAAAAGTTTTAGATAATTTTGGGAACATTTCTAAAAAAATTTAGTTGGATTTGATATCTTGAGAATTGACGAAGTTATAAATTTTTTTTCTCCCCAAAACCCTGGGTTTTTTCGCCCCTTGAGCCCATTTTTAACTTCATCAAAAATCTATCGTGCATAAACATTCGCCCATTTTTTTAGAAGTAATATTAACATTAAACTGATTAGATATCTATTTAAGAAGTTATGGCGTTTTTTGGTTTTCACAAAAACCCTCCCTATTTCACCCCCTTGGTCCGATTTCGCCTATTAACGAACTTGGCCGAGATTTTATACCCCTTGATTTTATGTATCAGCTTGGAGCAGAATTATAGAAGTTATCGTGTCCAGAAGAAAATGACATATATATATATATATATATATATATATATATATATATATATATGGGTGATTCTACGATAAGAGGTTCAAAAACATAGAGAATTCGGCCAAAAAGAAAAGTTTGAGTTTAATCAAAAACCTTTAAATTATGATTTTTGTCCCGTTTATTTACTTTTTCATATAAGGGCAAGTCACTTTATACATATTTTATAACTTTTTCTGGTCAGTGACTCGCTCCCCTGGCAGTTATCTTGCCAGGGGAAATACGGCAGGGGAGAGATATTTTCATGTAAATTCAAATTTTTTAACTGGCTGAATTAGTTTTTGGGTTAATTGTGTATTTCACTTTAATTATTACCGTATTGTTTAATTAGGGCAGTAAATGCAATTGAATTAAATGAATATTATAAGTTTTATGACTTACCAGGGGAGATACACGATCACCGTGCGAAGCCACTACACTGCACGGTCGCGTTGCAACAACTAAAAATGGCGACGATTAAATGGCTTGCGCGTTTAGTATTGGTAACTTCAAGCCAATAGATGTCCTTAAGACCGCCTAAAAGTTAGCCCCTCCTTGACGGAAAATGAAAAAGTGGACTATGTATTTCGTTTGATCATCGTTTATCAACATTATTTCACGAGTTATGATTAAAAATAGCGAGGGGGGGGGCTAAATTTTAGGATTTTTCAAAATTCTCAAAATTAAAAAAAATTAGCGATTCTTATCAGAAATCGACCGTAGAGATTTGATCAATTATTTTTAGCGTTTGATCAAACCCGGAAGTGCCCCAAAAATCGATAATTTTAGATCCAGATCCCTAAAAGTTAGCCCCCCATGACGGAATTTCGAGACAAAAACGGTGCCATCTAACGTAAAATTATTTCCTGAGATTTGATAACCATTTTTAGCATTTGATCAAACCCGGAAATGCCCCTAAAATCGATATTTTTAGTAATAGACCCCTAAGGGGTTTAGCTCACCCCCCCCCCCACCTCCATGACGGCATTTCGAGACAAAAACGGTGTCATCTAACGTAAAATTACCTCTAGAGATTTGATCAACCATTTTTAGCATTTTATCAAACCCGGAAATGCCCCAAAATCGATATTTTTAATAATAGGCCCCTAAGGGGTTTAGTTCCCAACCCACCTCCATGACGGAATTTCGGGACAAAAATGGTGCCATGTAACGTGAAATCATCTGTAGAGATTTGATCAACCATTATTAGCATTTGATCAAACCCAGAAATTCCCCCCAAATCGACATTTTTAGAAATAAACCCCTAAGGGGTTTAGCTTCCCCCCTCCCAGCTCCATGACGGAATTTCGGGACAAAAATGGTGTCATCTAACGTAAAATTACCTCTAGAGATTTTATTAACCATTTTTAGCGTTTGATCAAACCCGGAAGTGCCCCCAAAATCGATAGTTTTAGATCCAGACCCCTAAAAGTTAGCCCCCTCATGACAGAATTTCGAGACAAAAATGGTGCCATTTAACGTAAAGTTACCTCCTAAGATTTGATCAACCATTTTTAGCATTTGATCAAACTCGGAAATGCACCTAAAATCGATATTTTTAGTAAGAGACCCCTAAGGGGTTTAGCGCACCCCCCACCTCTAAGACGGAATTTCGAGACAAAAATGGTTCCATCTAACGTGGTATTATCTATAGAGATTTGATCAACCATTTTTAGCATTTGATCAAACCCGGAAGTACCCCCAAAAATCGATATTTTTATTAATAGACCACTAAAATTTAGCCCCCCCCCACATCAATAACATAATTTCGTGACAAAAATGGTGTCATCTAACGTAAAATTACCTCTAGAGATTTGATCAACCATGTTTAGCATTTGATCAAACCCGGAAGTACCCCAAAAATCGATATTTTTAGTAATAGACACCTACAATTTAGCCCCCCACCTCCATGACGGAATTTCGAGACAAAAACGATGTAATCTAACGTAAAATTACCTCTAAAGATTTGATCAACCATTTTTAGCATTTGATCAAACCCGGAAATGCCCCAAAATCGGTATTTTTAATAATAAACCCCTAAGGGGTTTAGCTTCCCCCCCCCCATCTCCATCACTGAATTTCGAGACAAAAATGGTGTCATTTAACGTAAAATTACCTCTAGAGATTTGATCAACCATTTTTAGCGTTTGATTAAACTCGGAAGTGCCCCCCAAATCGATATTTTAACTCCAGACCCCTAAAAGTTAGCCCCCCCCATGACGTAATTTCGAGACAAAAACGGTGCCATCTAACGTAAAATTACCTCTTGAGATTTGATCAACCATTTTTAGCATTTGATCAAACCCGGAAATGCCTTTAAAATCGATATTTTTAGTAATAGATCCCTAAGGGGTTTAGCTCCCCCCACCTCCATGACGAAATTTCGAGACAAAAATGGTGCCATTTAACGTGAAATCATCTGTAGAGATTTGATCAACCATTTTTAGCATTTGATCAAACCCGGAAATGCCCCTAAAATCGATAATTTTAGTAATAGACTCCTAAGGGGTTTAGCTCCCCCCCCCCCACCTCCATGACGGAATTTCGAGACAAAAATGGTGCCATCTAACGTAAAATCATCTGTAGAGATTTGATCAACTATTTTTAGCATTTGATCAAACCCGAAAATGCCCCCAAAATCGATATTTTTAGTAATAGACCCCTAAGGGGTTTAGCTCCACCCCCCCACCTCCATGACGGAATTTCGAGACAGAAAAGGTACTATCTAACGAAAAATCATCTGTAGAGATTTGATCAACCATTTTAGCATTTCATCAAACGCGTAAGTGACCCTAAAATCGATATTTTTACTCTCGGACCCGTCAACAATTCTCATTTTTTGATCAACATTATTTCATGAGTTATGATTAAAATTAAGAAGGGAGGGCTAACTTTTACGATTTTTCAAAATGCTCAAAGTCGATAAAATAAAATAGAATAAAATAAATAAAAATAGCGATCTTTTCCAGAAATCGGCCGTAGAGATTCGATCAACCATTTTTAGCGTTTGATCATTCCTGGAAGTGCCCGTAAAATCAATTTTGTTAGGTGAGGATCCCTAAAATTTAGTCCCTCATTTTACAGAATTTCGAAAAAAAAATCGTGTCATCTAACGTAAAATCATTGGTAGAGATTTGATCAAGCATTTTTACCGTTTGATCAAATAAGGAAGGACCTCCAAATTCCATATTTTAAAATGTGCATTTCTTAAATTTAGCCTCCCCTTAGCGGAATTTCAAAACAAAAATGGTGTAATGTATCGTGAAATCATGTTTTCTCATTTGATCAACCATTTTCAACGTTTGCTAATGTTCAAATCTTGAAATACTTCCAAATTCGATATTTTTACGTGCTAACCCCTGAAAGTTAGTACCCACCCCCCCATTATTTCGGGACAAAAATTGTGTCATGTAATGTGAAATCGTTTGTAGAGATTTATCAATCATTTTTTGAGTTTGATTAAAACCTGAAGTCTCCGAAAACTTGATATTTTTAAGATTTGGCCCTTAAAATTAGTCCCAACAGTCGCGGAATTTTGAGTTAAAAAAAAGGTGCTATTGATTAGAGTTACATGTTATGCATAAATTTGTATACTAAAGTTCTCGAAAATCAACATTTATAAAAAAGAAGAAAGAAAATTGGTGTCTTTGAGTGTGACATTATTTTCTTTCCATCAAAAAAATATTTTTTGTGTAATTTGTATATGTGATTACGTATTAAAAACAGATTTATAAATGCAAATGAAAATACAGAGTATCAGCTGCTAAATAATTATGATAAAACTGCTGATATATAAACAGAATGCAAAGTTAAACTGTTCTGGCTCTTTGGCTCGCTATTGTTATTGTTTATCATGTGTTCTTCCTTATATAAACAACCTAACAGATGTTTTTCCTACTGCAGATGTCAATTTTTGATTCCGTTTAAAAGTAAGGTAAAGTACAGTTCACTAATGACGTTTCATGTTTGTATAATATAGGCATCTGTAAATTAAAATTGCAAGAATGGAGATTTATTTGTCATTATTATTTCTAATTCTTGGGAGGGTAATGGAAGCAGGTTTTCTGTTACATTGGTATTTTATGCATTCGCACCGTACACAGTCTTCTTAGTTTATGAAAGGAGATGCAGGTTTTCTGAAATATTAAGCATGACAAGGAGTTAGGGTGAGGATGCTAAGTGAAAAAACTTTTGTTCATATTTCTTCTGTGAGTCATTTTTTGGGGAGGGGGGGGGGAGAGGGCAGTTTCGCGGGGTTGAGTTTGTCTAATCCAATTTTGAAAAAGAAAAATGTGAATATTATTTCTGGTTTAAAAAGAAACATTTGAACTAGTAGACAGATTGATAAGAAACAAAATTCATATTAAAACATTTTTAAAATTGCAACTTTTCTATAATTGTATTTGAACCTGCAGTGATCGCATGGCATATGTTTACGATAAATGTCGCGCGATATGATTATATAGAATTTATTGATTCAAATGAGAGGAGTAAAAAAATTTCATTATTATAAATTAAAAAACTTTATATCAAATAACACTTAATAGAAATAACTTCTATTTAAAGTATTTAATAATTAACCTTTTTTTACATAAAGCATTTAACAACAATACATCTTTTTTGCGCTTGCCTGCGCAAGGGAGGAGGGATACGCAAGCAGTACTTCTTAAGAAAAAAAAAAAAAAAAAAAAAAAAAAAAAAAAAAAAGCAAGTGCGCAATGTTAAACAAATATCATTTAAACATGCTTCGGGAAATAGTTTCTCGAACAGTGGATTATATATCCATACACACATGTCAAACATTGGGGTATTCCATATTTTGGAATTAAATGATTTTACAATTATTTAAAGATACGGTGAACGCTTAAAACATTTTTCTTAATTTTCGTATTAGAGATTTGAAATTTTATACAAATATACATTTCGCCATAAGTATATAAAACACCTTAAAAGAAATTTACAATATTGTTATAAATTTAAGTTTTATTTTTTTTTAATTTTTAAAATTTTAAGACGAAAATTTAAAATGCTCTTTGCGTCTTAATTTTTATTCTTCAATATAAGAAAGTATTCCAATCGAAATGTCTTTCGATGGATTTACACATTTTAGGGATTAGAGATTCTAAAATTCAAGTTTTTATAAAATGACTGACTGTCCGTGTGCCTGAGTGTCTGTCTATGTGTCCGTATGTCGCTATTGTACCTCCAAAAAGTGTATGAAGTTATGCATACAATTGAATCAAATTTCTTGTGCAAGTGTTTGGCTATAGCCAGCAGATCTTTCTTGAATTTGTAAATATTCCGTGGGAAAGAAGCATTGTGATAGCATTTTTTGTATCATTTTCTCGATTCTTCGTCGTTCTATTTAGCTTCGGCTCGTGCAGCGACGGAAACTCGCGTCCTGTTAAGCCGGCTATTTGCAAACAGCTGATGATAACAGAATAAAGGAAAACTATTCATTTTAATAAATATCATGATTCACACTGCATAACTTCTGATCAGAAATTATCTCGTTTTTACTCCGATTAATTGACTGAAGCAGAAATTTAAGATGAAAATCACAGTTGCTATAGTAATGAATTAATAATATTAAAGTATTAACATGGTTACATACTGTTTCAAGTATTAAGATATATGTATGAGATAGAAGAAAGTTTTGGGATTGGCGCATCCAACTAGTTTAGATATTTCTTCGATTTTAGATTTTAACTACAAAAAAGTCTATTACAAACAAATTTGTGTATAAATTGTGGCCAGTTTTTTTTTTTTTTTTTTTTTTTTTTTTTTGTGGCCAGTTTATAAATTTCAGCCCGTGCAGATCTCTAGTCATTAGTTTTCGATAAGAAAAGTTGACTGAGAGAAAAATATTTTGTTAATGAACAAGACTGATCAACGTGTGGATTCGGTGATTTTATTTCTTAATTTAAAATTCTTTCAAGTTATGCTAATAAAAGTCAAAGATTCATATTATTTTTTCTTACGATAAAAATCACAACAATAGCATAGCCAGGATTTAATTTGAAAAGGAGAGGAGGGGGGGGGTATGAAAATGATCAAAACAAGTCAATGATTAAAATAAATAAATAAATAAATAAATAACTTATTTTAGTTGATATTCCTTAGATAAATTACCCAATGGATACGGGGTGTACATATATAATGTTAATTTTTTTATCATTTTGGAGACCCCCTCCCTTACCATACTATATTTACAATATATCTATCTCTCTCTCTCTCTACACACATTATATATAAATTTTTTATGAACACGATAACTTCAATAATTCTTCACAAATCTCTTCTGAACTGTTGAAAAGCAAGGTGCAATGAATTTTGGTCATGTTCGCTTACACTCCTCAATCCTGAGACAAATTTTATGTGGTATTTCAAAAACCAGTTTTAAATTATTATGAAGCGTCTCCAAAGATACATCAATCTCTATATCGATGCTTTTACTGTGCATACATTAATTTAAAAAGTCTAGATGTAGTTTTAATAATTCTAGAAGCAATTAAATGAATTTAAAGGGCGTTTTTTAGTGTCGCCACCAGACGACATCAGACCTGAGAAGTTAAGGGCAAAATCGGACTAACGAGGAGCTGAAATACAGAGAGGTTTTGTAAAAACCGAAAAAAAAAAAAAAACACAATTTCTTAATTATGATAGGTATCAAATCTGTTTAAATTTATCATAACGTCTTTAAAAATAGTAAAAAATTTATGTATCACAGATTTTTGATAAAATTTAAAATGAAATCAAAGGGCGAAAAAAAAATAGAATTTTACAGAGACAAAAATTCATAACTTCGTCATTTCTTAAGATACGAAATTCACTTAAATTTATTATTAATCTTCTTAATACTATTACAACTTTTAAACTGATAAGTATTTGGTAGTAACAGTTCTTGCCATAACAAAAAAGAAAAAAAAAGCGGTGATGGCGTGTGTGTGTGTGAAAGGGGAGGGGGGGGGGATTGAAATTTTTTTTAACTTTGTCAGTTCACAATATACCCAATCCGCTTAAATTTATTATACATCTTTTTACTATAACTTTTATATCGACAAGTTTTTGATAGGACTAATTTTCCAGAAAAACAAATTAAATAAAAATACGAGTTGAAAAAAAATCATGGTGTTAAGTTTGTACACAAATCAAACTCTTTATTTTCTGAATCATTTTTAAATACATTTTTGCTCTCTAACGAATCCAGTTAGCAGGTTATCTCATTCATATACTACACAATATGTCGTATAAATCGATTTTTTGATAAAGGTATACTTTTTTTTAAAAAACATTCTGTCAAAATGTCAATATGAACCGAATTTCCTGAAACGATAGTGCTGCAAAAAAAAAAAAAATAAAAATAATAAAAAATAATAATAATAATAATAATAATAATAATAATAATAATAATAATAATAATAATAATAATTACACAAACCGCTCATAAGTTTATTCAAAGAATCACATTTCAGCAAAATTTATATTGTTACCTTAAAAAATTGTTGCATTTAAATCTGAAAATGCGTCAGAAAATTCCGAGTTGAGAGTGAAAATACATAAAGTTGGCAAAAAAAGTATTTGTACACTTCATTTTTTTTTAATTATAATGAAATTAAACAAAATATTTAAGCAAAAAGTGCTGTAATACATTAATTTAATGCATTGTAATATTATAGAAGCGAAAACAAAATTAAACGAATCGATTTTTTACATTATAATAAACAAATATGCAAAAATATTATGCAAAAAAAAGTATTTGTACACTATATTAATGTAATATAATTAATGAAAATTTAGTAAAATGATACAAATTATTTTGTGCGAATTCATTTAGCGTTTATGACTACTTCTAGATGGTGTGACATAGATTCCACCAACTTTTTTGTAGCGGTCTGGTTAATGTTATTCCATGACACAATAAGAGCTTCTTTAAAACTGTTTTTTACTGATACATATTTTTTTTTTCGGATTTTTGCATCCAATAGCATCTGCAAATTTTCTATTTGATTCAAGTCTAGAGATTTTAGAGGAGTTACCAGTCGTCTTCGAGTATATTGTCGTAAGCATGTGCTGGTGATCACAGCAGTATGCTTTGGTCGTTATCCTGCAGAAAGTGAAAAGCTTCCTTTATGCATAATTTCTTGGCACAGTTTAATAAATTATGGCGCGACACATCAATGTATGTTAAACCTGTCCTTCCATTGACAACAAATTTTAAATGTCCTGCTCCATTAGAAGCCATACACCCCAAAACTATAATATTCCCCCCAACATGCTTGATAGTTTGAAGTATATGTTTTGGATCTAGAACAGTTTTATTTTTACGCCAATTTTATCGAATGCTTGATGGTAAGAAAATTCCGAATTTTCCCTCATCAGAAAAAATTACTGTTTTCCAAAGATCCAATGATTTACTTCTGTATGCCAAAGGGAATACTATGCGTTTTCGCCTACTTGTTTCGCTGATGAATGGATTTTTCCTTGAGGTTCTTCTTTTTAAATCTGCATTGAGAAGAATATATTTTATTGTTTGAGATATTACTCTGATGCGAGAAGATGTTGCAAGGTCTCCAGCAAATTTTTGAACCGAACGCATAGGATTTTTTAAAGCTTTTTTAACAACACTCCCTTTTTCCCTCATTGTTAGTTTGTTAAGAAGTCCTGGTTTTCATTGAATTTCGATGCTTTTAATTTATCCATAGTTTCTCACTATACATCCAATAGTTGTAAATGGTAATTTAATAGCTTTTACAAATTCTTGTTGCGAATTTAAATTTTTATTATGCTCAATCATAGGATTTCATATATCTAGAGGTGCCTCTCTAGTTTTAGGTTCTATACTCAATTACTTCAAGAGCAAATTATATTAAATGTCAGACAAATATAATATGAACTTAAAAATTATTAACAGCTTCTGTAAAAGTAGTCCTTTGAACCAAAAACACAATAAAACACAGTACATATCAGAATGGAGAAATGTACAAATACTTTTTTTGCAAGAAATTTTTAAACTTTTCCTATTAGAAAATTATTTTACATCTTTATCGAAATCTTCTGTTGTGTAATTTAAAACGGACGGTAAGCAGACTGTATTTAAACTATTTTTAACAAAATATCTGTTTTTATTTAGTTAAAAATTAAAAATTTTAGAGTGTACAAATACTTTTTTTGCCAACTGTATGTTTATTAATTTCACATTAACATGATTCTCATTAAACTACCTCTTGCAGAAAAATGAAATTAAAAACACGTTAAAAGTGGCCAAATAAAATTGTTAAATAAGGTTTGTCTATAATCTTAATTTAGTTTTTGTTGGTGATATTAGTACTTAACTTCGAAACCTACCTCCGCCTATAAGCCGAGCCAGCAGTTATAATTAATATACATTACATATAAAATCGACAAAAAAAAAAAAAAAAAAAAAAAATCTTTTCTTGTAAAATAAAAAAAATATCAACCAATTTTCTCTCGAACTTTTAGTACTCTGTAAAATATAAATTTTACTAGAACTTTCGCTTAACAACAAATATTAAAAATGGTTGATCATCTCTAAACAGTAGCACCATTTTTGTCCTAAGCTTCCGGATTTGATCAAATTCTAAAAATGTTTGATCAAATTTCTTCAGATGATTTCACGTCAAATGGCTTCATTTTTGTCTCGAAAATCTGTCATTGTGTGGGGGGGGGGGGGCTAACATTTAGGGGTCCGCGCATAAAAATATAGATTTTTGGGACATTTCCGTGTTTGATCAAATGCTAAAAATGGTTGATCGTATCTCTGCAGATGAATTAACATCAGATGGCACCATTTTTGTCACGATATTCTGATATTGCGGGGGGGGGTAAATTTTAGGGGTCCTCGAGTAAAAATATTGATTTAAGGGGCATTTCCTGGTTTGATCAAACGCTAAAAATGGTTAATCATATCGCTACAGATGATTTCAGGTTAGATGGCACCATTTTTGTCTTGAAATTCCATCATTGTGTGTGTGTGGGGGGGGGAGGGACTTTTAGGAGTATGGTGATAAAATATCGATTTTTGGAGGAACTTCCGGGTTTGATCAAACGCTAAAAATGGCCGATTAAATTTCTATAGCGGATTTTAAGCAAGATGGCACGACTTTTGTCGCGAAATTCCTTTCTGGAAAGGCTTTTTTTTTTGTTGATTCACGCGTAAAAATATCGATTTTAGGGGTACTTCTAAGATTAAAAAAAAAAAAGCTAAAAATGTTTGATCAAATCTTTAGAGATGGTTTCGCGTTATATGACACTATTTTTGTCAATAAATTCCATCATGGGAGGGCTAACTTTAAAGGGAGTTTCTTGTTAAAAACATCGATTTTGATGGGACTTCCGGGTTTGATCATACGATTAAAATGACTGATCAAATCTTTATTGATGATTTCACTCTAGATGGCACCATTTTTGTCTCGAAATTCCTCTATGGATGGGGCTAACTTTTAAGGGTTCTCGCTTAAAATTATCGATTTAAAGGACACTTCCGGGTTTGATATAAAGCTAAAAATGTTTGATCGTATCTCTACAAATATATTCACGTTAGATGGCACCATTTTTTTCTCGAAACTCCGTCTTGGGGGGGGGGCTAACTTTTATGGGTCTGGTGTAAAAAATATCCATTTTGGGGGCACTTCCGCTTTGATCAAACGCTAAAAATGGTTCATCAAATCTCCACAGATGATTTTCCGTTAGATGGCACCATTTTTGTCTCGAAATTCTTCCATGGGTGGGCAAACTTTTAGGGTTCCGAGCGTAAAAATATCGATTTAAGGGACATTTTCGTGTTTGATCAAACCATAAAAATGGTTGATAAAATTTCTACAGATGATTTCACGTTATATATATGGCACCATTTTTGTCTCGGAATTCCGTCAAGGGAGGGGGCTAACTTTTAAGGGTCTGCGCTTAAAAATATCGATTTTAGGGGCACTTCCGGGTTTCATCAAACGCTAAAAATTTTTGATCAAATCTCTAGAGACAATTTCGCGTTATATGACACCATTTTTGTCTCGAAATTCCGTCATGGGGGAGCTAAAGTCTAGGTGTGATATTAAAAATATCGATTTTTGGGGCACTTCTGGGTTTGATCAAATATTAAAAATGGTTGATCAAATCGCTATAGATAATATCACGTTAGATGGCACCAATTTTGTCTCGAAATTGCGTCATGGAAGTGTGGGGGAGCTAAACGCCTTAGGGATCTATGACTAAAAATATCGATTTTAAAGGCATTTCCGGGTTTGATCAAATGCTAAAAATGGTTGATCAAATCTCTATAAATGATTTCACGTTAGATGGCACCATTTTTGTCCCGAAATTCTGTCATGGACGTGGGGGGGGGAAGCTAAACCCCTTAGGAATCTATTATTAAAAATATCGATTTGGGGGCATTTCCGGGTTTGATCAAATGCTAAAAATGGTTGATCAAATCTCTAGAGGTAATTTTACATTAGATGACACCATTTTTGCCTCGAAATTCCGTCATGGAGGTGGGGGGTGATCTAAACCCCTTAGGGGTCTATTACTAAAAAAATATCAAATTTAGGGGCATTTCCGGGTTTGATCAAATGCTAAAAATGGTTGATCAAATCTCTAGAGGTAATTTTACATTAGATGACACCATTTTTGTCTCGAAATTCCGTCATGGAGGTGGGGGGTGATCTAAACCCCTTAGGGGTCTATTACTAAAAAAATATCAAATTTAGGGGCATTTCCGGGTTTGATCAAATGCTAAAAATGGTTGATCAAATCTCAGGAAATAATTTTACGTTAGATGACACTGTTTTTGTCTCGAAATTCCGTCATGTGGGGGGGACTAACTTTTAGGGGTCTGGAGTTTAAAATATCGATTTTGGGATCACTTCCGGGTTTGATCAAACGCTAAAAATGGTTGATGAAATCTCAGGAGGTAATTTTACGTTAGATGGCACCATTGTTGTCTCGAAATTCCGTCATGGGGGGGCTAACTTTTAGGGGTCTGGATCTAAAATTATCGATTTTTGGGGCACTTCCGGGTTTGATTAAACGCTAAAAATAGTTGATCAAATCTCTACGGTCGATTTCTGATAAGAATCGCTAATTTTTTTTTAATTTTGAGCATTTTGAAAAATTCTAAAAGTTAGCCCCCCCCCTCGCTATTTTTAATCATAACTCGTGAAATAATGTTGATCAAACGATGAAAATTGTTGATCAAATCTGATCAAACGATGATCAAACGAAATGCATATGCGCTTTTTCATTTTCCGTCAAGGGGGGGCTAACTTTTAGGCGGTGTCCTTAAGCACTACTTCCAATATAGCCATCCTTGAATTTATATTTGTTTCAGCGAAACGAAATTTGACAGGGTAGACACACAAAAAAAGCGGGACAAAAGTTAATTTTAAAAATTATTTGAAATTAACAAAAATATTTTATTTTTTATGTTATAATACGTAAGTATAATTACTTAAATTCCAATTAAACATGCTTTAACTAAGCATCTCACGGAAAAAATATATGTATTGTTTGAAAGTTAAATTGAAACCGGCAAGGGGACATGCCAGGGGACAGACTTTTTTAGACTTTGTAAGAAATTTCAGAAAAATGCGTTTTAATTAGGCATTCAATCGTGGTGTTAATAAATCGTGGTAATAATAAAGTATATTAAGATGATGCGATTCATTGCAAAAAATAGCAACATATAGAATAAAAGATCTGTTTTAAACGGATTGCCGTACAAATTACCTCTTATCGTAGAATCACCCATATATATACAGAGAGAGAGATGTAAACTTTTTTACTGATGGTAGTTTTAGGGTCTAGAGGTCATGATCGGCGTATACCTGCAAATTTTTTTCAGAAATTCCAACATAGGAGCGACATCAATAGGTAGTATTTCATACGAAATTTATCTAAAATAATTAAATATAGGCACATAATCCTTGGGCGTACTAATCGTAACCAGATGTTTTAAAACTGCATTATATTTGTTAGGATTCTATTAATTTAAACAATGCTTCTTTGCTGTGAAACTTTCCGTTAGTGAACGGATATATCTGTTCGAGGCGGTGAAAAGGTTAAATACACATTGAATTCAGTTTTTTTTTTTTTTTCCTAAATAAATCAGACTAACGTAAGTTTTCAATGTATAAACCAAGTTCAACTTTCTTTGTATCCACAGACTTCGGATGCTGCGACATTTCTCCTAGAGGTCTGCACGGGCCCGGGCCTGGCCCGTGGCCCGTACCCGGCGGAATCGTTCCAAATTTTCTAACGGGCCGGGCCGGACCGACAAACAACATAAACGGGCCGGGCCGGGCCGGCAAAAAAATTGAACGGGCCAGACGGGCCGGGCCGGGCCGAAAATTTTTTTTTCGGGCCTAACGGCCCGTTCTGAAGATTTAAGCAGACACGATAAAATATGAGCTATTCTCAACGAAAATGGTTTTAACGAGAATAAGTATAAATGTGGCCATACTAGTTTGACAGCATCAATATAAAAATGCACAGTGTATCGGCATCGGAGAATTACATTATGTGTAACCCGTTTTGATATTTTTTTAACTGACTCATGCCGGTCCGAAATCACGCTTGCATTATTTTTCTACATATAGACTGGACGGACCGGTACTAGACTTAATTATTGGCAGAAAACATAATTTGTAAAATTAACAGCGATAAAGAACTTATGTTAGCTTAGTCTTTGGATATATACTTCTTGATGATTTTTAAATTAATTTCTCAATAGTGCGAAAGTTTGACATATTTTCTGATTAATTTTAAATTGTAAAAGTATAAAAGTGATAAGCCTAATTATTGAAGGGATTTGGAATCGAATAGCGTTTTTCATTTTTGGTAAATAAAATACTTGTATAACCTTGTTGAGATATAATAATTTCTCAAATGATTGCAGGTTTTTCTCCCTTCCCTTGCTATTGCTTCCAAAAATTCTATTCAAAATGCTAATTATGACAGTATTTTATTTGTTTGCAGTATTCTTAAATTGCTTGTATCAAAAAAAGGATAACGCCATTCGATTATATAGTTTCTGAATAAAGATATCGGCTAATCTTATGCGTTTTTGAGAAAAAAAATGAATTTAGAAATGTATCAGAAAGGAGCTTCTTTGAATTTAAGAATGAATTTGGATTTGAAATCTATAATAAAATGATATAGAAATATATTTATAAATCCTCTTTTATTAAACAGCTTCAAAATTAACGATGTTTTTAGCTTTCTTTCTTTTTTCTTTTATTCTAAGCCATATTAATTTTTTAATGAATCTTTATTCGAATGTTAAAAACCTAAGAATCTAAGTAATCATTAACGTTGTTAATGTGTATTTGCTGTAAAATGTACTGTAAAATCATTCCATAGATATGTATGCAGTATTCTTTAAAGGAATCTTAGTTATATGATAAAAATATGAATTTTTTTGAAATCGTAGAAATTTTAAAGGGCCAAAACGGGCCGGGCCGGGCCGGCCGGGCCTGTTTTCGCTGGTTTTTGTACGGGCCGGGCCGGGCCTAAAATATAAAAAATTAAACGGGCCGGGCCGGGCCCGGGCCGAACTTTTGAGTTTTGCAACGGGCCGGGCCGGGCCGAAATAACTTTCCTACGGGCCGGGCCGGGCCGGGCCTGGAAATTCCGGCCCGTGCAGACCTCTAATTTCTCCCTCCCCCCTTTTTTAGTTTGTAAAAGAAGCCAAGTGCAGGGACGTAGCTTTAGGGGGGGAGGGGGGAGCCTCCCCCCCCAATATGTTCATGCAATAGGGCGCCAAAGAAGGTTTAAGGGCGCCGCTAGGCGCCCGTAAAAAAGACTTTGTTAGTGGTTAAAAGTAATTATAAAATAACTTAATTTTAAATGTAAAATTACAAAGTAAGTTATTTTTCACTTACAAAACATAAATAAGGCATTTAATTTTAGACTTGTTACTACATTTATCTCCCACTCCTATCCCGAAGAAAATTTATGCATCTGAAATAAAAATTTCGAAAACAGACTTGTTATCTATTCCGGGATAGATATACACTTCAGAGCCGAATCTAGAGGGAGGCAGAGGGGGCACGTGCCCCGGGCGCCAACAGAACAGAAGGTGAAGAGGGCGACAAATTAAGATTTTCTTTGGTGTGTTAGTTATTAAGAATGCATATATGTAAGGGGTGGGGGGGGGGTCACCAAAATCCAAGTTTGCCCCGGGCGCAAAAAAGGCTAGTTTCGGCACTGATACAGTTATTTTTTTCTTATAGTAGTTGTTGGTCACTCTTAGAAATAGATAGAAAGGGAAAATAAGCGTAGAAGCGACTGTAGTGTGTTAGAATGATTGTATAATATATTTTAGTAGTAGGGCGCCTCAGTAGGTTAGGGGCGCAGTCAGGCACCTAAAATAAGGGGTTTCAAAAAGAGCTCGATGGAATGTTTATGTAATATGTTTTAGTAGTAGGGCGCCTCAGTAGGTTTAGGGGCGCAGTCAGGCACCTAAAATAAGGGGTTTCAAAAAGGGCGCGATGGAATGTTTAAGGGCGCCGTTAGGCACCTAAAATTTTTATTATTAATGTGACATTCTTATTTACACACACACACACACAAAAAAAAAAAATCAGATAACAGAAACATGATTTGGAACTAATATTACAGTAAATTTATAAGAAAATAAATTATGATTTCAAAAAATATATAGGAGATCCATTACATTTGAGACATTTTAAGATTACTACCAGGCGCTATCCCTAGTGCGAAAACAAGAACACATTCCGGAAATGGGCATTGTTCGATCACTACATGTAGCTTGATCTTTCGGAGAAAACCTCTCCCCTCCAATCCAAGGTTGGTGGTCCTCGAGAGGGTCATCTGACCTTTAGACTGTTTTAACTCCCTTCTTATGCCCTTCCGTGTGTAGGTTAGATAATTTCAGGGCGTCATCTACACACATCTTGGTTGTCCAGCATCCTGTATTGTCAGATTGTCATACTGAAGCTGATTGTGCGACTTTTTAAAACTAGAGATTTATTTCGTTCAATTTTTAAAATAAAAATAAAAAGCTGTCTTTCGTAGCCGTCCAGAGAGTAGAAATTCAGTCATGAGTGATCTGACTGAAATAAAACATAAAAACAAAAAGCCAGGATCTTACTACAGACAATAAAACAGAAAAAAGGAGTTATAAAGCGGATAAAGGATGGAAATTTATGAAAAAGTGGATGAAAAATGATGATGCAATGGAATGTAAAAAATGTACATATTTTCCTTTAGTTAAGCATGTTCTTAAAGTACAATGTTTATATTTCTGACGCAGTTGTGAGTTCATTTATTATCATTTCTATTATTAGTAGAAAAAATCGAACAGCATTCTCAGTTTTCCGTTAAATTTAATTTTGGCACAGATGTCATATACGCACCACATTTGCGTGAGTGCAACAAAATGGCGATTTTTTTCCTCATATGGTAACCTGGCCATTGTTGTTTATTTATTAATAAACTATTTACTTTACATTTTCTTTTATAAATCGATATAAATTATTTTGCTTTATAATTATTATTTAAACTTTTGTAGTTTATTAGTATTTCCCTTTTAAAATAATTGAAAATAATAAAAAATATGTATGTAGCTGATATTTGAAAACGAAGTTTTTCCAAACTGGCGTCAGAAAAAAAATCGCGCCAATGTGGTGCGTATATGACATCTGTGCCTTAAGTTTTAATGGTTTTTATTATTTATTTCCTAAACAGATCGCTATTTTTTGATAAATGGGGATTTTTGAAACTTTTACATTATTAATACATACATTTTACCGAAAAGAATTCAAATACGTTCTGGATACTTTAATTTTGCAATTAAAGTGTAACATAACAGCTGTTGTTGATTCCGCCATACCCATATTCGATATTTTTAACTTTCCACTCTCAAAAACAAATTTAGAAATTTCTAATGTCGAAGCTGTGATTTCCATGATGCCTCCATCTGTTTTAAAACCAGATAAATGTATCTTACAGGCTGAAATGGAAATTTTATTTGACCGATGTAGAACCTCCAATACATTAAATGAAGCTATTGAGGAATCTAAAAAATTACGTTCAGTACTCAAAGAAAATTTTCGCATAATAAAATTTATAATAACAGCTGGTTCAAATGAACGTTCTTTCAGTCAACTTAATCTCATTAAACATTCCTTACGAACAACAATGACAGATGAACGGTTGAATAATTTAATGATACTAAAATGTGAAAAATCATTGGCAGAAACAATGGACCTAACCTCAGCTGCGACGAAATGGAATACTTTAAAAAATAGAAAAATTAAAACAATCTGCGACAATTAGCATTTTGTAATATTATTATATATTTATTTTAAATTGTATTTTTTCTTACTTTTGTTATATTAAATTTAATTGCAAAAAAATATCTTAAAAATCTATATTTTGATGGAATAAGAAATGAGTATGACATAAATGCTTAATCCAAATTACACATTCAGTGATTTGTTGTATGTTTTATTTACAGGAAATCGTTTTGGGAGGGCGATTCCGAGATTTTCGTTTGACGAAATCCCTGCTTTTTTCGCTATCGTTTGACGAAATTCGCTCTTTTTTCGGGATACTTTGACAAAATTAGCGCTTCTTTTGCAGCCCTTTGACAAAAATCGCGCTTTTTCAGCAATCCTATGTCGAAATACGTGCTTTTCAGCGATTCTACGTCAGAATTCCCTTTTTTTTCTCAACCCTTTGACGAAATTCGCGCTTTTTCCGTGATCATTTGACGAAATTCACGCTTTTTCGCGATACTTTAACAAAATTAGCGCTTTTTCAGCAATTCTATATCGAAGTTCACGGTTTTTCAGCGATCCTATGTCGAAATTCGCACTTTTTTCCGAGTTCCTTTGCCTTCCTTTTTCGCAACCTTTTGAAAAAAGTAGCTCTCTTTCCGCGACATTTTGACGAAATTCGAGCTTTTTACATGACACTTTGACAAAAATCGCGTCTTTTCAGCAATCCTATGTCGAAGTTCGCGCTTTTTACGTGATCCTCTCTCAAAATTCGCATTTTTTCCGCGACCCTTTAACGAAATTCGCCCTTTTCCGCGGTACTTTGACAAAAATAGCAGTTTTTTGCAAGCCTTTGAAAAAGTAGCGCTCTTTCCTCGACCTTTTGGCGAAATTCAAACTTTTTGCGCAACACTTTGACAAAAATCGCGCTTTTTCAGCGATCCTATGTCAAAGTTCGCGTTTTTTACGCGATCCACTGTCGAAATTCGCGTTTTTCCGCGACCCTGTCATGAAATTCACGCTTCTTCAGTGATCATTTGACGAAATTCGCGCTTTTTCACGATACTTTGACAAAATTAGTGCTTTTTCAGGGATCCTATGTCAAAGTTTGCGTTTTTTACGCGAATTTCTGTTGAAATTCGCATTTTTTCTGCGACCATATGGTGAAACTCGCGCTTTTTACGTATTAATTTCACGAAATTCGCGCTTTTTCGCGGTACTTTGCCAAAATTAGCTCTTTTTCAGCAATCCTATGTCGAAGTTCGCGCTTTTTCAGCGATCCTGTGTCAAAATTAGTACGTTTTCCGCTATACTTTGCCTTCCTTTTTTCCAACCCTTTGACAAAATTAGCGCTTTTTCCACGACCTTTTGGCGAAATTTGCTCTTTTTCCGCGATACTTCGAATTAACGTTTTTTTGCAAACATTTGACAAAATTCGTGCTTTTCTTCGACCTTTTCACGGAATTCGAGCTTTTTCCTCGACACTTTGACAAAACTCGATCAGCTATCTTGTGTCAAAATTCGCGTTTTTTAGCGATCCTTTGTCAAAATTCCTTTTTTTTGCGCAACCTTCGACAAAATTCATGCTTTTTCCGCGACACTTTGACAAAATTAGCGCTTTTTAGCGACATTTTAATAAAATTCGCGTTTTTTCCGGAACAAAAGACTGTCTCCGACGGAGTCGCAGAAATCTCTTCCGGGAAAAAGTCTGAATTCAACACTGGTTTGGGGGGGGGGGGCGATTGCCCCGACCGCCCCCCCCCCGTGGATCCGCGCCTGTTTATTTATTTAAATCATAAATAAACAATTTATAATTGCATTATGCTGCCCTTTAATTGTTTAAATGGGTTATACATGAAATGTCTATTAGGTTAAGAATGAAAGAATGATTGAAAAGAAATGTGAGCAAGTAATGCAATATCCTTTAGACATGGGGTTCCAAGTGGGTACAATAAAATTAGAAGAAGGGTCAAGAAAGTGATGTTTTGATAGCATTTTTTTTTCTTAAGCCGGATAAATTTAAAAAACAAAATTTTATAGCATTTATCTTTTTTTGCTATACAAATAGAAATCCTTCCAATAATTTCCGAGGAAAAAAAATACATCTTTATCAGGCCATCGAGCCTTAAAACTACATTTGAAAGTAGCAAAATATTTTATTTCTTCTTTACATCTGGGGAACTAAGATAATAAATGGAAAAATATGTCATTTCATTTTACAGAAACTGGAATATTCAGTATGCTTGGTATATATACCACCGTTACATCCTTGAAAAGAGTCGAATGTTCAACGAGAGGTTTAACATTCCTTTTTTACATTGATAGAAGTGATAGTAGTGGGCCCGATATCGGAGGATCTCACCACAAACAAGTTAGAAATTGCACGTGAAGCGTAGCAAATGAGGTGCGTTCGTATGATAATGAAGTTTTAAAAATATCACTCTCATATATCAATCTCATAAAATCGTAAATAGTTAATTACAATTAAAATGCGCACCAAACAATATTCTCTCTATACTCATTATGTAATGGAATAATTTTGTGCGTCCTTGTAAATCAATAACAAATGTTCTTTGCACAACAGATTATGCAAAATCTATATTATAATATGTACTTTATGATGCATATCAATATTATTATGTTCGAATGAGTGTAATGTTATTAAAATGCATTTGAAACTTTTTTTTTTTTCCATTGATTGTAATGTAACGGAGTACTTTTGATTGTCCCTGTATTTGATCTATGCATCCTATTTTCAGAAAATTTGAAATGACTTGACAAAATTATGTAATATGTATGTAATGTAAATTTAAAACGATTAAAATGCATTTGAAACATTTTTCCCCATTGACCGTAATGTAACGGAATACTTTTGATCGTCCCAGTAATCCATCCGATTCTTATAAAATTTTAAATGACTCGACAAAATTATGTAATAATTATAGATTTTAAATTTCAAAAGATTCGGTTGGGTAGTTTTTGCGTTGTTACATGCGGACAGAGAGACGGACGGACTGAACGACAATTATAGGTGCTACGTATTTACATAATTACGAACGCACCTAAAAATTGAAGGCTAAATTCATTATATTGACCAGCAAGTTTCGGGCGGGAGGTGCAGCTTTGAAACCCCTATAACTCTATTGTAATTAACTTTGAGTTCTATATTTTTATTTCTCTTCCAAATACAATTGTTCTTATCATGTCAGGAAAATGGATTTAAGGATCCAGTATTCGATTTCTCTATAAACATTCCACATTGCCTTTTTAGCTTTGAAAAAACAAGAGCTGGGAGAGATATTTTATCAGCACAGTTGCAAGCACTCTTAAAATCGAAATCCAACCATGGCTGCATCACTTACATCACCTAAATAGATGTCATTACCATGAATAAGTAACTAAAGATAAAAAGTAGCATAACTACCCCCCCCCCTCTCCTAAAAAGTTTACAAATAATTCAAGGGCGGCAAAACTTTAAAAAGCGCCAAATTTTGGTCTCCCCCCCCCCCAATAAAAATTTCAAGCTACGCCCCTGGCCAAGTGGACGACGATGTTAAATTTTATTCTGCCATCCATCTTTACCAAAATTACATTCAATTAATGCATAGCAATTAAAAATTAACAGAACTTTCTTTCCCATAATGATCAGTTTAATTTATTTTAGATATCGCAACTTTGAGTATGCCATCATTTTCTCTACTTTTTGCATTTATATGTTGAGAAACGAACTGTTTAAATGCGATTACAATCGTTAAGAGCCCACAATAGTCACAGAAAAAGTACACAAAAAGACCCGGATGATCATGTAAAGTCTATGGGAGCGTTCTTTTCTAATATCTCGCTCAAATTTTAATATTTATGCATGATATTTTTGCACAAGATATCTGAGGGCAATCCACAACCGGGCTAGTTTTTACTTTTTCGATTTTGGTTATATATTTTTTATATTATGATAGTTTCAGTTTCAGAACCGGTTTAAACCGGTTTCGAAAATTAAAGTAATTTTTTTAAAAAAATCTAAAACCAAAATCGAAAAAGTAAAAACTAGCCCGGTTGTGGATCGTCCTGAACTATTTTATGCAAAAAAAAATCATGTCAAAATATTAAAATTTGAACGAAATATTAGAAAAGAACGCTCCCATAGACTTTACATGGTCATCCGGGTCTTTTTGTGTAATTTTTCTGTGACTATTGTGTGCTCTTAAGAGCGTACACTAGTCACGCGGTAAAAGCCGAGCGCTAATGTAAAGTCTATGGGGGCGTTCTTTTCTAATATCTCGTTCAAATTTTAATATTTTTACATGATTTTTTTTGCATAGGATAGCTTAGGACGATCTACAACCTGGCTAGTTTTTACTTTTTCGATTTTGCTCATATATTTTTTATATTATGATAGTTTCAATTTCAGAACCGGTTTAAACCGGTTTGGAAAGTTATTTTTTTTTTTTTTAATCTGAAACCAAAATTAAATAAAAAGAATATTGCCCAGTTAAACTGAAGGCATTGAGCTCACAGGCTACGCATTCTAATTGCACATTACAGCCTTGTATTTTCGTTAATTCCGTTCGAAAAAAAATTAAGAGGGGGAAACAGCTCTCCCCTTTCTCCTTTTTTATACTTAATCATTGAACCTCCTAAACTATCAAGGACATGCTTCATCATATAAAAAATCTATATCCAAAATTCAGAGCAAATCGGATAATTCTTAATAAAAACCCATTTAGCATTTATATAATTTAAGAGGAATTATTCCCCTCTTTTATACTTAACCATTAAACTTCCAAAACTATTCAGAGATTTGAACGAAATCTGACAATTCTGCTTGAAAAATCCATTTATACAAGGTAAGGGGAGGGGCATTAGAACCCCCGTTCCCCCTGTTTATACTTATTCAATGAACTCCTAATAACAGCCACGGACTCGCCTCATCAGAATTATCCTATATCTAAATTTTGGACGAAAAATGTTAATTCTGCATGAAAATCCCCTTTATATCAATTAAGGGGAGGGGCATGAGCCCCCCATCCC
Source organism: Maratus speculifer (assembly GCA_964019185.1). Classification (NCBI taxonomy): domain Eukaryota; kingdom Metazoa; phylum Arthropoda; class Arachnida; order Araneae; family Salticidae; genus Maratus; species Maratus speculifer. The sequence goes on from OZ025293.1 coordinate 27,124,154, forward strand.
CCTGTTTATACTTATTCAATGAACACCTAATAACAGTCACGGAATCGCCTCATCGGAATGATCCTATATCTAAATTTTGAACGAAAACTGTTAATTCTGCATGAAAATGCCCTTTATATCAATTAAGGGGAGGGGCATGAGCCCCCCGTCCCCATGTTTATACTTATTCAATGAACACCTAATAACAGTCACGGAATCGCCTCATCAGAATGATCCTATACCTAAATTTTGAACGAAAACTGTTAATTCTGCATGAAAATCCCGTTTATATCAATTAAGGGGAGGGGCATGAGCCCCCCGTTCCCCCTGTTTATACTTATTCAATGAACACCTAATAACAGCCACGGTATCGCCTCATCAGAATGATCCTATATCTAAATTTTGAACGAAAACTGTTAATTCTGCATGAAAATGCCCTTTATATCAATTAAGGGGAGGGGCATGAGCCCCCCGTCCCCATGTTTATACTTATTCAATGAACACCTAATAACAGTCACGGAATCGCCTCATCAGAATGATCCTATACCTAAATTTTGAACGAAAACTGTTAATTCTGCATGAAAATCCCGTTTATATCAATTAAGGGGAGTAGCATGAGCCCCCTGTTGCCCCTCTTATACATATCGAATGAACTCCAAAAACTAATCAGGGAAGCGCCTTTTCAGGATATACCTATATACAAAATTTCAAGCGGATCCGATATTTTTATCATGAGTTATCGCGTTACGCACGAACGAACATACGAACGTACATACAGAACGGACGGGCACATAAGCTCTCAGGCTATGATAGCCTGCGAGCTAAAAAGTAAAAATAAAAAGAATATTGCCCAGTTAAACTGATGGCATTGAGCTCACAGGCTACGCATTAGAGGTCTGCACGGGCCCGGGCCTGGCCCGTGGCCCGTACCCGGCCCGGCGGAATCGTTCCAAATTTTCTAACGGGCCGGCAGATTTAGAATAGTTTTTTCAATGGGCCGGGCCGGGCCGACAAACAACATAAACGGGCCGGGCCGGCAAAAAAATTGAACGGGCCAGACGGGCCGGGCCGGGCCGAAAATTTTTTTTTCGGGCCTAACGGCCCGTTCTGAAGATTTAAGCAGACACGATAAAATATGAGCTATTTTCAACGAAAATGGTTTTAACGAGAATAAGTATAAATGTGGCCATACTAGTTTGACAGCATCAATATAAAAATGCACAGTGTATCGGCATCGGAGAATTACATTATGTGTAACCCGTTTTGATATTTTTTTAACTGACTCATGCCGGTCCGAAATCACGCTTGCATTATTTTTCTACATATAGACTGGACGGACCGGTACTAGACTTAATTATTGGCAGAAAACATAATTTGTAAAATTAACAGCGATAAAGAACTTATGTTAGCTTAGTCTTTGGATATATACTTCTTGATGATTTTTAAATTAATTTCTCAATAGTGCGAAAGTTTGACATATTTTCTGATTAATTTTAAATTGTAAAAGTATAAAAGTGATAAGCCTAATTATTGAAGGGATTTGGAATCGAATAGCGTTTTTCATTTTTGGTAAATAAAATACTTGTATAACCTTGTTGAGATATAATAATTTCTCAAATGATTGCAGGTTTTTCTCCCTTCCCTTGCTATTGCTTCCAAAAATTCTATTCAAAATGCTAATTATGACAGTATTTTATTTGTTTGCAGTATTCTTAAATTGCTTGTATCAAAAAAAGGATAACGCCATTCGATTATATAGTTTCTGAATAAAGATATCTGCTAATCTTATGCGTTTTTGAGAAAAAAAATGAATTTAGAAATGTATCAGAAAGGAGCTTCTTTGAATTTAAGAATGAATTTGGATTTGAAATCTATAATAAAATGATATAGAAATATATTTATAAATCCTCTTTTATTAAACAGCTTCAAAATTAACGATGTTTTTAGCTTTCTTTCTTTTTTCTTTTATTCTAAGCCATATTAATTTTTTAATGAATCTTTATTCGAATGTTAAAAACCTAAGAATCTAAGTAATCATTAACGTTGTTAATGTGTATTTGCTGTAAAATGTACTGTAAAATCATTCCATAGATATGTATGCAGTATTCTTTAAAGGAATCTTAGTTATATGATAAAAATATGAATTTTTTTGAAATCGTAGAAATTTTAAAGGGCCAAAACGGGCCGGGCCTGTTTTCGCTGGTTTTTGTACGGGCCGGGCCGGGCCTAAAATATAAAAAATTAAACGGGCCGGGCCGGGCCCGGGCCGAACTTTTGAGTTTTGCAACGGGCCGGGCCGGGCCGAAATAACTTTCCTACGGGCCGGGCCGGGCCGGGCCTGGAAATTCCGGCCCGTGCAGACCTCTACTACGCATACTAATTGTACATTACAGCCTTGTATTTTCGTTAATTCCGTTCGAAAAAAAAAATTAAGAAGGGGAAACAGCTCTCCCCTTTCTCCTTTTTTATACTTAATCATTGAAGTTCCTAAACTATCAAGTACATGCTTTATCATATTAAATAATCTATATCCAAAATTCAGAGCAAATCGGATAATTCTTAATAAAAACCCATTTAGCATTTATATAATTTAAGAGGCGTTATTCCCCTCTTTTATACTTAACCATTAAACTTCCAAAACTATTCAGAGATTTGAACGAAATCTGAAAATTCTGCTTGAAAAACTCATTTATATAAATTAAGGGGGGGGGATTAGAACCCCCGTTCCCCCTGTTTATATTTATTCTATGAACACCTAATAACAGCCACGGACTCGCCTCATCAGAATGATCCTATATCTAAATTTTGAACGAAAACTGTTAATTCTGCATAAAAATCCCGTTTATATCAATTAAGGGGGGGGCATGAGCCCCCCGTTCCCCCTGTTTATACTTATTCAATGAACACATAACAGCCACGGTATCGCCTCATCAGAATGATCCTATATCTAAATTTTGGACAAAAACTGTTAATTCTGCATGAAAAACCCATTTATATCCATTAAGGGGAGGGGCTAAGCCCCCCGTTCCCCCTCTTATACATATCGAATGAACTCCAAAAACTAATCAGGGAAGCGCCTTATCAGGATATACCTATATACAAAATTTCAAGTGGATCCGATATTTTTATCATGAGTTATCGCGTTACGTACGAACATACATACAGAACGGACGGGCACATAAGCTCTCAGGCTATGATAGCCTGTGAGCTAACTAGGCCGGTTGTGGCTCGTCCTAAGCTATCCTATGAAAAAGCAATCATTTAAAAATATTAAAATTTGAGCGAGATATTAGAAAAGAACGCTCCCATAGACTTTACATGGTCATCCGGGTCTTTTTACGTACTTTTTCTGTGACTAGTGTGTGCTCTTAAGAGCCCACAATAGTCACAGAAAAAGTATGCAAAAAGACCCGGATGATTATAACGATTAGGATGATGAGATTAGGACGATCTACAACCGGGCTAGTTTTTACTTTTTCGATTTTGCTCGTATATTTTTTATGTTATGATAGTTTCAATTTCAGAACCGGTTTAAACCGGTTTTGAAAGTTAATTTTTTTTTTTTTTTTTTTTTTTTTTTTTAAATCTGAAACCAAAATCGAAAAAGTAAAAACTAGCCCGGTTGTAGATCGTCCTAAGCTAGCCTATGCAAAAAAAAATCATGTAAAAACATTAAAATTTGAGCGAGATATTAGAAAAGAACGCTAGTTTTTACTTTTTCGATTTTGGTTTGAATTTTTTTTTTTTAAATATTTTAACTTTCAAAACCGGTTTAAACCGGTTCTGAAATTGAAAGTGGGTCAGGTCTGGCGTAGACTTTCTTCCTATACTAGAGGTATACACGGGCCAAAATTTTCAAGCCCAGGCTCCGTCCGGTATAAAGGCTAAACGCTCGATCTGGAATCGACACAGCCCGTATGCGGTGGCGGTTCTAATGTCCGGTTAGAGGGGGCGAAGTCCCCCACCCCTTGTGCTAATAAAAGGGTTTACAAAGTAACATTATGCATCCTCACGAGAAATAACGTGGGACAAAACTCGAGTCCGTCACGGGCTGGCATGGGTCGCGCCAGTGTAATTCCACGAGACTTGAAATGGATAAGGTTTTCTCTCATTTTGAATCGGGTTGTGTCCTCATCTTGCTTTTTTGGAGATTCAGGTGGGGACAGGCTTCTTTTTCTTCCAGACCGAGCCTGGTCTCGATTTCTTTTTTTTTTTTCTAGAAATTTGCGTTGGACAAAATTTCCAGGTCGTAGCTCGTACCGGAATAAAAGCTAAATATCCGGTCCGTCACTGATCTAGATTGTATGAAAAACATTGGCCCGACCGCGTCCCGTGAGCCTAAACGTTCAATATGTCTTTGATCTAGTGCTCGCGATGGGATACGTATAGCAGCTATACGTTTAAACGATATACGTATATCCGTATAATACGCTTTTCTGCTATACGGATACTTTCGAATATACGTTTAAACGTATCCGGATACGTATAACGCGTATCAACTAAACGTATATTTAAGAATACGTATATTTAAAGTATACGTATATTCCACGTATCGTATCTAATTTAAATAGTAGATTTCATCAGTCGTATGTCACTGAATTAAGAATAATTTGGAAATCGGTGGTGTTACGACAGGAATCCGCATAGTATGTCCTATATATAAGAGATCGAGCAATAAAAAGCGTATACTTTATAAAACATTTTGCAAAAAGTTCACAAATAATCAGACTCCTGATTGGCCAATCTCGTTTCACTAACAGTGAAATATCTATCTGGATTCCGACCAAGATTGTAGAAATCGTAAAAAAGACAGCATAGTAGCACCACCTGTTGAACGATTTACACACAAAACTAATCAGCACCAATTTCTATCAGGCACTACCTGAAAATATAGGGGAGACTGGGGCACATGTGAACATGGCTTTTGTCTCATAACTGGGTTAATTTCTATAAGTAAAACTACTCAATATAGTAAACAGTACTTTGGTAATTTTTTTAATTATTTTTATAGCTCTTCTTACTTTTCTTAATAGTTTTATGAATTCAAAAAAATGTTCATATGTGTCCCAACGAAGGGGCAGCTGTAAAACGCAAGGGCAACATGTGAACACAAGGAAAAATAATTATTTGACGCGTTTTTTATTATCTTTTCCATATGTTACCATAATCATTAGTTGTACTACCTGTTAAATTCACCATAAAGAAAAATATATGTATATTTATTTAGTTTCTGAGTGATATGTTTAAGCAAAATATTATAAAATAAAAATAAATAGATTGTTTTTTTGGGGGGAAAGGGGGGGGGGGGTTAGATAATTGATAAAATATTGTTGCAATAAAATAAAAGCTTAAAGAAGTAAACTTGAGAAAATAATAGAATTTAAATTTTGCTTAGGGCTTTTTGTTTGAGAGAGACTTTAGGGAGGGAGCATTTGGATAATATTTGTCGGAAATCTACCGAAAGGCGAAAAATTTTCATTCCTATATTTGCCTTATTTGCCTATAAATTAAGGATAAAAAATTGTTTTCCGTTTATAAGCTTCCGCCAAATTTAATTTCTTTTGCTTTTAAAAGAAATGGGGGGGGGGGGGTGGAAGTCAATAACGAAGATTTCACAGTAGTTTAAAAACTTTATTTTCTTAAAATATAATTTTATTTTCAAAGCACCAAATAACATATCTGTTTAAGAAATGAAAGTAAACTAATACTACAAGTTTACAACAAATGAAAAAAAAAATTTTTTCAAAGTTGTTAAACGTAATATTTTTTGCATTAACGATGCATAAAAAATAGTATTGAAAACCGTTAAATAAAATAATATATAGCATTTATTGCATTTTAGAAAACATTAAATTTATTTAAATTACAATTGAACATAAACGAGCTTGTTGCTTTTTATGTATTTGCTGACAGATATGTTTGTAAAAGTTTCTATACAAAATCAAGTTTATAAGACTGAAATGTCTTCTATTTCAATAAAATTATAGATAATGGAGCTGGCATTATTTTCATGAAGTTAACTAAAAGGAACAGATTAACTGAATGATTATTGGAGAATTTAATGTTGTTTTCAGATCTGCTCCAACAAGACTCTTCATAAGTGCCCTACACTCCCACAAGAGTTAAAATGACAAATCTTTAATATTTTTCAATTTTAGCAAAAACAATTATCATAAATATTTATTAGTATCCACAATATATGTTAAAACATTAATTTTTTAAAAAAAATGAATAAATAAATAAAATTATTATCTTAGCAAGTTAGAGATTTTACTTTTGAGTTCAGTTAATCAGTATTTTGGCTCCTGGGGACAAAGAAAATGTCGAAGAGCTTCAACAATTTTTTTCCAAATATCTATAGGTGTTACTATCTTTGGTAATTTTTTGAAATAATAAAACATACAATAACTTGTGAAAAATAGCAATGTTCTCATATGCCCCATTTTCACACGTGCCCCAGTCTCCCCCATACATGTTTCTTATTTCTGTGTATTAGGTTTTGAGATAGAGCGCCCACAAATCTCATGTCACACACAGATAGACAAAGTCACAAACTCACAGGCAGATTTTTGTAAAAACATGTTTTTTGGACTCTCTTACCCTTAAAACGTGTAAGCCCGTCGAAAGTTGTCCCTTATTAATTAAATACTTTCTTCTTGTAAAGATACAAGAAAATATAAAAAAACTAAGTACTGCGCCACAGATCTTCTAAAGAATAGTTTGATTCAATCACAACTAATGTAAGACATTTCATAATAACTTAGTTTTTTGGGGGAAAAAACCAAAATCTAAACTGACGAACGTATTCAGATTTTTTTTAAGTGCCTGCAAAACAAGTAGTAGTTAAGTAATCACATCGTAGTTCTTTGAACAAAGAAACGCGATGGGGATACTCTACCGGATATTTCTCAATGTCGTTAATCCGCAGAAAAACTTTAAAAAATGAAATTTCATACCTTGATCGAAAAACGTTTAAACGTTTATACGTTTAACCGCTTGCATAAGATCCGTATATACGATGTACCGTATATGCTCTTTTGTGCTATACGTATAATCGCCGATGCCGTATTATACGTATAGCAAATCCGTATTTCGTATAATACGTATTATACCTATACTCGTATAAACGTATAATCGAGAGCACTACTTTGATCTGAATTTCTTCGAAAGATCACTTTCACGGAAAAAGCAAATTTCGTCAGAGGATAAAGGGGAGCGTCACAGGTTTGAAAAATCCCCTTTTAACAATAGATGGCGCTGAATTTCACTCGGAAAAGGCAATAGAGAATTACTGCTGGCAAACCCCGTTCGGCAGTCTAAATACGTCACTTCCTGTTCAAATCGAAACTCCGGTGAATAAGTGGAGAATTCAGATGTTAGAGGTAGAGAAGGAATGGGTGTAATTTAATCTTGCAAGGATCTTGGCTCTTTTGTTGCGCGAAAGGATAAGGGTAGAATAAAAAGAAAAAAAAAGTAGTTAGTTGTTTGGCTATTCGGGCCAGGGGCGTAGCTACAGGGGGGGAGGGGGGTGAGACGCCCTCCCACATATTCGGTGTACTCATTTCATTCAGTAAATTCACTTTCGTTCAAAAATTGCATCATTTCTCGTTTTTTTTTTTTTTCCTTCTAAGAAATAAAAAAAAATATTTTAAAAATATTACAAAAGCTATAACAATGTCAAAATATATTTTAAATATTTTCATAATACTCATACCCCACTTTCACAATACTTATTACATTCGGTAATTTCACTTTCGTTCAAAAATTGCATTATTTCGTGCAGTTTTTTCGCTTGTAAGAATTTTAAAAAATGTTACAAAACGTAAGACAATGCTAAAACATATTTAACATTATTAAATAGCTTTAGAATACTTATATTTCACATTCGGAAGGCTCATTACATTCGGTAATTTCATTTTATTCAAACAGTGCATCATTTCGCTCTGCATTTTTCCTTTCTAAGATTTTTTTTTATCAAATTTATTACAAAGCATAAAAAAATGTCAAAATATATTTAAAACTATTAAATATTTTCGGAATACTCATACCCCATGTTCGGAGAACGCATTACATTCGGTAATTTCCTTTTTGTTCAAAAATTGCATTGTTTCGTGCTGTATTTTTACGTTTTAAAAACGTTAAAAAATATATTTAAAAAACTAATATGACACATAAAACAATGTGAAAACTGATGGACAAAAATCGATAATATTTATTATTAAATATTTTAGAAATACTCATAACATTCGGTAATTTTACTTTCGTTCAAAAATTCCATCATTTCACCTGTATTTTTCCTTTTAAGAAGTTCTTTATATATATTAAAAATTATCGCAAAACACATTTAAAACTATTAAATATTTTGAAAGTACTCATATCCACATTCGGAATATTACATTCGATAATTTATTTCGTTCAAAAATTGCATCATTTTGCCTGTATTTTTTCTTTGTATGAATTTTTGAAAATATATTAAAAAACTATTCCAAAACATAAAGCACTGTCAAAACATATTTAAAACAACTAAATGTTTTAGAAATACTCATACCCCACATTCTAAAAACTCATTACATTCGGTAATTTCACTTTCGTCCGTTTCACTGCATTCCTGGAGCTTATCAAAGAAAAGTTCCACCAGAGAAAAATGCAAAATGGTTTCCCCGTATTTAGAAAAAAAAAAAAAAAAAAAAAAAAAAGATCATTCAGAGGTTACTTCAGTCAAACAAAAAGACTCATTTGCCAATGCTAATCCTAAGGAAAAAATTTATAAAAAAAATAACTCAGTTGCATTTCAATATTTTTAAACTTTTTTTTTTTTTTTTTTTGCATTGAATAGCTGAGACCGATCCGTACAAAGGCCATTTTTTATTTTATCGATTTCATTTACGGGTATTTTTAATGAGGACATTTTCATTTTCGGAACCGCTTTTGAAACTTTTGGGGTTCTTTTAAATTTCTCGATTTTCCACAATTCTTTGATGAAAATTGCGGTTTTTCTCTGATCTTTTCACGCAAATTTCGTTACTTTTTCTTTTCTTTGACGAAATAAGAGTTTTTTTCTGCGATCTTTTAATAAGATATGCATTTACTGCAATTTTTTGACGAAATTCGCGTTTTTTCAGCTATCCATTCTCGAAATTATCAATTTTTTATGTGAACAATTAAAAAAAATTTATACTTTTTAGCGTCCATTATTCGAAATTCGCGATATTTTACAATGAAAATTTTTTAGGTTCGAATTTTCCCTCTGTTGACCAATTTTATTTTTAAATTTTCGTCCTGAATGTTTTAAATTTTTGGAAAATTTGAAGTAAATCACATGGAAATTCGTGATTTTTTTCGCATTCGATTGACGAAGGTTGCTATTTTAAACCTAGAGGACTATTACATTTTTGAAAAATTTCTAACACCTTTTATTCCTAGAAAATGAATACCTTTTTTTTTCCAACTTCCTATTTTCTCCAAAGCGTACGAAACATGAAATCGGTTTCTGTGCATTCGCGAACTCTGGGAAGAAAAAAATTTGAGTTTTTGATGGGAGTTCTTTCTGATTTTTAATTAATAACTCAATTATTTATCATAAATTTTTAAAATTCTGAGTTTAGGTACATTAGGAGAGGTCTTGAACAATCTTCCGTTAATTTTTCAGACTTACACATGCGATAAATTTTTGTAGCCATCCCCCACACACAGAGCGAAACATTTTTTAATTAGTATAAGATAAGTTTTTACGTTATGGAATTTAAAATGACACAAACCCAAACGAACATTGAAAACTCAATATGATAGCAGATTTTCCTATTTCCCTTTAGAAAAACCACTCTGTGGTTACATAATTCCAATTCTTTCTCTCAATGCATAAAAAAACTTATGAAATGGAATTTGTTTTATAAACCGAATGTGTTCTTTATATTTCTGCCTCTAATGACTATCCGCAATGACACTCAATGTTGTTCTATGGTCACTGTCAATTACTAGTGTGTATTACTGATACCTTGAAATATAGGGCTATATTAGCCAGGTGTATTCATATAATCATGCAGTAGATTATCACAGTAATGAAAACCTCGAAATGTAGTCAAGAGATCCACCCCACATGCATCCAAACAATTCTAAAATGAACAAGGGCTAATAGGTTTATCATTTTTGATGAGATACATATCGGAAATTATTGATATGAACGAAAAAATTTCATTGCTGGATATTTGAAATAATCCAGTATTTATTCTTGTTTGCAGTCTAAATATAGCACATAAAGGGTTAAATAAAAAAGAAGAGAAAATCGAAATATAAAATTGGCCCTTAACCACAGATTAATACAAAAAACTGGAGGGGCAAGAGGTAAGTCTTGCCCCTGCTCCAGGAAAACTAGAGGGAAATATGCCCCCCTTCGCCCTTGTCAGATTACGCCCATGGGTAAACGGTTTGTTTATTAGGTAAGTTGTAAATATCTTATACCGAAGTTTCCAAGGATTTATATACATAAAATATTGTATTTTGATTAGAGGTCTGCACGGGCCGGGCTTGGGCCGATTTTCAATAATTTCATTCGGGCCTTACTTCTGAAGACTCGGGCGGGGCCGGGCCGAGCTCAGGCCTTAATTTTTTTGCTGGAGTATCGGGCCGGGCCTAACTTTTTTTCCCGTACGAAGCCGAGACTGATTTCATTCTTCCTAGTTTTACGGACCAAAATAATCAGTTCCTATTGAATCTTCTTATATGAAAATCCTTTTCTCGACTCTTCATAAAATAAGTAAAATTTGGCTTTGTCCAAAAATTTTTGCAAAAAAGGCATATACTTTTAAGCCGTCATTATTCTACAACTGAACATTAGAATTTATTCCTTTTAAAGTATCGTAGATTACTAGGCGTTTTAAAATAGAATTAAACAGATAAAAAAAAAAAAAAAAAAAAAAAAAAGACATGATTATGACAGAATTTTTTTTTAAACTGAAAACTGCAAGTTTCTTTTAAACTGTTCATCCATGCAAAATGAATACAACAGTACGCGAGAAAAAAAATATACTAAATATTTACATCTATTAAGAAGGGAACGTATTTATTTATTTTTTTTTTCCTTCTAAAGAGATTCCGTATTAGGAAATTTTATTTTTACCATATACCATTTTTTAGATTTTTTTTTTTGTCTCCATTACATGGAATATGATTAATATTATTAATGATAACTGAAACATTTCTATACAACAAAGGTTCATTAAAAACGTAAATATCTCAGCCTACGGCATTTCTGCATAAATGGAGATTACAAACAAGGGAAAAAAAAAAAACAGAGACTAATATAAGTTTATTTGATCAGAACTCTTCCGTAAGAGTAAAGATCAGTGTTCTGTAGAAATTCATTCGAGTCGGGCCAAATTTTAACTTTTTTCCTGACTGGGCCGAGTTTGGGCCGAAATTTTAACTTTCGGGCCAATATTTTTTTCGTTCGGGCCGGGCTGGGCCAATATTTCTTTAGTTCGGGTCGGGCCTGGAAATTTCGGCCCGTGAAGACCTAATTCTGATTGCAAAAAATATTTGACTTGACATTTTTCTTGTTTTAGATTGCTTTTAAAAAACGAGTTTTTCAGATTTCCAAAAATTATGTTCGCAAAATCTTTAAAATATGACACAGTCCGCCAAAAAAAATCGTTCTCTGCAAGCAATCTAAAACAAGAAAAATGTCAAGTCAAATATTCTTTGTAATCAGAATACAATATTTTAAATACATAGCCCTTGGAAACTTCTGTATAAGATTTTTACAGTTTACCTAATAAACAAACCGTTTACCTCATAATTCTATCAATCTTTATTTCTGAGAAATTTAATTTTGAAATCGGGGTCTTATTTGCTGGACACCCTGTATATTTAATTTCTTTCATACGATTAATATTGCGACTGAGTCTTAGTTTCTTCGGAAAAACTTAGTACAAGAAAATTTCCTACAGCGAAGCACTCCACAAACAGACAAATAGTGACCCTTTCTCCCACCAAAAAGTCAATGTCAAAGGTCAACTGGGCTCTTCCCACAGAGTGCCTGCGGATTTTCCCCTCTGTCAAGAAACAGGAAGTGTTTGGGTTTATTAGAAATTGCAGGAATCTTTCATTTTTGCCGTGGAATTTTACGAATAAAATCAATTTTCGAGGAAACAAAATGTCTTATTGAGGGATATTTCATATAATATCGTCCAGGAAGTATCCTTTAATAAATTTATAAGAGAAATAATGATAACAATTGACAGGAAAATGTATAAAAACTAAAAAAATAGCCGCTTTGATGGTCTTTACGAATGAGCGATAGTACCTCTATTGCCACCTGGATATTTTTGATGGAACTAAGGTCAGAAACTTTAAAATTTAATTTAAAATAGAAGGCCGCACTTTTCTTTTATAAAATTTTGCCAAGTTAAAGAAATAAGTTATATATATTACCAAAAAAATTTTTAAACAAATTGGTTGAATAGCAAATGAGTAATACTGTTTGTAAAAATACAGTATGGGGAGTATAGGTCAAAATACAACTGATGATTACTCTCGATCAAAACTGGGTCAAGCATTCTCGCAAGAGTAAAAACCGAATCTGTAACTGACTCAAACCGAAATGTATGACAATCTGTCCGATGCGCTAAGCGCAGCTAAAAAGTAAAAGTCAACCCGACTAATAGCAAAATATAGTTGTTAACCGGACCCAGACCCAACCCGAAGCAAAAAATCAGAAATTAACTTGACCCGCAGTAAACAGTAGAAGTTAACCGGACCCACAAAAAAATAAAATTAACTCGACCAGCAGCAAAAAAAAAAAAGAAGCGAACCGGATATCGAATTTTGTGAAATGATTGCGGAGAAAACACGAATTTCTACAAAGGATCGTGAAACAGACGCTCATTTCGTCCAAAAATTGCAAAAAAGAACGAAAATTTTATCAAAGGACTCGCCCCAATCAATTCCGGTCAATCCAAACCCTTCTCGCAAAAGTAAAAATCAAATCCTTAACTGCCCCAAATCACAATTGTATGTCAAACTGCCCCAAATGCGCTATAAGAACAGCTAAAATATTAAAGTCAACCGTACCAATAACAAAATGTAGTAATCGACCGGATCCAAACCCGACCCAAAAGCAAAAAATCAGAAATTAACTCGAACCACACCAAAGAGTAGAAATGAACCGGACATAAACACGACCCAAATAGAAATTAACCCGACTAGGACCATAAAAATGGAAGCCAACCGGACGGAAACCCGAACCACGGCAAAAATTAGACAAGACACGAACTGCGTAAAAAAAAAAAAAAAAAAAAAAAAAAAAAAAAAAAGAGTTCCGACCCGTGCATCAGACTGGAGTTTCCAAATTTCTAAAATCGTCCCCCCCCCCCCTTGAGGACTCTCAAGATCCGGTCTTGTTTCTTGTTCTCCCTTGCTACTTGCCTCTCCGCAAAAAATAAACAATGTTTAAATACTTAAATTAAACTAAATATTTTTCTCATAATTTTATGAAGTATTTATTTTAACCTTCAGTGCTATTTATCTTATATAAGTATCTTGAAAAGTATAGTATTTTTAAAAAAAATTCCTTTCCCTTACCAAAAAAAAAAAAAAAAAAAAAAAAAGAAAAAGAAAAAAATAGTTATTTAAACTATTTGTACCTGATATTCACCCCCTCCCCTCATTCAATATTAATTTTTTATTTTTACTTTTTTGTAATTGCGTTCAGTAAATAAAATAGTTTTTATTTTATAGTAATCTATCTAAATTAATCATTCGTTTATTTTCTGAAAATCAAACCGTTTTAATTTTGGAACGCTAATCGTAAACAAATTGGAATTCTTTTGAAACTCGACATCATTGTATTTACCCAAAGTAATGGGAAATCAGTTGAAAAAAATCCTTTAAACATGAAATCGGCTAGAACTGCACACGTTTGAAAAGAAAAATCGTCGCAGATAATTGGTTAAGAGCATCCTATTTGCTAATTGGATGATTGCATGTCAATCATTGTAATTTTAGCCCATCCTTCGAATCCGCTGAAAAATCGAGTCGCCATCTTGAATTGCCTTGTCAAGTGACTAGCGTGTCCTCTTAACATTGCAAACAGTTTGTTCTGCATGTGTAAAGCAACCTTTAGGGTGAATAGGAGCGAAACTTCCCGGTCATACAAATAAATTCATTATAAATGTGATATTTTTAGTTACCAATTTTTTTTTATAAGAAGGTAATAACATTAAGAGTTGGGAAATTCAGTTTTGACATGTTTGCACAACTACTGGGATATATAAAAAACTTCAAGATGATCCTGAAAAACCTCATTTTTTCAACGTCTTCAAAACTTTCTAACTACAGTATTTTTCGTATTCTAAACCTAAGAGAGGGGGGTTTTTTAATTAATGATAGACCTGTAAACGATATTCTGTATTAAATTCTACTTATTTCTAAACTACATAATGAAAAAATGCAAAATGGCTTGTAACATCAGTGGTTTAAGATTTACAGGGTGAATCGAAACACGTTTTCTCTCATGGTTTATTTTTCTATACAGTAATAGTTTCTTGTAAAATATGAAAACATATGAATATCTATTGTAACAATATTTTGTTTGCTCTAATTACTTGAAGAGTTTAAAGGTGCAAAGAAATTACTTTGTTAGACAAAAAGTCAATGCCTAATCCAACAGACATGGAACACACAATAAAATAATTAAAAAATAGCAAATTACTCAGAAAAACTGCACAGAATTATTCTCTGACATCCACAACATTACACTAACATCTCAAAATGAAAAACCAATTAAAAAAGGAGAGGGATGCAAACAGTACTAAGGGCTGGGGATGAACGCGTATCAATAGATCGTATTAATACATGCAGCGATTGGGGCTACGCAATAGATGCACTTACCCAATTACTACTACTAAAGGATAACACAGAACAGGGGTAAATTTGCATTAAATTCTACTCCTGCAATTCGAATATAATAATTTCTTAAAATAAATTTTCCTTGATTTAAAAGTTTTCCAATTTTTAAAAAGGCACATCTTTACTTATATGTAAAATAAAGGCTTGATTTCACAGTAATTACGTGTTCCTATCCCTCCCTCATTATTACCTGTTTTTATTAACCTTAAAATTTGAATCTGAATAAATAAAGATTATAGCATTTGTTCCGATTCGCCCCTATCAGCGGGGTGAATCTGAACACCATTAAAAAAATATATGGGTGATTCTACGATAAAAGGTTCAAAAACATAGAGAATTCGGCCAAAGGAAAAAGTTTGAGTTTGATCAAAAACCTTTAAATTATGATTTTTGTCCCGTTTATTTACTTTTTCATAAAAGGGCAAGTCACTTTATACATATTTTATAACTTTTTCTGGTCAGTGACTCGTTCCCCTGGCAGTTATCTTGCCAGGGGAAATACGGCAGGGGAGAGACATTTTCATGTAAATTCAAATTTTTTAACTGACTGGATTAGCTTTTGGGTTAATTGTGTATTTCACTTTAATTATTACCGTATTGTTTAATTAAGGCAGTAAATGCAACTGAATTAAATGAATATTATAAGTTTTATGACTTACCAGGGGAGATACACGATCACCGTGCGAAACCACTACACCGCACGGTAGTAGGGAAAGAAGGAGAGTTCAACCCCAGCGTGGAGGTGTGGAGGGAGGAGCAGAGGAGGAAGAGGTTCTCCACCTCCTATAAGAGGGAGGGAGGACCACCACCACCTGAATGAGAAGCTTATCTGATGGAGAGTGTATCATACTGTAGTAGGATGCTGGGGAGGGCTTAACATTGAGGGGGCTTAAATTTTTGGGGTTTGAAACTTATGAGATTATACTGTAGTAGAGGGGTGGATGGTTGGAGTCTGTTACAGTATGATGGGATTTTTAGAGAGAGGGGAGGGCTTATTTTTTAAGAGGGGCTTAAAATTGAGGGGGGCTTAAAATTTTTTTAGGGAGTTTAAATTAAAGTAGAGATTGAAATCAACTTAGAGTAAGAAAGATATTTGAATACGAAATGGAAAATGCAGTGGAGCCCTCTGTCGGTGGGAATTGGAACGAGGAGTTTTCTGAAATAATAAAAAAACATATATTTTTGCAAAGGCTATGGGTCCCTCAACATATATTAAAAAATTAATATATGTTGTATTAGCTGTTCAGAGACATCATGAACACCACTTCACTCACTGTGGCCCACATTCTGCAAATATATACTTTAGGATTAGCTTGACATTTAAAATCTTCATGCATATAAAAGGAATTTCAGAAATATTGTTTCGGTGTTCATGAGGTTTGGAAAAAAATTTTATACTTATTTTTACGAATCTTCTAAACTGTTTGAAATGTCCTTATGTCCATAGGCTAGGCTTGTTATCCCATCATTCAATAAATATCGTTTATCATCAAACACCGATAAACATTTTTTGTTGAATTGTGTGGTGTATAATTGATGCAAACGTTGTCCAATTTTTCTCTGCACTTCATTTGATTAAATAAACAGTTGAGGTAATCTTCATGACGAAGTTTTTTTCTTACAATTCTTGTTAATATCCCTTTTGCTCGTTTTTTTCTTCTAGAGAGGACTTTATGCTGTACATTTTAGACTTTAGTCCAACAAATTGATATGCAGCTGCTCCATTTAATTCATCTTTAAATTTTCCGATCACCTTCTTGTTCATGTCTGAGTAGAGTGGATGATCATGAGGATAATCGGAGAAATCGAAAAGGCTTGCATATTTTAAATCGTCAAAAATATCTTTGGTTCGAATGTGATACGTTAAGCTGTCCGTATCTGTGAAAAGCAAAATTGCACGATTTTCAGGATAAATTGTTTTCACAAAATTATAGTGAAAATCATACATGAGTTCTTTTGATAACTCGAGTATCGCAAATCCGACATAAATTGGTCAGTTCAAGAGGATACTGTTTTTTTTTCTTTCCACAGCTACAAGACCCTCATCGAAAATCTTGTGACCTTTGTAGTTTGGTGATGCACCAACTTTTCACCTCTCCTCGTTTGATTGGTGACTTCGATGTTTCTTCTCTTCCTTAAGTTTTCAATACATTTTCCATGTATTGAATTGTTGAGGAGCTTGAAAAAATCACGTTCGAAACTGCTTGTGGCTTGCTTTCTTTTTTCTGTGTTAAAAGAAACGTATTTTTCGAGCCAAGGGGATTGATTGAATTGTAAAACTTTGTGAAATTTTTTAATCTTCAGACCAAGTTGAACATATAGTTTTAAATTTCTGTAATGACAAATATATTTGGTCTTGTCGTATAAATTCGGGATAAGTTTTGGTGTACCCTTATACCCCTTTTGTGTTAAACTTTTTGCATAAGGGGATAACATTTCTTCTGTCTCTGAAATTTTTTCAGGAGCCAAAGGAAATTCATTATGTGATGGATGCAATTCTTCGGGATACTTCAAATCCACCTCAAATATATAGCCAACTGGAGCATCGTTTCGCAATTCTAAAACTTTTTCGGTTGTGAATTCTTCTGGATCCACCCACCGAAACCCTCCATGTGGTAGATATTGGCTCATAGACCACCCGTACAAATTGTTAGCATCCCAATACATGATGTGGGATTTATCTTCAGATGCGTCATATCCAGGACATAATTCATTATTTGCAGTCGCAAACCTATGTGATATTTGCGACACACCTCCACGTACGCCTTGTTCAATAAAAACCAACATGTTTACATCTGTTAATAATTCCAATTTTATCCCAGTCATTTTTAAGCATGCTTGCCATGATAAGGTGGGTAAAGTTGTCAGATGAGCGGGATCAAGTTCATAGTATTGATTGCACAGTCTTCGAAAATTTTCAAAAACATCAGCGAGCAACAACACATCTGTTTTTACATATAGATCGTGATACTCGCCGAGGGTTTTTATGTTAAAAGATTCCCATATGTTTTTTGCATGGGCGTATTCCTCATCACTTATATGTTGATCAGATAGTATGCTGAAGAAAGCAGATTTTTCGGGTAATTGGGTTTCATTGAATTTTTGGAAACTGGAGAGGTATTCATATGGATAAACGCCTTTTCTTTTCAACATTTCCAAATCTGTATTTTCAGAAAAGTTTTCTTTTAAAATTTGAAATTGGTTGCATTGTAGATTAGATGACAGTTTTTCGAGGGAAGCCGTGAGAAATTGATAAGAATCAATGAATGCTAGTTGGATTGAGGAGGTTTTATGTCTTAATTTAAAACTAATATATTGTTCAAGAGTGGACGCAATTACTTCAATTTTATAATCTTTATAACGGCCTAGTCTACTCATCAAAATGTGACCATCATATCGTTTTAGATTATGGAAAACCACAGGAATAATTTTTGATTGTTTGTATTGTAGGTTACAAAAGGGGTGTGTGGCTCCTCTGTACTTTGAGGTGATACGATCATGATCATGAGCTTTTTTCGCCCCCAAAGCTTTACCACAAATGTAACATATTGTTGCTGCATCATGTCTGCGTTGCTCCTCCTCGCTTAATTTCATGGGTGCAACAGTCGAAAGTTTTTCAGCAAGTTCATTTTTCACATCTATTAAAGTTTGGATGAAATGATCCACAGCATCTTCCCCACGATATACTTTTACATTCATTTTTCACATCTATTAAAGTTTGGATGAAATGATCCACAGCATCTTCCCCACGATATACTTTTACACCATCATCATTAGGATGAAGACGATATGTATGATTATCAGGCCCCACAATTATAAACGCATATCCACAGAGTACATGATGCGCAATATCCATTTCATATGATTCGGTTTCGGAGGGTTCGGCGGTATCGAGTGGAAAAATGAGGGATTCAAAGTCCGCATATATTATGAATGGAACGGATGCTTGAAGATGAGTTCCTTTAAATTCGAGTATGTTATTTCCTTCTTCTGGCATCTTTACTACTTGGGGTGTCTGTTTGTTGCAATAAGGTGTATGCTTTTCTAACAAGTCTTCACGAGCAAACCCGTGTAAGCATCTATAACAATAGTAACATGCACCATTATGCTTGCTTCTGTGTCCCATGAATCGTGAGAAATCTCTAATTAAGCAGTAATGCATATTGTCACCATTGCTTATGACTAATAAATTTATGACGTCTTGATTTGTTTTTTCTGAGACGTATAAAACATAAATTTCGCCTTCTTCATATGCATAAATATTGATTCGCAAATTGTTTTGAAATTCTATTTGCGGGGTTTTATGATATGGAACTGGTTGGTGATCCCTTGCATGTTTACTTCATTTTCAAAAGGAACATATTTGCTTACCCTCTGTGGATGTTCTTTGAAATTAAGTTTCATTTTATGTGCTAGAAGACACCAAAGGTAGCATTTGTTGTCCGCAAAATTTTGAATATTTAGAACTGCTTTTTTCCCTTGCAACTCCTTGGGTAGGCAAATAAAACTGCTACCCTTTAAAGGTGCATATTTGGCAATTTGCAACTCGAAATGATTAATTTCGCGGAGCACCCATCCAGACCCCTTCTGCGTAAATTTTTCGAAACTGTTGATTATTTTCTTGTGGGCTAATGCAAGATTTTCATCGATGAAATCATTTGTGTATTCCGCATAAGTGTCGGACCAAAAATAGGTGGATAACACTTCTACGTCACCTTCTGGTGATGGTTTTTCTAAAAGAAGTTTTATTAATAATCGCCACTTGATGGCATCCTTTTCCTCAACGGCATTTCCCAAAATCTCCAAAAGTTCTGATCGCATTGAATCGAAAAAAACTGAAATGTCGAATTTGAAATCCTCTTCCGGTTCTAAGAAAATAGATTCGAAGACGTCAAGGGCTTGAATTTTTTTTCTCGATTTTTCTATCTTTTGTTTTCTGTTTTTTGTTTTTCACGGATATGAGGTTTTCGGGCTGATTTTCATGAAGGGTGCGTAAATGGTGATTTAGATTAAATTTAGAGGTGAACCTTTCTTCACAGAAACGGCAACTATATTCATAAGTTTTGATATGAATTTGGCGAGCCTAAAAGAGAATTAAAACCGACTTTAATTTTTTATCACTACTTAATCTATCAATCTTTTAAAAATTAATAAAATCTGTATTAAAAAAAATGTAACATAATCTAAAAATTTGGGAGAGTCGAAAATTTTCTGCTTAATTTCTTTTTTTTTCTTTATAAAAATTTAACATACATTAAAATTCGCGACAATCTGAAAAAATAAATATAATAAAATGTACATACCTGCTGATGGATCTTTTTATGTCCTTTTAAAGCATCTTCTCTAGAAAATTCCTTCTGGCATATGTTGCATGTCAGTCCCTAAAAAAAATAAATTTAAAAAAAAATGTAACATAAACTTAAAATTTGGGAGAGTCGAAATTTTTCTGCTTAATTTTTTTCTCTTTATAAAAATTTAACATACTTTAAAATTCGCGACAATCTGAAAAAATAAATATAATAAAATTTTCATACCTGATTTGAAGTTTCTCCCTGCTGGTGGATCTTTTTGTGACGCTGTAAATTGTCATTACGGGAAAATTCCTTCTGCCATACGTTGCATGTCAGTCCCTAAAATAAATAAATTTAAAAAAATTATACATTTTCTCTCCTACCCCTCTTAAAACATAACCCAATCATTAAATTTTTTACCTTCGTTTTATTCATCGGGGAACCATCATCATTTTCAGAAAGGTCCCACTCCGGATCTGAAATGTTCATCTCGTTGATGAGATCCTGGTCAATCTAATAATAAAAGGAATTTTTGTAAATTTTTAATTTAATTAAAAAAACTTTTTGAAAAAATATACGCGAAATTGATTATCACCTATCATCATGTCTGCGGATTAATGCTGTTTCGAAAGGTGCACATTCCTGATATGTCTCCTTAAGTTATCAGTGCGAGAAAATACTTTCTCGCATTCAGCACAAGTCAGTCCCTAAAACAGATAGTCTTAAATTTAATTTATTTTCTAAAAATGCTTTCATTAAAAAACTAGCTTCATTTATTTTTGATAAAATATTTCCTGTTATTTTAAAAACTCAAAAAGTAAATAATAATGATACCTAGGTTTATAAAATATTTCCGTTAGTTTATCAATTAAAAAAGTTAATAATACATAGGATTTAAAAAAAAGTTATTTCAAAAATTCTCCAATAAAAACGAATAAGTTAAAAATAAAAGTAGGTTTGCGGGGAAAAAAAGTTATTTCAAAAGTTCTTAAATAAAAATGAATAAGTTTACACAAAAAAGTTTGCGGAAAAGAAAAAAAATCATAAGTTGAACAAATTTCAAAAGTTCTTAAATAAAAATGAATAAGTTTGCACAAAAAAATTATTATTATCAACAGAAATTTCAAATATTTAAAATTTATTTTACTAAAGTTAAAATGAGTTTTCTGATTTATGTATATTATCTTACTGTAACATTGCAATTCATTCATAGTTAAACACATTAAACACATATAAACATTAGGATATGTATAAAAGCAATAGATTATTATAATGTTTTGTTCTATAAAAATTTAAAAAGTTTAAATTAAATCAAAGTTAGTTCTTTTGTTTTATAAAAATTCAAAAGTTTAATAAGTATTCAAAATATTTTGTAAATTTAAAGAATGAATTTCTTCCAACTTATAATTTTTCTATCGACATATCATTTCATTGTTATATAAAAACATTGATTGATGAAAATTATAAAACCTTTTTCATAAAGATTAAAAAATGTGTTTCGTAAGTTAAAAAAAAAAGTATTTCACAAATTAAAAAAATATATATTTCATAAGTTTACAAAAAAGTATTTCACAAATTAAAAAAATATATTTCATAAGTTTCAAAAAAAAAAAAAAATCATAACTTAAAAGTTTTTTCAAAAGTTCTAAAAATATTACATAAGTTCAAACGTTTAAAAATATTTTTAATAAGTTTACAAAAAGAGAAAGAAAAGGAAAAAAATCATAAGTTAAAACAAATTTCAAAAGTTATTTAATAAAAATAAATTAGTTAAAAAAACTTTACACAAAAAATAATATCAATAGAATTTTTTTTCAAATGTTTAAATTATATTTTGCAAAAGTTAAAATGAGTTTTCTGATTTATGTATGTATGTTATTTTCATCATATTATCTTACTACCGACATTAAATAACGTTCGTAGTTAAACATTTATAAACATTAGGATATGTATAAAAGCAATAGATTAATATTGTGTTTTGTTCTATAAAAATTTAAAAAGTTTAAATTAAATCAAAGTTAGTTCTTTTGTTTTATAAAAATTCAAAAGTTTAATAAGTATTCAAAATATTTTGTAAATTTAAAAAATGAATTTCTTCCAACTTATAATTTTTCTATCGACATATCATTTCATTATTATATAAAAACATTGATTTATGAAAATTATAAAACTTTTTTCATAAAGATTAAAAAATGTGTTTCGTAAGTTAAAAAAAAAAAATTTCACAAATTAAAAAAAATATATATCATAAGTTTACAGAAATATATATATATATATATATATATATATGTTTCGTAAGTTTACAAAAAAGAAAAGAAAAGAAAAAAAAATCATAAGTTAAACAAATTTCAAAAGTTCTTTAATAAAAATGAATAAGTTTGCACACAAAAATTATTATCAACAGAAATTTCAAATATTTAAAATTTATTTTGTAAAAGTTAAAATGAGTTTACCGATTTACTGATTTATGTGTATGTTATTTTCATCATATTATCTTACTACCGACATTAAATAACGTTCGTAGTTAAACATTTGGATATGTATAAAAGCAATAGATTAATATAGTGTTTTGTTCTATAAAAATTTAATAAGTTTAAATTAAATCAAAGTTAGTTCTCTTGTTTTATAAAAATTCAAAAGTTTAATAAGTATTCAAAATATTTTGTAAATTTAAAGAATGAATTTCTTCCAACTTATAATTTTTCTATCGACATATCATTTCTTTACTATATAAAAACATTGATTTATGAAAATTATAAAACTTTTTTCATAAAGATTAAAAAATGTGTTTCGTAAGTTAAAAAAAAATATATATATTTCATAAGTTTACAAAAAAAGAAAAGAAAAAAATCATAAGTTAAACAAATTTCAAAAGTTCTAACATAAAAATGAGCAAACTTCACTTACTAAATTTCTTTCCATGTTCAGAAGGCTTTATTCACTCCCTATGTGTAGACATAAATACAAAATTTGAAATACTGATAATTGTGAGTCGATACCGTCTTTATTTATACTTTTCTTAATCGCAAAATATTACATCATCTTTAATGTTTTTCCCCTTCATTTAGTAAAAACGAATGTTCTCGAAAAATCCAGTAAAATCTGGAAAATTAAGTTAGTCAGATGTTGATTGTAGATTATTTAAAGCAGAAATAAGTTACTTACTTTCTATATCATGGATGATTATTCGATGTATAAACCAGGGCTGCGGAGTCGGAGTCGTGGAGTCGGAGTCGGAGTCGGGCCCATTTTTCAGAAAAAGGAGTCGGAGTCGGAGTCGTAAAAAACCACCCGACTCCGACTCCGACTCCGGCTTTTTTTAGACAGTTTGAAGTGAAATTAAACCGATAAAATGTAATTTTAAATCCATACAAGGAATTCTTATTTTTATTTTTGGATTATATCGGACTACCCAAGTTAAAGAATCCCAATAAACTGTCCAGTGTACACAGGAGATGAAAGCTGTTTTTAATTAAAAGTTCTAGTAGATCACAGATTATTTGCGAACTATTAAAATTTTCATCTTCAATTTTATTTTCTTCTATCTTTACAAGAATAAAGTATTGGATTCTTGAAAAATTTCGATTTCCGGCATTCGATGGATTTATACGTTATAGAAGATCCTGAACTGAACACGATTTGATAGTTTTTTGAAAATGTCTGTCAGTGTCTGTCACTTCGTGAGTCTGCATGCGGCAAAAATTTCGGAGCGCTCTATCTCAAGAACTAATGGATGGAATTTCACAAAACTTTAGATTTTGTTAGATCTTGATAGAAACTGGATCTGAGTAATTTTTGGTGTATATCACTCGACAGGTGGCTTTGCTATGTTGCATTAAACACAATTTCCACAGTAGCTATATCTTAAAAATTAATGCATGGATTTTTATAAAACTTTAGATTCAGTTAGTCCTTGATATAATTAGGTGCTGCAAATTTTTTGGTGCAAATAGCTCAATAGGTGGCGCTGCTATACTGCATTGTTCATGATATTGCAACAGCGCTATCTCAAAAACAAATGCTCGAATTTTCATCAAACTTTATATTTAATTAGTTTGTAATCTAGATTAGTATAGTTTAGTGTTTGGTGTAAATCGCCCTACAGGTAGCGCTGATATGCTGACTTTTTTACGATTTTGAAATAGCTCTGGCTTAATCACTAATGCATGGATGTTCATTAAACTTTAGATTCAGTTAGTATCTGATAGAAATTGATCCTGATTCGTTTTTGATGTACATCACTCAACATGTAGCGCTGTTATGCAGAATTTTAAAATTTCAGCAATAGCCCTATCTCAGAAATTAATGTACTGATTTTCACCAGACTTCAAATTCAGTTAGAAGTTGATATAACTTGTTGACTAGATTTTGGTGTAAATCACATAAGAGGTGGCGCTGCTATGCTGCATTTTTCAGGAAGTATTAACATGTGTGATATAGAAGAAAGTTCTAAGATTAACACATCTGACTATTTTTTTTCCTTTCCATTGAAATTTTTCTGCTCTGGAGAGCACTAGTTAACGTAGAAATTGTACAGATTTCCCCTTTTCGAGGCTACGGATCCGAAATAATAAAATATCCGTTTTGTTATCTCTTTTAGATTTCGGTAATTTAATTTTCCAGGTTTGTGGTATGTAAAATTAAAGAATTTGTAAAACGGAAAATATTTTTTTTCCAAAACTCTAAGAACTAAATACCGAAATAATGACTTTTTGCCTCATTTTTCTTTCGTTCCCTTATAACTTTAACGAGCATCAACATTAGTATATTTGCTAGCCAGGAAGCCAGGAGTCGGAGTCGGAGTCGGAGTCGTTAAAATTTCTGGAGTCGGAGTCGAAGGCGTTAAAAATTCTGGAGTCGGAGTCGGAGTCGGCCATTTTTCCCACCGACTCCGCAGCCCTGGTATAAACAATACTCTGATTAACTATTAGTTGTTTATCATACTCTGATGAAAAGAGGCATTATCTCAAAATGTTTAACAAAACATGATATCACAATCAGCATTTGCTTAAAACTAGAGAATTTTCGTATCTTTTTTTTAAGATTGAATCAACTTCCTTGTTTTACGATGACATCAATACAGCAGGGTAAAGATATCTTAAAATGACTTGTTATCTTAAAACAAATATGTTGTTTGCTCGCTGTGATTTCATACAAGTCTTCGAAAGTAATTTCCTTTTCAGCTATTAAAATACTTAATGCAGAAATCAAATTGAATATATCATACTGATTAAAAAATAAATAATAATAAGATTTTTTTATATCATTTTATTTTATTTTATTTTTATTTTATTTATTTTTTTCAGTTAAGATACTTTTTATTTCAATTGAAGTTTTTAATAAGAGATTGCTTTTTCCCAAAATAAAAAGAATTGTAATTAAATAGACTTAAAATAATTAGACACAGTATATGTAAAGGAAAAAAATGTACATCAATTACAAAAAATAAACAGTTTATTCAACATTAAAAATATGTACAACACAAGTTTTTCTTTAGATTTGATATAATGATAAATATATGTACAACACAAGTTTTTCTTTAGATTTGATATAACGATTCACAAAATTCTTCAAAAAACTGAGAGTCCATTTTTTGAAAAAAGTCTTTCGTATAAAAGCATGTGCATGATTCACACACATTCTTTGCCAATTTAAAAGTGTTTAAATGAAATAAGGTAGACTGTTTATATAACTCGAATTTTTCTTTCATTGGTATGTTTAAACATTCATGACGAAAAGTAGAATTTCATTCGAAGCGGCACCCGCTGCAAATATAAACTTTATTAACAGCAGAGGTTAATTCTTGTTCGAGACAACGTAAAAAATGATCCTTAGCAGAGTCTTGATTAAAATGCGAAGTACATTTGGAGGGTCTATTCATTATTACACTACCAATAACCTGTGTTAAAACCAAATCACTTAAAGACTCATTAATTCGAGGGATTAATTCAATTAATTTACAAATTTGATCTTTTGACATACGAATACCAGAATTTTTTAAGTAAAATCCCGAATTCCCAAGATTAAATAACTGCTGCAAATAGCAATAGTCTGAATCCAGGTAAGCAACTAAGAGTTGATTATTTGCGACGAATGTTTCATCGTTTGAATAAAAATGAAAATTATATAATTTTCCACTCAATTTCTCCCATAATTCTAAATTCAAAATTACACCTTCTTTCGTGGGGTATTTTTGTTGTGTATTCGATTCTTTAAAATTTCTGATATGTAATCGCAAGTAAATCTGATTTTCTAATCTAACTTGAAAAAAGTCTCCCAGTTTAAATTAAATTCCAATAACACTGGGTCAGGGGCATTTAAATTTCGAAAATGGGTTTCAAACCAATCATTTTCGGGTATTTCCGAATCACATGATTGCTTGGGGGTTGATTGCTCAGTGGAAATCACATCTAAATTCATTTTTTGTTTTTTCGAGGGGGAACTGTTTGTAATATGACGAAATGTTAAACTAATTCTCATGTTTTTTATGCTCGAGTCAGGTGAGATTCCATGCGTGAACAACTGATTTGTTGGGGCGTGCATTAGGTAAAGGGAACCATGTTCCAAATTTATACACGTCATCGGTGATTTATTGCTTTTAAATTCGATTTTTCGGGTAGCTCCGAAACTTAAAACCGAAATTGGGCAAGCACTATCTAATTCACGTTCATCGTCTTTATGATGTGAAATGTAACTGCTATCATCGGGATATAAGCTCAAAAGTACATAGTTATACGTACAGCCATACTGTTTTTCCACCAGATCTCGCAGCTGAAGGATAGGTGGTGTCCACGGGTTAGCACTAATGGTGGTTCCGCTGAAACTGTAACGCACATCTGGATCGCCGAGGCCAGGGCTTGTCTTTTAGGCTTGATATTTCTTCCTCGGATTCGCAGCGTCGGTGTGAAAAAGGGTAAAATTTTAAGTTGTTCGAAGAACTGATTAGCCACATCTTTTTGTAGAAAGTCTGAAATGTATTGAACGTTCAGTCTGTTTTCGGTGAAGTTAACAGCAGACATCGTTTAGGATTAGTCAGTCGAAGCGAGATGGGTCAGCAAGTCACGAGAAGATGTGTCACAAAGGTCAGCAAGGCATGTGAAGGTTACTCAGTTGAAGCGAGATGGATCAGCAAGTCACGAGAAGATGAGTCACAAAGGTCAGCAAGGCACGTGAAGGTTACTCAGTCGAAGCAAGACGAGTCAGCAAACGAATGTTCCAGATCAGGCTCCAAGGGACTGTCAAATAACAAGCATCAAGATACAGTTAGGCAGCGAGCAAAGTGTTAGCAATAAAGCAGATTTGTGGTTCTTATATAGTGAATGCTTATCACATATCAGATAAACGATATCACAATCCGATTATTCCTAGCGCCCTCTACGCTGAGCCGCCATTTTTTCTTCAGTTCCCGGTGTACTCTTGTTGGAAGCAGATGTGGGTAAGTAGTACTCTTTTATTTGAATGTAAGTGTGAAGTGTAGTTAAAAAAATAGACATAAAAATTTTTCAAATATAACATTTTATTTATAAATTTTCCCATTGCATTACATGAGGATCCACTTTTATTTTTTTAGTGGGCTTGAGTGATACATGTTTCTTGTTAGAAGATAAATGTCGATTTTTTATAAAACTTTCAGGTACATACATTTCACGAAGAGTTTTTAATAGTTCATTTTGAGCCTTTATTGGAGTTTTTTTTTCACAGAAAACAAAAGATGAAATAAATCAGCTACATTCGATTCTGGGATAGGCTTTCCTTCGAAACTAATTGTTAAATTTTTATCCCATTCGAATTTTCTTGGATGATTTTTTAAAAAGTCCAACAAGGATCGAGCTTGTTTTTTCATAGAAGGTGGTACCGAGGATAAAATCAGGGTCAGTTCATCAGGTTCACTTTTCGGCTCCTCTTTCGGTTCAGAAGTCTCTTTTTTCCGTGGGTTCAGGTGGTTTCGACATCCAGGGCGTGTTAAATTCTTGCAAGTCCATTTTACGTTTCAGCAATTCAAAATAC
This sequence comes from Maratus speculifer, assembly GCA_964019185.1. NCBI lineage: Eukaryota > Metazoa > Arthropoda > Arachnida > Araneae > Salticidae > Maratus > Maratus speculifer. The sequence continues at coordinate 27,152,335 of OZ025293.1, forward strand.
TGAATCACTTTTTCATGATCGGGAAGAGTGCTGTTTAATATTTTCGACATGGCAGTATCTAATTCGGACATTTGCTGTTTTGTTGGTACATGCTGGGAAAGATTCTCTTCCGGCACCAACGCATATTTTTTAGCGAGCTCCATTAATGAGTCCGGTTAATACACTCAAGGCGGCTGGTATTAAAATATTTAAAAACCCACCTCGTCTCTGTTTTTCTTATGAAAAAGAGAACCCTTTTTCGTTCCGATTTTTCATAAAGTAGTCTTATATTTACTTAAAGACTTTTTCTGTTTTGAAGATACAGGGATATTTCCTTTTAACAGATTCAAACTGCATTCACAGATGGCTTTTACAGAGCAGGGTGGTAATTTTTTTAAAAGTTGATTACGTAATGCCGTAGGACACGTTTTAATCAATTCTAAATCACGAAGTTGTTTCTTCGTCAACGTCATAGCGGCAACTGAATTAAAAACCAAATGTCTTTCTTTTTAAACCTTGTTTCGGGACATAAACGAACTGTGTTTGGCCCGGTAAAATCTGCGTCCTTAAACGTAAACGTTCTTCTGTTTCGTTTCTTAAATCCACCAGTAAATAGGAGAAAGGTTTTTGGGTTACATCTTCATACACTTCTTGAAAAAATTTACTTTTAGTCGGATACAATTGCCACCCTAAATGAATAATTTGACTCATATCACGACGATTTTTAAACAAGATCAAATATTGACTGTTCAGGGAAACACCTCTCATTTCTTTACCTTTATGAAATAGATTTTTCGTGATAAAAATCACACTAATGTTTAAATGGTGGCTACCTACTGTAAAAAGATAAGTCAAGCGTTCATCACTTCCACATTGAATCATGAGATCGTCTAAAATAACGAGTGAATTCGTTCCTAAATATTCAGTATAATTCGAAGGAAATCCCTCAACAAAGGTCACATCCGTCATTTCGTCATACAGCTTTTGGTAAATACCATAAAACCAAACCACTTTGTCAGGGGGAGGATTAAACATTTGGTTTCTGTCCTTCAGCAAATCTCGTAAAAACCAACTTTTACCCACTCTTGTGGGACCTGCGAGAAGCATTGTACAAGGATGTTGAAAGCGGGGAAACTCCATTTTGTAGGAGCAAACACAAGGAAAGTTACAATCGAAATAAACACAAACACCAGGAAATACAGTTTAAATATCGATTTATTGATAAAAATTCACAGACACACGAAATCGTTTAGCTACAAAATTATAAACTCGTTGGTCGTTACAGATATTTTCAGTTACAAAATGTGATAAAATATGTTTTAAAGTTTTGCCACGGCATCGTGAATACAAGTAAAATATACAATATTGGCCACATACAGCCGTCTTATTACTCTGTAAGGTGAGGGGGTTAAACACCACTCGAGAAAAATGAGATGAAAAGTTTGCAATAGATCCTTGAAAAAAGGCAGGCCCGTTTCGATATGAATCAAAGAATTCCACTTCATCAGGTGAGGGTAAAAAGAATGCCAGCCAGTGACTTCCGGGTTCCGTTGACTTGTCCACATTGCATACAAAACAAGCAGGATAGTGTAGGATTCTCCACGGTAGTTTATCGCTGGGAAAAACATCTAAAAAATACTTTCGAGTTCTTGGATCTCCTGATAAAATCTTCTTGATTTGTAAAGAATCCATCTAGTTGGCAAAGTCACGCAAAACGTGTCTTGATTTGCTAATTTCCACAATATTTTCAAATTCCGCATACACCAAAACTGAAATTGTGGTTTTTAAATCTTCAGCAAATTTAATCTCAATTCGTAAATTCCCCTGTTGTTGTAAATTTTGATGGGGACCGTCACACAAATCTGGACTCAGGTCGAAAGCGTATAAGGTATGTCCCTCTGCATATTCCTCACGTGTCAAATAAATACCAGTGTCATGATTAAATCCCGCAAACAAACGATGATAAGCAGTTATGAAATTATTGTCTTCAAAATTCAATTCTAACCCTTTTGAAGGTATAGGTTGACCGTTCGCATAAACACTTAAAAAGTTGACTTTGTGATGATGAAAGTGAAAGGGGTTCAAATCATATTGTCCATTGATGGAAGAATTTTTAATAATCCAATAATAATTCGTTTCGGTAAAGGTCCTAAAATACATTGTCTTGCATAAAAGAACGACTTCCGGTAGATATCGAATAGGTCTTGCACAATACACGATCGATGGGATATTTCGCAGAAGTTTTTTCTAAAGCCTCCGCATGACCAAGCAACACACCTGGACTGACTTTCACTTTACGAACAAACAAGGAAGCATGTTCTAAAATCACTTTAAAATCCGGATCAGGTTTTGTAGTATCTGAAGGTTTTGCTGCAATTAAGCAAAACTTGGGTTTACTGCGGACCATTTTAATTTTCAAATCGACCATGTTTAACAACAGTCTATTTTGTTGAAAAATGTCACAATGTAAAGGACCTATGATGTCCAAGGTTTTACTATTTTTTGTCAGTTCATAACGTTTTTTCAATCCGGGGTTTTCTTCAGATGTTGGGTCCGTGCAAGTTAATTTCTTATCTTTATAGAAACATTCGCATTGCAGTAAACTCTTCTTGGCATCTTCTCCAAAATTCAAAAGTGTTTCGATGTAAGCTCGATAGGGATAGGTGTTACTGGAAGAGGAAATGACTCTTTCATTCAGGCTCACATCAACTTGGGAAAACAAGGCTTGTAAAAATAAATTCACGGGTGCTACGTGATCATCATCCATTAAAGCAGATCCATCTGATTTAGTGATTTTCACTTTCGTATACAAATACGACGAGGATAAATCAATATAATCTTCACCATTACCCGAAATATTAAATTCCACAGGTACCCCATCATGAATATTAGCAAGGAGGTGATATTCTACAAAATATCCTTTTTCGATGGCGGTTTGAGTTGGGGGAATTAAAAAGAGATCCAATTCCGTTTTAGCGCAAGCGGCAGAATCTTTATGAATTAGTCCGGACATCCTTAAGCGAAAATATCACTTGTTTTCACTTTCTTGACTTTACGACGACTGACGATTTTTTTTTGGAAGCTTTCTCTTTTTATGTCTGCGACCCGATCCAAGCATGGACTTAACCTTGGTGGCTGCTTTATCTGTTAAAGTCTGACCGGCTTCTTTCAACCTCCGCTTGGCGGCTACTTTGACATTCTCACCACGTGACATGTCATTCAACAAATCGAGTCCAGAAGAAAACAGTTGCTTGCCTACGGTTTTGGCTCCCGATTTAAAAAGAGGTACCGCAGCACGAAACAAAAAGCGAAACACTCCACCAAACCCATATCCTTTTTGTAAAGTAGTACCATGATAATAGTTCAAACCACTACCTGACTGGTGGCTATAATAATCCTCGAAGGATTTTGCACAACACTGGTAAGGCACAAACATTATGAGAGATACTTTTGACGAAAATGAAGTTTCACGATCAACTTCCTACGCTCGAATGACATTGATCGACCTGTGTGGGTTCTTATAACTGTTTCAATGGTCTGAAAATTCTTTCGAGTCACAGGAATATAGTGCGGCCTGTCAAACGAAGCCTGTCACGAAGTCAAACACTTCGTGAATCATCTCCCCCTCTTGTCCTTTCACGGGGATCACTCTAAGCAACGGTGCAACAGTATACCCTACGATCTGCGGTTCAACGAGGTCGCTATAGATATACATCAATTTAAAATCAGCATGGGGGTCGGCTGCGAAGGGGCTATCAAAATACATTGAAGAACCTGCGAAGGGTTCACCTACATTACCAGGTGGATACCCTAAACTTTCTGCTAATCCTGGATCAAACTTTATTCTCGCATTTTTTCTCAAAGTCACTCTCACTTTCTTTGAGTTTTTATTAAAATTAAAAGAAATTTTATCATGAAATTTTTGATGGTTGAGTATTTTAATAATATCGTTGGGGGATTCATAAAATCCGGGAGGGATTCTTGCCTTTTTCACTTCAAATGCTTTTATTTCAAATTCGCTTTCATTTCTAGGTCTTCCGTTCGTCCATTCGATATTTCCTCCCAAAACATATTCATATCCGTTAGTAAATTCTGTTATATTATTCCACATGTGTGGGTAAATGAGTTCTGTCAAACCCACTTCCCACTCTCCTTTCAAGTCTAAGGCGGAAGGTAATCTTGATACAAAATGAGAAATTTTATTCTCTGGAAAATAATTCAGCGAACTGTCTGAAGGTAGCGTCACGTAGAAAGACATGTTTCACAATGAGGATGCAAGGTCAAAAACAGAGGGTTTTATAACGAAAATAAATTAGATGAAGGTATCCACTGATTAAATTTCGGGGTAACCTTTAAATTTCACTTTATATTCCACATGACCTTTTCGTGTACGTTTTTCTAAAATCTTTTCGATAGTGTAATTCTCTTTCGGTTGAACTCTTTGAAGTTCTTGCGGATAAAAGTTTCCTTGAATGGGTTCGTCCATCAAATCTTTAATTCGATACACAGGCAGGGGAATCTCTCGCGACACATTCCGTTATCACAAACAATTCTTCGGTCCAGTTCGTTTCATAACCTTTTTCAAAAGTCAATTTTTGTTTCGAAACACGCACGATTTCACCCACTTTAAATACACACGGTTTTCTTTCCACATCTTGCATTTTTCCATACAAAGTAAACCACACATCGCTTTCGTTCTCAGGTGTTACTTCCACGGGGGCTCTCTTAATGCTGGAATGATACGCAGGGTCGTACTGGCCCACCGGGCAACGAGGCAAATGCCCGGTGCGCCCCTCGTCACGTGTTTTTTTTTTTTTTTTTTTCTTTAATGGAAGCATTTTAAGTTATGCATTCTGAAAGGCATAAAATTTCAAATATTTTCATTTGGCAAATTAAAGGTAATGACATATTTAGCATTTTCTATCAAATATTTAGCGCCATAGGTGGCTGTGCTGTAGTTTTATATTTATTCTGCTTTTTTGTGGAAATATAAAGGATGGGAAAAAGAGACAGAATGCCAATTTAAAAGAAAAGATTTTCATTTTAATTGGTCACATTGTCAGAGGCGCCCTTGTTCAGATTTTTTCAGCGCCTTTATAAAAATAGCAATAAAAATAACTAATATCGTGTTTTTGTAATTATGTTTTTTTCAGAACCTTTTAAAAATAACTTTTTAAAAATAATATGGTGTTTTTGGAAGTGTGGCGCCCTTTGTCAGATTTCTTTTTCAGCGCCTCTACAAAAATAACTTTAAAAAAAACTAATATCGGTATTTGTAATCATGGCGCCCATGGTCAGGTTTTTTCCAGTGCTTCTGTAAAAATAATTTTCAAAAAAACTAATATCGAGTTTTTATAATCATACGCTCTTGGTCAATTTTTTTCATTCTTTATGTAAAACCAACTTAAAAAACTAATATCGTCTTTTTGCAATCATGGGCTTCTTATCAGATTTTTTTCAGCGCCTCTGTAAAAATAACATTAAAAAATAATATTGTGTTTTGTAATCATGGCGCCTTTCTTCAATTTTTTTCAGCACCTCTTGTAAAAATAACTTTTGAAAAACTAGTATTGTGTTTTGGGAAACATGGCGCCCTTAATCAGATCATGTTTAGTAATCATGGCGCCCTTGCTTAGATCTTTTTCAGCGCTCTTTAAAAATAACTTTCAAAAAACTAATATCATGTTCTTGAAATCGTGGCGCCCCAGGTCAGATTTTTTCGGCACCTCTTGTAAAAATAACATTTAAAAATTAAAATCGTATTTTGGGAAACATGGCGCCCTTAGTCAGATGTTTTCAACACTTCTGTAAAAAAACCCCTAAAAATAACTAATATCATTTTAATGTAATCATGGCGCCCTTGTATAGATCTTTTTCGGCACCTCTTTAAATATAACTTTCAAAAACTAATACCGTGTTTTTGGAACCGTGGCACCCCTGGACAGATATTTTCGGCGCCTCTACAAAAATAACTTTTAAAAAACTAATATCGGTTTTGTAATTATGGCGCCCTTGGTCAGCTTTTTTTCAGCGCCTCTTGTAACAATAGCTTTCAAAAAACTAAAGATCGTGTTTTGGGAAACACGATGCCCTTGGTCTGTCTTTATAAACACCTTTGTAAAAAAAAAAAAAAAAAAAAAAAAAAAAAAACTAACATTATGTTTTTGTAATCAGGGCGTCATTGTTTAGATCTTTTTCAGCCCCTCTTTAAATGTAACTTTTCGTTTTTTGTAATTATGGCACACATGGTCAGCTTTTTTCAGCGCCTCTTGTAACAATATCTTTCAAAAAACTAATATCGGGTTTTTGGAAACACGGCGCTCTTGGTTTGACTTTACCAACACCTCTGTAAAACCTAAAAAAAAAAAAAAAAAGATATATATTTGTAATCCTTGCGCCCTTGTTTAGATCTTTTCTGGCACCTTTTTAAATATAACGTAAAAAAATAGTACTTTTTTGGAATCGTGGCGCCCTTGGACAGATTTTTTTCGGCTCCTCTACAAAAATAACTTTTAAAAAACTAATATCGGTTTTTGTAATTACTGCGCCCTTGATTAGCTTTTTTCGGTGCCTCTTGTAAAAATAACTTTCAAAAAATTAATATCGTGTTTTTTGAAACATGGTGCCTTTGGTCTGATTTTATCAACACCTTAGTAAAATAAATAAATAAATAAAATAAACTTATATTATGTTTTTGTAATCACGGCGCCCTTGTTTAGATCTTTTTCGGCGCCTGTTTAAATATAACTTTCAAAAAACTAATATCGTGTTTTTGGAATCGTGGCGCCCTTGGAGAGATTTTTTCGGCGCCTCTAGAAAAATAACTTTTAAAAAACTAATATTGGTTTTTGTAATTACTGCGCCCTTGGTTAGCTTTTTGTAGCGCCTCTTGTAAAAATATCTTTCAAAAAACTATTATCGTGTTTTGGGAAACATGGCGCCTTTGGTCTGACTTTATCAACATTTCTGTAAAAATAACCTAAAATAAACTTATATCATGTTTTTGTAATCATGGCGCCCTTGTTTAGAATTTTTAAGCGCCTCTTTAAAAATAATTTTTAAAAACTAATATCATGTTTTTGGAATCGATGCGCCCCATGTCAGACTTTTTTCGGCGTTTCTACAAAAACAACTTTTAGAAAACTAATATCGGTTTTTATAATTATGGCGCCCTTGGTCAGCTTTTTTCAGCACCTCTTGTAAAAATAACTTTAAAAAACTAATATCGTATTTTGGGAAACATGGCGCCTTTAGTCAGATTTTTTCCTCTGTAAAAAACCTCTGTAAAAAAAACATGTTTACACCTCTGAAAAAAAAAATAAAACTTAAACTAATATCATTTTAATGTAATCATTACGCCCTTGTTTAGATCTTTTTTGGCGCCTCTTTAAATATAACTTTCAAAAAACTAAAAACCGTGTTTTTGGAATCGTGCGCCCCTGGACAGATATTCTCAGCGCCTCTACAAAAATAACTTTTAAAAAACTAATATCACTTTTTGTAATTATGGCGCCCTTCGTCAGCTTTTTTCAGCGTCTTTTGTAAAAATAACTTTCAAAATATTAATATAATGTGTTTGTTATCATGGCGTCCATGGTCAGATTTTTTTTTCGGTGTTTCTTTAAAAATAACTTTCAAAAAACAAATATCATGCTTTTATAACCTCAACCCTCTTGGTCGGATTTTTTTTCCGTGTTTATGTAAAAAAAAAAAAACTTTCAAAAAACTAATATCGTCTTTTTGTAATCATAGAGCCCTTGCTCAGATTATTATTTTTTTTCAACGCCACAGAAAAATAACTTTCAAAAAATTATTATTTTTGTAATGCTGGCGCCCCTAATCAGATTTTTTTTTCTTTCTTTCTTTCAGCTCTTTGTTGAAAAGAACTTTAAAAAACAATTATATTGTTTTTCTAATAACACCGCATTTTACACATACATAAAAGGTCTTAATGACCTATATTATCATTAATTTCTTAAATGATAATATGGGGCAGATTACGAAAAATAATTTTTCAGGAGAATTTGCAACGGAAACTTATGTAAATTTTGCTTTTGAAAGAAGAATAGGGTAATTTTTTATATCTCTTTGAAAATTCAATAATTTTAGCATCAAAAAATGCCAATATCTAAAAACTTTTTTATACTGGATCTGATCTGCTTAACCTCTTTAAACTTCAAACACCACCGCAAGTTACAAAATGAAGAATACACATGTAATTAATATAAATATACAAACCCCTGAAAATCAGCGTCGTTAAGTGAAGCGCAGATGTGTTTGTATTCACTTTTCAAAGCTGTTAGTCAATAACGTGGGAGTTCCCAGGAAAACAAATTGTCATTTCAGGGGGGTTTCAAGTTAACTAGTTCTGAGCTCTGCAGTTACCCAGTGTGACTGTAGTAATTAATACCAGGTGTTACATTTTTTACTGATTATGCCGTATTCTGAGATTTCTGGATCTCGTATCTTTCTGAAGAAAATAGAAACAAATCTATTGCTCCGCTTATTTGAAATATTACCAAAACACATTATGTCCGAAGGAAAAGAGGGTAGCGAAATCAGTCATCTATTATCCACTCCACATAAACTGGAAATACATGTGTTTCTAATTTTCAACCTATCCAGTTCCAAAAAACAATTCTGTCTTCACATTATTTACCTGTGTCCTGAGTTATTTAGATATTTAGTTGTAATCTTAAAATTTTTTCTTTTAATAAGCTCGTGCTTCGTACTTTTTAAAAATAGTGTACAGTAAAAATTTAATCACCAGTGATGTTGCATGCACTTTGCATAGCAAAAGCTATGATTTGCTCATGGAAAAACAATATAAAGTAAGATTATTTATTATTACATTTTTATTATTAATAATTGTACCACTTTCGCAAGAGTATTAATGTATATATATAAACTGTTTAAAAAGCAGGATTTAAATCAAGACTTCTATATAATATCATTTTATTGTTTAAAAAGAAAAAAAAAAAAGAAAGAAAGAAAGAAAAAAAACACGAAATAAAACTTTTTTTTTCTTAATAATTTACTTAAATCGACATTATTTTTGCCCCGAACTAAAACAACTTTTCACAAAATTTTTCAACTATACTTAGTATTTGTATTCTTGAGAGTGTATCATAAAATATTATTGAGTTGTATTAAATAATATTTTGCACTTTTGAATTTGATACAAATAAATTTTTTAAATTGTTTTATTTTAATATTTATTTTCGATTTGGAAACAATTGTGTGGTGATTGTTATTCGGATATTCGGGATAATGTTTGAATTTGCTAAGTAAAGTAACATACAGTTAAAGTCAAATTTTATTTCTTATTAGTTAAATAATTTTTAATAAATATTAATCCATTAATGTTCATACTATTTTAAAGTCAGCTGTGGGAGAGAATGTTATTGACCATAAAATTTTCAATGAAAGATTTTATTTCTTGAGATTTGTACTGCGAAAAAAAAAAAAATATTCACAGCACTTCTAAAACAAAGTAATTTTACTTTTTAAAAGTATAATTGTTAAGAAGAAAAAAAAAACTTTTTAAGTCACATTATCATTTTGTCTTTTTTTTTTTTTTTTTTTTTTTTTTTTTTTTGTAAGATAGAGAAAAAATGTTTTTTTTTTTTTTTTCCTAATTTGAAATTGATTTATATGTTATATGTAAAAAAAAGAAACCTTTTTTAAAATAATTCTTGTAAAATAAATAACATTCTTACCATGATTTGGAATATTTTTACACCAAAATTAGTATTTGTATCCTAGAGACTGTATTATATAAAATATTATTGAATTGTAAAAAATAATGTTTTGAACTTTGAGTTTTGAGTCAATGAAATTGTTTTAATTCGTTTTATTTTAATTTTTTATTTTTTACTTGGAAATAATTGTGTAGAGACTGATATCCAGATATTCGAAATAAAGTTTGAATTAAATAAGTAAATGTAATATATAGTTAAAATCAAATTTTAATTCTTATTAATTAAACAATTTTCAATAAATATTAATCCATTCCATAGTCATAATATTCCATATTTCTTGTGATTTTCACTATGAAAAAATTTCTATAAGACGCTTTTGATACAAAAATATTTCCTTTTTTATTTTTTTTTATTTTAGTTATTTGGGGGAAAAAAAACATTATTTTATTAATTGATTTCATAATAGGAAATTTTTTTTTATATGTATACATATATAGTGTAAATTTAATTTGAAACTAATTTACATTGAAGAAGAAGAAAAAAAAAAACTTAATACCTATTACGGTTTGGAAATTTTTTACATCATAATTAGTATTTGTATCCTAGAGATTGTATTATATAAAATATTATTGAATTGTATAAAATGTTTTGACTTTTGTGTTTTGAGCCAATGAAATTGTTTTAATTCGCTTTACTTTTATTTTTTATTTCTAAATAATTTTACGGATGCTGTTATTCAGATATTCGAGATAAAGTTTGGCTTATATAAGTAAATGTAATATATAGTTAAAAGCAAATTTTACTTCTCATTAGTTAAATAATGTTCAATAAATATTAATCCATTCCATATTAATAGTATTCCATATTTCTTGAGATTTGTACTGTACTTGTTAGGGCATCACAGATACATTTATTTAATATGCAGTTCTTCTTCACATATACAAACTGATGTAATGCGGTTGAAGAGAATTAACACAGTGCTTAAATTTCGCAAATATTTTTACTTAAATCCCCACTATTTTTCAATAGTAATATTCGCTTTTTTAATCTATCTTTAGATAACGCGAGTGAAATTACAGTGATGCCGCTGGACTTGAAAAATCCTGGGTCCCTGAGATCCAGAACTTCTAAAATTTTGGGTCCCTCCCCCCCCCCTTTTTTTTTTTTTTTTTTACAAAAGCGGGTCCCCACTACTAATAAGTCATGTTTTTCGATGCAAAACTTGTTCACTTGCAAAAGAAAAATGAAATGCAATAATTATTTTAATAATAATAAATAATTAATTAAAACCAATAATAAGTTTTTTAAATTATTAAGGGATTTTTTTTTTTTTTTACTTTTTTAAAAATAAATGTGCAAAATATGTATTTAATTATAAAATAATGCTTATTTGTGTGTAGAAGATAAAAAGAGTCACTATTGTTAGCATTTCTTTTAAAAAGGGACAAGACAAATTTATTGAAAAAAAAAAACATTTCTTTTAGTGAAAAAAAAAAAAAAATACTTGTTGAGTAAAGGGGTATTTTTAATTTAATGAATGGATGCTTTCAGGAGTTAAATTTGCTCAGAAAGACTTGGGGAAGTCAAAAACGGATTGTAAAGCAAGAAAATCCGTTTTTGGAGCAGCAAAAAAATTTTTTAAGCAAGAAATTTAGTTTCTGGAACAGGAAAATTCACTCCCAACATTAACTTCTTTTTTTTCCATGCTCCTATGATGAAATTTGTGTTTTTTCACGATCTTTTGACGAAAGTTACTGTTTTTTCGGGATTTTTTTGACGAAATTTGCGTTTTTTCGTGAATTTTTTGACAACATTTCCGTTTTATTGCGATTCTTAGACGAAATTTGTCGTTTTTTCGCATTCTTTAGAGGATATTTGCCAGTTTTTCGAGATTTTGTGACGAATTTTATATTTTTCTCTCATTTTTTGACTAAATTTGCCGTTTCTTCGCTAATTTTTTAACAATTTTCCGTACTTTCGGGTATTTTTTGTCAAATTTTGACGATTTTTCGCGATTTTTTGACGGAATTAGACGTTTCATCATGATTTTTGACAAAAATTAGCTCTTTACGTGAATTCTTTGACAAAATTTGCCTTTTTTTCGCTACTTTAGACGAAATTGGTCGTTTTTTCGCGACCTTTTGAGGAAATCTGCCGTTTTTTGAGATTTTGTGACGAAATTAGCGATTTTTTTCGCGAATCTTTTGACGAAATTTGCCGGAAATTAATCGTTACTTCGCGATTTCTTAAGGAAAATCGCCTTTTTTGCGATCTTTTGACGAAATTACGCTCCCTATGGGACGTGTAAGAGCTATTTTTCTGCGTCCCGTCGCCAATTTGTTGCGTATTTTATGCAATATAGCGCCCGCGGCATCCCTGTCGAAAATATAGGTATATATATTTTAAAAAGTTTGGCGGAAACAAACCCTCTAAATTGGATTGTCTGATATCAAGATTTTTAAAAGGTGCAATGTTTTGCGGAGAACTATTTTCGTGTATATTACACTTCTATAAATATATAATATTCTTTTGGGTGACATATATATTTTAGGAATAAAGTTTTTACAACAATGTACTCGTATATTATGTAGTATGTGTGTGTGCGCGTATATACATACATAAGGATTTGCGCCCTTTCGTAAGGCAATCGGCGCCCTTGTTATCCATTTTGCCACCGCCCTCTCTGTTATGCCAGTACGACCCTGATGATACGTATGATTGGGTAGGCGAAAAAAAGCGCACCGGAAAAAAGCGCACGGAAAAAAGCGTCCCCGGAAAAAAGCGTCCCCGGAAAAAAGCGTCCCCGGAAAAAGCGCACCGGAAAAAAGCGTCCCTTTTTACAAATCACAAATTTAAATAAGTCTGATAATAGTACATATGGTTAAACTTAGAATATAAACACTAGATTGAGACGGTTTTATGAAATTTGAGCGTCCTTGCTCTCTCGGGACTGAGATGGGCGAAGGTGGGGGGGGGGGGGGCTTTTAAAGTTATTTCAAAACCTGTTATTGCCTCAATGAAAAAAAAATTGTAAGGTACGAAAAATACGATAATAAACACTAGGTACTTAAATGATTTTTTTTAATTCAGTCTCCCTTGTTCTTCTGTGGTGGAGGTTGGGGGGGGGAGGGGGAGAGGGCGATTGTCTACAAACTCTGAATCTATCTCTTACATTATTTTTTTATATCATTTATAATTTGATTATTTATAATTTAAATTATACATAATTTATTATTATATGATTATTATTTTTATTATTATTATCAAATTACATATTAATATTTTATTACACTTTATATTATATATTTATATTTATATAATACATGTTAATTAATTATTAATATATTAATATAATATATTAATAATGAATAATTAATAATATAATTAATAAATTAAGAATAATAATAATAATTAATAATAATAAATAATAAATAATTTATAATAAATAAATAATAAATTAATAATACATAATTATATATTAAAAATTAAATTAAATAAAAAAAATAAAAAAATGTACAAATAAATATTATTAAATATTAAAAATTATACTCATTAACAAAAATTTATTTAAAAATGATAATAATTAAAGTAATTAATAATAAATAATAAATAAAAATGATAAGATTTTATTAACTCATAGTAATATCAACTCATATATATTTTTTTCATTCAGCCACCCTTGTTCTCCTGTGGGGGCGGGGGGGGGGGGGTGAGCCTACAAACTCCAAATCTATCACTGCTTTAGATGATAAAAATTTTTTCGGAATGTTTTCTAGAATTTAGGGAAAAAAGTGACTGGAAAAACAAGAGCGCAAAAAGTGATCAGACTTAGGTGACAAAGAATTGATAAACATTGAACTTGTGGATAAATAAAAGATAAAAACTAAAGTGGCAACAAATGTCTCATTTATATCATTCTCGTAGGACAGCGGTTCCCAACCTTCGATACGCGTATACCCTTGGGGATACGTCGCGAGATTACTGGAGGTATATGACAATAGTATCAGTAATGGCGGATGATATAATTTTTTAAATAAATTCTTGTTAATGTGTAGATTTTTTAACATTTAATTTTATATATTTATACACTTATTTTTATTATGTCCTATAAGTTAATAAAATATTATCATTTTTAAAATTAATTCTTGTTGATGAAACTGGATTTTTAATATTTAATTTTATTTATTAATACATTTATTTTTATTGATTTACTATGAGTTACTAAAATATTATCATTTTTAAATACACTTTTGTTAATAAGTATAATTTCTGATATTTAATTACACTTATTTTTAATTTTATATTTAATTTATTTTTATGTATTATTAATTTATTACTTATTTATTATAAATTAGTTATTCTGTGTTATTATTATATTATATTAATATATTTATTATTACATATTATGTTATATATTATATAAATATAAATATATAAATGTAATATAAAATATAATAAAATATTAATATGTAATTTTACAATAAAAATATACAAATTATAAGTAATATTAAAAAATAAATATAAGAGGTATATTCAAAAGTTTGTAGACACGCTCTCCCCTCCCCCCCCCCCACTCCACAGGCGAACAAGGGAGACTGAATTTAAAAAAATCATTTAAGTACCTAGTGCTTATTATCTAATTCTTCGTACCTTACGACTTTTTTTCATTAAAGCAATGACAGGTTTTGAGATAACTTTTAAAGCCCCCCCCCCCCCTCGTCAATCTGAGTCTCTATAGAGCAAAAACTTAAATTTCATAAAACCGTCTCAATTTAGTGTTTATAGTCTAAGATTAAGCATGTGTAACTATTATCAGACTTATTTAAATATGTGATTTGTAAAAAGGGACGCTTTTTTCCGGTGCGCTTTTTTCCGGGGACGCTTTTTTCCGGTGCGCTTTTTTCCGGTACGCTTTTTTCCGTGATTCGTATGATTGTAACTCTGCAGCAAGGAATCTAACACATCGATAAAATTATAGGTATGATTATGCGTGAAATATTTCCACATTTTAGTTTTCAAGGTTCGATTAAAACGTTCTACCACAGAAGCTTTCGTGTTATTATACGTAGTAAAAAATCGCACACCTTGTTGTTTTTAAAACTTTTGAAAAACTCGGTTCTTGAATTCTTTACCAGCGTCAGACTGAATAAACTTGGGCTTACGCGCTGTAAAAATGCTTTGAAAGGCTTTCACAATAACCTCACCACGTTTCGTTTTTAACGGAATCGCCCACGCATATTTAGAAAGAATGTCTATACAGGTGAGAATGTAGCGATATCCTCGATTGTGCTTTTGCAGACTGATCATATCCACTAGATCGGTTTGCCATTGCTGATAGATCGAATACACGATCACACGATTGGTCGGAAACTTTCTTCGCACAGGTTTGTGCAGTGTATACGAGTCGACTCCGCTTAACCATTTCTGTATCGTCTTCTTGGACACTTTTCCTTTCGCAGCAGAATATAAAACATTTATACCACCGAAACTTCCCGTGTGACTCGGATTCTGATAAATCTCCTTCATTGCAGCATGAAATTTTATTACGCGAAATATTAATATTCAGTCGCATCATATCGAAAAAAATAAATTTCCGGTTTCATTTAAAATCAGTATAAAATCAACCTTAAACTTTTCATTTCCGGTAAATACATAAATCAACGAAAATATAATACACACCGTTACGTACAGACACACCACACTCAACACTTCCACTCTCGAAGTCATTCTTAAAAATGACACATCTCACACGTCACTACTCTCTTTAAACATTTAAAATCTTGACATACAGACATAATTTCTTGGCTCGATTAGTTAAGTCCTCAACATATCATCGAGCCAAGAGACTATTTTACAAGTTCGAACCTCCTTCAA
This sequence comes from Maratus speculifer, assembly GCA_964019185.1. NCBI lineage: Eukaryota > Metazoa > Arthropoda > Arachnida > Araneae > Salticidae > Maratus > Maratus speculifer. Next base: position 27,167,889 of record OZ025293.1, read on the forward strand.
AACTTTTAGAAAAAAAAATTACTATTTTCGTAAATATTATTCTAATTGTTCCAATTCCCACCGACAGAAGGCGCCACTGCATTTTCCATTTCGTATTCAAATATCTTTCTTACTCTAAGTTGATTTCAATCTCTACTTTAATTTAAACTCCCTAAAAAAATTTTAAGCCCTCCTAAAAAATAAGCCCTCCCCTCTCTCTAAAAATCCCATCATACTGTAACAGACTCCAAACATCCACCCCTCTACTACAGTATAGTCTCATAAGTTTCAAACTCTAAAAATGTAAGCCCCCTCAATTTTAAGCCCTCCCCAGCATCCTACTACAGTATGATACACTCTCCATCAGATAAGCTTCTCATTCAGGTGGTGGTGGTCCTCCCTCCCTCTTATAGGAGGTGGAGAACCTCTTCCTCCTCTCCTCCTCCCTCCACACCTCCACGCTGGTGTTGAACTCTCCTTCTTTCCCTACTCACGGTCGTTACGCAACAACTAAAAATGGCGACGCTTAAATGGCTTGCGCGTTTAGTATTGCTAACTTCAAGCCAATAGATGTCCTTAAGGGAACTTATTTGGAAAGAGAGAAATCCGATTTTCAATGGGCGCCCCTGTCTCACAAATAGCGAAACAGTTTGCGGGCGTGTAAGATATATAGCTATTCACATCAGGGGGTAGAGATAAAAGTGAGGAACTGACCGATGATATTTTTGGCGCGTTATCACTTTTAGGTTAAGTGTTTCGGAACTGCACGAAAAAGTGGGGGTGAGGGAATGAGGTACCAGAGAGACTCAAGATATACAAACAGAATCCGTATTTCTATTTAAGAAACTAGATCCACTCATTAACTCAAAACATTGAACTTTGACCAAAATAACACAAAAATTGCCATGCATGTACTTTGAACAGAAAAAAAGGAAGGGGAGGGGTGAAGATTTTAAATATGACTTCAAATAATAGGGAGAGGAGATGTGTTTGTTTTGCGTTTTAGATTTTAATTAGTTTGATTTATTTATGCAATTATGCATTAAAATTATTAAAATTGAAGATAATTTTATTGTAAAATGAACACCAGTTCATAGGGAAATAAAATATTAGTTTGGCTGAATTTAAGGAATGATAAAATATTTCTATGAAATGTAACATTTTAAAATTAGCTACTGATAAGTTAATTGCTCCTTTATTTATTTATTATAGCACTTTATTATTTTTTACTTATTTGTTTATTTAACATTTAATAGAAGGATTCTGTTATGGAAATATTTCGTTTTAATTTTAAAAATAGGCTTTACAGCTTCTGGTAAATTATGAGCATTTCTATTAATAACTTTAATTAAATGTTCACCTACTCATTTATGATTTATTTTTATTTATAATAAAAATTGATGTTCATCCATTTAAGGAAGTACCTCGTTATACACAGTTGTGTGTTAGACAATTTCGGTATAAATGGGTTTCCTATTTACATTAAGATTTTTGAGTTTTCTCTTCCTCCACTCCCTCCCTATTTTAAATTGAATGATTTATTTATAATTAATTATCAATTTAGTCTTTTATTATTCATTCATTGTCATTTGATAACAATTTTCATATAAGGCTGCTCCTCATATACTTTCTGATATTTTCATAAATTATTTTCATTTGTTAAACTTACAAAAACAGTATTCTCTTGATTAGACATTAACAAATTGATTATTTGCTTTTCCTTTAAAAGAAACGTATTTTTTCAATATATACTGTAAAAATGGAATTTTTCAAAGCAAGTTTATTGAAAAAAGAAAAGCTTTATTTAGTTTTACATCATTTCAACCGCTACGACTGACGACTGTCAATTTTAGACTTTTATGTATTAAAATGACTCGATAAATGTCAAAAAGTTTTTAGATATGATGAGCGGGGAAAAATATGTTTATCAGAATCCCCAGACGTGCCAATAATGAACTTAGGAACTTCTTTTAAAAATATTTTTAAATTAATAGTTATTTTATTATATTCTAATTTTTCAATATTATATAATTCTATCAACATTATTTACCATTCTCATAGTTTAATTTCCTGGTATTAATCAAAATTTTATTATAAATAGCAGAAACATATTAAGGTATTCAAAATTCCTGTAATGGGCACCACCCTGTCTGTTCCAAGCAATGGACACCCCACAAAAACTATATATTATAATTGTTTTCATGACTGTATTTAGAACCAGAATTTAATTAAAGCATATAAATGAAACAAAATAATTATTTCCAAATAAATTTAAGAATAAGGAGATCAATAATTAATAAAATATTTGTGAGAATTATTCACTATTTAAATTATTTATTGTAATTGTCACAATATCAATATTTTAATTATTTTAGATTGTTAACAGAATACTAAATTTAAGGCAGTTACAGTTGTGAAGTTACTGAAACAGTAAGGGGTTTAGGAAGGGTAATAATAATAATTAAAAAATAATAATCTGATTTTCTTTCTATTTTTTTTTATTTGTATATATCGGAAAAGTGTCAGACGATACATCGCGAAAACCTAGAAAAATATTTTTATGCAGTCTAATTGCATTCTAAATTTTGTAAATCAGAAATTTTTTAATCATATCATGTAAATATAATTCAAAATACCGTTCAAATGAATATATATAATTTCTTTTTACAGTATATCTTAACACGATTCATTTTGTATAATCCTGTACTATTTGTTTCTAGAAGCATTTTAAACTGCAAAATCCCCCCCCCCCTTTTCATCAGTAAATATTGAAACCATTGAAGGTTAATTCAAATAATAAGCCTGAAATCTGTTTATGAGTTTTATGAAATATCATCCATCTAAAAAATAAATATCTCAGTGATTCATGCTTCAATTACATGAAAACTATCGGCATTATAATTGGTTATTTGAATAATAATAATGATAAATAAATAAAATAAAAAACAAAATTGTACTTTAGTTATGTATTTAAATTAAATCGAATTCATATTGTAATGGAATTTTATATTTAATTTTGTAATTGAAATACATCCTCAAGTAGGTAAAGTGTCTGTTGTAAGTTGAAAACTTAGCTCTCTAATAAAGAATTAGAAAATTGTCTAAATAATAAAAGGTAACAAAGGCTATTTACGGATAAAGGTTATTGTTAAGAAAAGTGTTCAATTAAAGAAAACATTGAATGGCTAATTTAAGAAATTCCAAATCTTTCTTCTTTTTTTATAAGCAAGCAAGAAAATTTCCGTTCATTCTATACAATCCATTTTCACTTTTTGAGGCATCTTAAGCAGTTGGCATTATTGAGATGTTATAGAAATGGGAGTGGGGGTGTAATCCGATACCTTTCTTACTCTGTTTGGCCGTGGTCTGAGGGAAAACTCTGAAAAGTCACTAACAAAACTTGATTTTGATAAGAAGAAAAGAAAAAAAAAGTCTTTCATTGTGTATTTATTTAGTAAAGCTCGAAAATTTGTTGCAAGGTGTTACTTGTTTTATTATATTGAAAAAAAAAAAGCTTAGAGTATTATATTTTTGGGGTATATACTAAATCACTACGATTAATTCCATAAAATTTATGAATTGTTTCCTAATATATTATAAAGTGTACGTCATTCAAGGAAAAGAGATAATTTTCTAAAGTAAGACAAATCACGACTATCTGGTGTTTAAATTTTTATCACTTTTAATAATAAATCTATTAATAAAACATTATCAAATTTTAAAAACTTAACAGTAATGAAAATATTTACTAAAATATTTTCGAAAGGGATGTAATACTACAGCATTTTAAATAAGTTATTTAATGCTTAATTTAAAATCAAATTTAACTATTTGTGCTTTAAAAAAATGCAAAGCCCTTCTCCCTCAGAAATAGGAGGATAAAGAAAAATTATTCATCAGAAAAAGAGAAAGATAAATAAAAACAAAAATGATTACATGTGTAAGGAATGCATAAAACCATATAATGGCAACATTAAATAAATATTTAAAAGAAAAGAAAAGAAACTAGTTGAATGTGCCAGTCCCAAAACATTCTACTATCTTATACGGACATTTAATATTGCAAAGAAATAGTTACAAATGTTAATGCTTTAATATTATTAATTCAATATTATACCAACTTTGATTTTCATCTCAAATTTCTGCTTCATTCAATTAATCGGAGTAAAAACGAATTTATGTGCATCATGTTATTTATTTAAATTAAAAGTTTTCCCTCATTCTGTTATCATCAGCTGTTTGCAAATAGCCGGCTTAGCAGGAAGCGAGTTCCCGTCTCTGCACGAGCCAATAGACAACAGAACGACGAAGAATTAAGAAAAGGATATAAAAAGTGCTACGCTATCACAATGCTCCTTTTCTACGAAATATTTCCAAATTCAAGGTAGATCTGCTGGCCATACCCAAAAAATACACAAAAAATTTGGTTCAATTATGTACATAAATTTATGCACTTTTCGATGGTACAATAATGAAAATAGCACGGAAATAGGACTGCTTTTACAGAACCCCTTTCGGAAGATTTTTTTCAAATTTAGGGAGGACTTGCTTTCCATGCCCCCCCCCCCCCCCCAACCAAAAAAGTTCAGTTCTATGTATAACTTTATACTCTTTTGATGCTAAAATAATGAAAATGGCACCACCGCGATTAAAGCACCATCTACTCGCAGATATATATATTTTTTAATTCAGGGAGGGTCTGCTGGCCGTAGTCAAACACATACACAAAAAAATTGGTTCAATTCTATGCATAACTTCATACACTTTTCGGTGGTAAAATATTGAAAATGGCACAAAAATCGCTATTACAGAGCCTCGTTCAGGCGGTTTTTTTTTTTCCTTTTCTTTTGGCCGTGAATCTGAGTATTGTCAATCACATATAGTGCGGATCATATATGAGGAGCCCAGAAGTCAAGGGGTATAAGTGATAAAATTGAAAAAAATGAGTTAAGTGCACAGGCTATCTGGAAATATGTCTATTTATTTGTAGGTAAAGAGTTAAGAGTGATTTTTTCATTATGCACCGAGTTATAGGGGTCAGTCACTTAACCTCTTTCCCAAAACTGTGAAACGATTGGAGGCCAAGGGGTATAAGTGCAGTTGTGTCCGTTAACGTCTATATAGCAGAAGCACGACCAACGACATACATACAAAGCCATTTGCTTTTTTTATGCATTAAATATATGCATTTTAACTGTTATCAAGTAAGAAAAATCATGCGTTAAGCATGGATTATGAAACACTTTCGAACACTCCCTGAAATCTTTAAAATTTTTTGCTATTGAGGGTAATAAAGTGTTACAGTCCATTGCCAAATATGTATTCTGATACTTTTTAACAGCCCTATGTTTTATTTGTCGGTTGATATATACTGTATAATGGGAAAAATTAGTTTAGCAAGAAAACGCATAACAGTTTGAAATTTCTCTTTTAGCAGTTTATATTAATAGATGGAAGCACACTTGTATACTTTTGTTCATCCTGTAGTTTATCTTGAACCTTTATTATACGCCAGTATTTAGCTGAAATTTACTTCAAATTAAACACACTTAAGACTACTGAAATCACATTTCCAGAAATTATCATTCATCGATGACCATGTATAAAATTTTGTGTGTGATCCTGTATATCATTTTACCTGTATTTTACAAGCATTTCTTAGTAAACTGAATGCAGTTCAGCATAGAAATACAAGACTTATTTAAAAGAAATCTTTAAGTAAAGTACGCTCATAGTCTGTAACCTTTACGAATATTTTTGTGTACTCCTGTATATGAACTAAAGCATTTATACATATCATAGAATGTGTATACATTTAGTGAAACTTAAAAGCGCAAATCATAATTAAAATAGCATTTTGTTCATCCATCAATCATCATCGATAATTATACAGTAATTCGGATAGAAATTCGGTCCTATTTGAAATCTTTTTTTTTTTTTTGTCCCTGTAAATACTGTGTACTTTGTATTATGTGCGAAATAATTTATATTAAGCCTCAGCGATATACATTAATTTTATTATACATGAAAATTGTAATATAATTAAAACAAGTCGCAAACAATTCCCTCTTTATTATTAGGTAATGTAAATCTTTGTATGGTCCTGTAAATAATTAATAACTATTATTTTCACCTCAGATTTTATAGAATGTCCATTTTAGTGCAATTCATAAATGCATATAAATTTTAACATGTGACAAGGTGTAACATTTTTCAAATTCATTTAAAACGATTTTTCCCATAACCCGTAATGTAACGGAAAATTTTTGATTGTCCCTGTAAATAAACTAATCATGTTAGAAATATGTGCAATAAGTTGCACAGAGTCATTGCAAGAGTCGTTTGCAATAAGTTCGTGTTGAAGTAAACATGAATAATTCCCAAAAATTTCATGGCAATCCGAATATATATTTACGAGAGTTAGGACAGACGGACGGACAAACCAAAATCTTATTCACTTTTCAACTTTGTTGGTAAGTGTTAAAAAATATGAAATTCCAATGTTTCTAAACTTATAATAAAAATTTAAAACTTATATTAGAACAAAAGTTTTTCATTTCATTCATTATATCAACATTGTTCATAAATTTTTCGTAAATTCATTTTTTTATTTCATATTTTTTCCTTTTTTAGAATTTATATTAAAACAAAATTTTGTCCTTTGATTCATTTGTATCAACATTAATCTTAATTTTGATAAATACAATTTTTTATTTAAAAATTTTTCATTTCTTGTGTTCATTCGGCACTTGTACCCTTTAGTTTTCAAGCAGTTTTCATTACTGCTTGGAAGCCAAGGGGTATAAGTGCCGAATGATGATAAATATTGCTTAGTTATAAATTAAAAAAATATCCTATTCCACCTTTTTTTTAAACAGTTTTTGAAACAAGAGTTCAAGGATCATTAAGAAATAAGCAAAATTTTCATATCTCAATTCATTCAATTACAGTCGATGTGTAACTTTGAACTCAATTTACTCGAAATCTAAATTTTGTCACTTGTACCCCTTGGCTTCTGGGCTCCTTATATATTACAAAGGAACGTAGCAAATAATTTCTAGAAACTTTTTTTTAAAATTTTAACAGTTGAAAAATAATCTGCAGACGTTCTCAAGTATCTGCGACATGCGTCGCAGCATTGCGCCGATTCTGCGCCCGTGTCCACTAACTAATAAAACTACTAATTTTCCATTTTTATAATTTCTGTAATTACTAATTAATGATTAAGTTTTATTAATTAAACTGTAAAATCATAGATTATGTTATTAATTAAAGGTTTAATTGTTCTGGAAATATAAAACTCTTGGTATCTGTCCAGAATTTTAAGGTTGGGGAAAAAATACGATTTAAATTTAAAAAAAACTGATTAAAAAAAATCATGATTTTTTTTTTTTTTTTTTTTTTTTACACCCGACTACCAAATTACTTTTTCTGTTTCTAAATTCCGACTCTTTCCATGATTGTAAGGTTAATTTTTTCCGACAAAAACCCGACAAATTGTAATTTAAATTTAATTTTACATGACAAATATTCATATGCAACATTATGCATATCTTTGTATAAATGCTTTATAATCCAGAATATAAAAACATTTTTTTTACCTTTTTAACCGACTTCCAAAAAGGAGAGGAGGTTATCAATTCGACGCGCATGTATTTTTTTTTTTTTTTTATGTATGTTCACAGATTACTCCGAAACCATGAAACCGATTAACTTTGTTTTGGTGTTAAATGAAAGACTATGCTCTCGAATTGATACCACTTCAGTTTCATCGAAATTGGTTGAGTACTTTTTTAGTAATTAGGCAAAAACTAATAAAATTAGTGATTTTTCGCTAATTAAAAGTGTTGAATACGTTCTCTGAATGGACTGTAGACAGCATGGCCGAGCGGTCTAAGGCGCTAGAATGAAGCTCTGTTTTGCGAAAGAGAGCGTGTGTTCGAACCCCGCTCCTGACATTTATGTAAAATTTACAATTTTTTTTTCCGTATTACAATTTTTATTTTTAACCGGTTTTAGAAAAGGAAGTTATCAATTCGACGCGTATGTATTTTTTTTTATATATATGTTCACCAATTACTCTGAAACTACCCAACCGATTAATTTGGTTTTTGTATTTAATAAAAGAGGCTACTCTCCAATTGGTACCACTTCCATTTCATTGAAATTTGTTCAGTACTTTTTTAGTAATTAGGCAAAATTTAACAAAATTTGTGATTTCTCGCAAATTAAAAGTAACATGGACTTTGAATAAGCTCGTCGGCTGTAGCGTTATCAGGGTGGCCGAGCGGTCTAAGACGCCAAACTTGAGCACTTGTTCTCGGAAGAAAGCAGGGGTTCAAACCCCACTCCTGACATAACTTACATCCATGTATAATTTATAATATTTTTTCCGTATTATAATATTTATTATCAACTGACTTCAGAAAAGGAAGAGGAAATTATCAATTAGAAACGTATGTATTTTTTTCTATGTATGTTCACCGTTTACTCTGAAACTATCCAACCGATTAATTTTGTTTTGTGTTAAATAAAAGAGGCTACTCTCGAATTGGTACCACTTCCATTTCATGGAAATTGGTTCAGTACTTTTTTAGTAATCAGGCAAAAATTAATAAAATTGGTGATTTTTCGCAAATTAAAAATAACATGGACTTTGAATAAACTCGCCGATTGGAGCGCAGTCAGGATGACCCAGCGGTTTAAGGAGCCAGATTTAAGCTCTGATGCTGGAAAGAGAGCGTGCGTTCGAACCCTATTTCTGACAAAATTTACATCCATGTATAATTTGCAATATTTTTTTACGTATAATTTTTATTAACTGGCTTCAAAAAATCGTTAACTTTTAACTAAAAAGAGAAAAATAAACTTTTCTACCAAAAATTGAACCGACTTCAAAAACTACTGCAAAGTGAAAAATAATTTTTTTACATAATAGTAATAAGAAATTAAATTAAGAGCATAGTATTTACCATGCGTATTATTATATTTATGTACATTAATTTGATTTTTTGGAAGTCCGTGCCAGCCAAGCCAATTTCAAAATTAAAATTAAATATCCAATTCATTTCCTAAAAGAATAAAGGCTTGGCTGGCACCGACTCCAAAAAATCAAATTAATGTACATAAATATAATAATACGCATGGTAAATACTATGCTCTTAATTTAATTTCTTATTACTATTATATAAAAAAATTATTTTTCACTTTGCAGTAGTTTTTGAAGTCTGTTCAATTTTTGGTAGAAAAGTTTATCAATTGTACATTCTTGTATGTACATTCCCTTTTATCAGTCAATGAATTTGTTTTTTAAAAAAGTAAAAATGAAGATTTTGCTTGGAAAATTTTAACTAAATCCCCTTCACACAAGGCCATCCTTATGCAATTGAGATATTCCTGACTGAAGTTTCAATCGTTCTACTCTCTCTCATTTTTGGGGGTAGCAGTAAGGGCAAAGAACGTAGAGGGTTTCTTTGTCTTTGGTGAAGGAGTGACTTCGGTATAAATGCATGAAGTGGGGGATTTCACAGAAGTCTGCAGGGCCGAAATTTCTAGGTACGGCTCCGGCCCAACCCATGAAAAAAATATTGGGCTCAGTCCTATCAATACGAAAAAAATATTGTCCCGGCCCGTTAAATTAAAATATTCGGCCCGTAGAAAAATAATTATTGTCCCGACCCAGCCCGTTATAATAACTAAAATTCGGCCAGGAAAGAAATTAAAATTTCGACACGAGTAAATTTTTTCAAAACTTTATTTTTACACGTGCGAAGGGGTTCTGATCAAATACTTTTTTTCATGTTATAATCAGCCAAATTTCATAGAAAAGCTACAGACTGCGATATTTATGTGTTTAATGAATATCTATTTGTTGGATTTAAATTTTTTCCGTTATCATTAAAATTATTAATCCATATTCCATATAATGGAAATATAGAAATCCAAAAAATGGTATACAATAAAATCTGCTAAGACGGAATTCTACAGGAAAGAAGAAAAAAAAAGCGTTATAAATAAATTCCCTTCTTAGCAGGTATATATTTTTTACTCATGTATTATTGTCTATTCATTTTGCATGGATGAACAGATTTTTCAGTTTGAAACAGAATTCCATCATAGACAAGTTCTTTTTCATACGTTTTACTATATTTTAAAAAGCCTAGAGATTGAAGGGGTGGTCTTATAAATGGCCCTTTTTCAAAAAAACTGCACCTATAAAGGTAGGGAAGGTAACATTCAGTGGAGGCTTACTTTGGCACTTTAAAGATATTTTAACATGCATATACCATCATGTAAAAAAAAAAAAAAAAAAAGTTTTATCTAAAAAATGAATGCAATTCATATACTTTTAGCGATTGCTGCCAAAATGATTTTGAATCATCTAGTACATAATTCTTTGTGCAATTATGAAGGTACAACAAAGAAAAATCTCTTGGGATAAATATGCTTGTCAACAGAGCAGCACTGATTTTAGAACAGGGATACAAATTAAAGCACCAAAATAAAAATAATTTTAAAAGTCCTTATACATCTCAAGATATTTTTACTGTTTAAAAAACCTCACTTTCTGAGTTTTTTATTTCCCCAGACTGCCTTACCCCTTCGTTAGTACCTTGAAAGATATCAGTTGTGTCGCACTAGAAACATATTTTGCATTTGTCGTATATGACGCTTAAAAAGAAATGAAGGAAATGTGCTTGTTATTTCAGTCTTTTTTTCTTTCCATTAAATTTTGGTCAGAATTAAAAGTTTAATGTTTCTAAGTATCAGATATTAAATGGCAATCACTTTATAGAGGCCCTTTAATTCGAGCGAGTAGATTTTATTAAAAAATATAAATTCATGCAAATTCAAGATTCGTTTGCTGAAAAATGACGAAAGTGTGCATTTTGCCGAAGGTCATGCGTTCCCTTCCCCAACATACAAAATAAAAAATTGACTCTTAATATTTAAATATATTCGTATGAAGTATGGACAGGTTGCATCAATTAGAGTTTCGAAATATAATTTTTTAGTCTGTCGAACTCTTACATTTAATATGTATTACGTGAATTATGATTTATTTACCTATATTTATGTAGTATTAAAATTTTTGGGGCTTCAACAAAAAATACTTAAAATAGTTTTTTTTTATGTATATATATTGCTTACAAAAAGGGCGAAGCTAGATCAATTATCAGAGTTAAGGTCATTTGAATGTGTTGTTCCTTATATTCATTTTACACTAAAATCTATTGGGCTTCAATAAAAGAAGAAAAAAAAAACTAACTCTTTTTTTATAACATTTATATATATCGGTGTAAAATGTTAGCGGGTTACGTTAATTGCGGGCCCCTTTAAAGCCGTTTTAATGTGAAGGGGTTTATATTCAATTCATACTAAATATAATTAGTTTATACTAAAATTAGAGGGAGCAACGACCAAAAACCTATTGTGCACGCTATAATAATAATAATTATGTTTATCTACAAAAAATTTGATGGGGGTTAAAACAACTACGGTGCTCATTATAACCGTTTTAATAAGTCGGGCCATCTCAGCTATACTAAAACTCGAAGGAAAGAAAACTCTTGCAAAAGACAAAATTTCTCGCTGCTTTTAGGTAGATTTCGTAAGAAATACTACCTATGGCAGTCGCACCAGTTTATCTATCTATCTATACATATATCTCACTTTTTTATGGACGCGATAACTTCTATAATTCTTCACCAATCTCCACCAAACTGGTACATAAAATCAAAGGGGCTAAAATCTCGGCTAAGTTCGTTAATGGGCAAAATCGGACCAAGGGGGTCGGAATAGGGGGCGTTTTTGTGAAAACCGAAAAAACGCCATAACTTCTTAATTAAAGTAGATATCAAATCGGTTTAAAGTTTATATTACTTCTTAAAAATGGGCCAAAAGTTTATGCATGAATGATTTTTGATAAATTTAGAAATGGGCTCAAGGGGTGAAAAAAACAGGGATTTTGAGAGAAAAAAATTCATAACTTCGTCAATATTCAAGATATCAAGTCCAACTAAATTTTTTGTAAATGTTCTTAAAATTATCTAAAACCTTTGTATTTACAAGTTTTTGATAGGACCAACATTTACCGATGAAAAAAATTAAAAACGAAAAGAAAAAGGGCGGTGAAAAAAGAGAAAAGTCCGTAACTCCGTCAATTTTTAAGATATCAAATCTGATTAAATTTATTTTACATCTTCTCAAAAATATCTACAACTTTTATATTGACAAGTTTTTCATAGGACCAATTCTTATAGCAAAAATAAATTAAACAAAAATAGGAGTTGGAGAAAAAACCTCAAATCCAAACTGCCTATATTCTGACTCATTTTTAAATTCATTTTTGATTTTAAACGCATCCAAATGATAGATCCTCTTATTTAGAAACTGCATAAAGTGACGCATTGGTCAATTTTCTGATAAAGATAGAATATAAGGTACCCTGGGGTAATAACGCCACGTTAAGGTTCTACCAATTTTCACGGCTCAGTTTTAGTTTGTATTTCTCAAACAAATATATGATTTGATACAGCAACTCATTGACTATCTATATAAAAAAAATAATTTAACAGATATGTATTCATAAAATGTAATAGCGTGATTTCTTGACCAATGCTATTTGGCGTTATTACCCACCTATATGGGTAATAACGCCATGCAAACAAAACTATGAAATAAGATGGAATAATTGCATGTAGATTGCCCAATTCTAAAAATACAAACTCTACAAACTTAGAAATTGACAAATTGCATTCTAAGCTATTGAAAATGTTCATTTTTTTTTGTGAAAGTGTAAGAAAAATAAAGGTGTGGTGTGCGGGGGGGGGGGAGGGAGGATGAGGCAAAAGAATATCAGACCGTGAGCTTCTTTTTGCTTAAAAAGGACCGCTTAAATATAATTATTAGAAACATTGCACAGTTTTAACTGTGTTTATTTGAATCAGTATTTAGGATGTAGCCCGGCCACTGTAGGAAATCAACTGGGGTAGTAATGCCAAGGATTGGCGTTATTACCCCGTTATAGTTATTGCACTGTACATTTTAAATTACAAATTATCTCGAGAAGGTATCCAAAATCTTCAACAATATTTTGAAAGTACTCGAAATGTACTACAAATTTATGTAATTAACAAAGTATTTCCGGATAAAAAAATAGTCTTCACATCACAAAACGTATCTCGCAAATTTTAGATCAAGCGTGAATTTTAGTTGCTTGTAAAAACAATAAGACCTAAAAATGAAACAAATTAACTTTGAAGCTGTTTTTTGCGATTTATATGACTCAAAACCCTTCTGCGCAGAGCACATGGGTGTCATTTACCAGATTATTTCATAATTATGCAAAATATTAGCACTTGGCGTTATTACCCCGCCTGGCGTTATTACCCCATACCACCTTATTTCAAAAAAGGCTACCAAAAAGGGTATTTTGAACAGAATTTCCCAAAGTCATCGGGACTGAAAATTTAATTAAGTATTCAAATAAGAAATTGCGTTTTTTTCTGACTCGTTTTTAAATCCATTTTTGTACTCAAACGCATCCAATTCACAGATCCTCTTATTTATGAACTATATAATGTGATGCATTGGTCAGTTTTTTTGATAAAGACGGAATATATTTCAAAAAAGGCTACTAAAAAGGGTACTATAATAAAATTTTCTGAAATCATCGTGACTGAAAATTTAAGGAAGTTTTCACATAGCAAAATGCGTTCTTTATGACTCGTTTTAAAATCCATTTTCGCTCTCAAACGCATCCAATTTACGGATCCTCTTATTTAGGAACTATATACTGCGATTCATTGGCCAGTTTTTGATAAAGATAGAATATCTATACTAATAAAATCCGTGCGCCTCTGTCTGTCTGTCTGTCTGTCTGTCTGCTTGAAGCCGATTACAATTCGCAACGCGGGCGAGTTGGAAGTCGCGAGAGGTGTCTTTCGATTCGAAAAATTCCGGGAAAGTCATTTCGGGCATTTTCGAGACCGCGGGACCAAAATTAAAAAAGTTATGAATTAAAAACCGGTCGGGAATCGGAACGGAAAACGTCTAATTTCCCAAACGGAGCTCTGAGGCAGAACACTACGTTACCTTGCGCTGAACGACCTGAACTTTTCCCCTTTGGCTAAAAGAAGCAGCCGAAAACCTCTTTTTTCTCCCGGGAAAACGACTTTTTCTTTCGTTTCGGTTCTTTGAAAACTAATTGGTAAAAAATGTTAAACACGGTTTATTTTCATACTTTTTCTTTTTGGTAGCATACACGAATATTGTGTAACCTAAGATTTACGCGATTAATACTAATTTTTGTTAGTACAAACGGAAAACGAGCTACCAAAATTATTTGTTAGTTATGTTGTTTATGATATTAATGAAATTATTTTTTTTCAATAGCAGTCTTTTGCAGTTTTTAATACCGAAACTTTTTTTGCGCGTTTTTTCTTAAACCATCATACAGACAGTTTTTAAAGTAAATAAAACTGATTACATATTCAGAATCTGCGTAAAAGTCTGCTTCTGATGTACCAAAAAATACGAGAAAATGTCTTATGGGCGCACAGCGCCAACCGTGCAAAACCAAATATTTTTAACGGGACGATGGCGACCATGGCGCGTAGCGCCGGTGGGTGGTAGGCCAGTGGGCCGCATTTGCACGGTGGGCACGTAGCGCCCATTGTGCGAAATCACATATTTTTAACGGGATAATGGGCGCATAACAACCATAGCTCTTTAATTTACTTTTTTTGTGCTTGAGGATTCGAACTCCAAGACTTGCTTATTAAATGAATTTTTTTGCTTATTATATACTGCTTAATATCGAGGTTCGTTTGGAAAAAGTGGCCCAGCTAGCGGGCGTAGCTCGCTAGTATTTTTTTAAATGCTGTCAAAGTGAGTATTTCGCACAAAATTTTCCGAAGCAATCATGATTAAAGAATTAAGGATGTATTCAAACAACAAATCGGTTATTTTATGACTCATTTTTAGATTCAATTTTTTTCTTAAATGCATTCAACCGACAGTTTTTTGTTATTTAGGAACTGTATAATGTACAGTTTTGGTCGATTTTTTTAATAAATTCAGAATTTATTTCAAAATATGTTGTCAAAATGGGCATTTGAGCTGAATTTTTCTTAAGATGATTCTGATAAAACCAGTTTTTGGAGATAAATGAAATTAAAAATTTTTCATAAACGGCCAAATGAAGTTATTAAACTGTGTTTATCTCTAATCATATATATATATATATATATATATATATATATATATATATATATATATATATATATATATATATATTGTTGAAATGAGCACTCTTCCAAATCTGGTTTAATGCCGCATTCGCAACTTTTTCCCTACTTCTAATCTATGACTTAGAATGGTTTGTAAAGTCAAACCTACAAAACCCCCCATCTTTGTTGAAATTTATCTCTAAAACTATCAAACAAAAACACCAGTATCCCCTTTCTACGTTTAACTGTTGGGGGGTAATAAAGGATCCATGGGTCAACTCTAAGGGTCAACTGTAACTCTTAGATGTCAAAGTGTAATCAATCACTTCGGGGTAGAAAAAGAAAATCGTTTTTTTACAAGACATTGAGGAGGTTGTACCAATTCATGACTGTAAACTCTGCCGTTGTGATTGTAGCCCTTTGCTTTGCTTATATTAGATAAACATTGCATATAAATATGTTGAATTTTAAATCGAAGAAATGCTCTTTAATGTTGATAAAGGTAAAATAGTTTGATTAAAAAAAGCTTTACAGAATTAGAAATTTTATTATTTTAACAATCTTTTTCAGGCATGTTTTTTGTATTTTTTAAGTTTATATTTCCAATTTTATTTTTAAAATTCTTAATTCATTTTAAAATCTCGATTCATTTTACTTCATATTTCAGAAAAGAAATTTAGTTACCATTTTTTTTATAGTTTTTAAAAAGCACTAATAATATTTCATTTCCAGAAACACACGAATACTGAAAAAAAAAAAAGACTACAAAAAAAACCTATATTCTAATATTAGAATAACATTATATGTGAAAACATTACGTCATTAAGAATTATAACATTGAACTGCCATCAAAAGCTTTGTACTTTTTTTTTCTTTTTATATAAATAAATTTTAAATATATAAATAAAGACAGTATAAATACTGATTTAAATAATTTTTTGTTGTGGTAATATATGAGTTACTTTGGTTTTATTTGTAAAAGTTAGTTTTATTTGTAAAAAGTTGTTATTTGTTGTATATATATATGTGTGTGTGTGTGTGTGTGTGTGTGTGTGTGTGTGTATAATTTTAGTACATCAAATGCCATTTAAAAACACTATTGAAAATTTGCATTTTTACATAAACAAATCAAGTTGAGTTCAATAAAACAATGTAATTAGGATTGTCTGTTTTCATTTTCAAACTTTAATAAATGCTAAAAAATACAAATTAAAGCCAAAGTAAAAAAAAAAAAAAAAAAAAAATACAAATGTTGTATTTTAAAACACACTTCACACTTGCTCAACAAAAAAAGGGGGGGGGAGGTAGTCTGAATTAAACCTACTTCAAGAGCTAAAACAAATGCAGAAATTACCGTTCATATCAATGGCTAGTAAATGATATTAGCCACTTTTATGACTAACTAATGCTAGTAGTAGTATTTTTAGCTTATTCGCAGTACGCTATATTGTTGAATCAAAATCTATCCAACAATCGTAGTTTATTTAAACGCAAATATTGCATTATTTTGTAAAATTTCTGAAAATTTAGTTTTTATCGGGTGGGAGCGGGGGAAAGGGGGATGCGCATCAATTTTGATCTGATAACTAGAAATTATTTCAACTTCGAAATAATTTTAGAGAATATAAGAGATAAGAAATAATATAAGAGATAATTATTTCAATTTTGATAGCTAGAAAATTATTTATTTTTTTCTTAAAAACTGTGCCGTAAGTGAGGGTAGAAGTCTCCAGGGACCGGCCCAAGATCCGTTATCCGGCCAGGCGGAATTTTTCCAAATTTTCTAATTAGCCGGGCTGCCAGAAATAGAATTTTTTTCAGTGGGGTGGGCCGGATCGACAAATGGACTGGACCGGCAGAAAAATTGAAAGGACCATATAAGACCGATAAAGAAATTTAGCGGGCCTGCCGGAAAATTTCGGTGCAAACGATAAAATATGAGCTATTTTCAATGAATATGACTTTAACGAGAATAAGTATAAATTTGCGACACAAGCTGATATTAGTTTGACAACATGGACATAGAAATATAACTTGTACAGTGTAGAGATAGGCATCAAACAGTTACATTGTGGCGAATTCGAGCTTAATATTTTTTTAGTAGATTCGTACCAACCCGAGCTCAGGTTTGCATTGTTTTTCTATATATAAGCGAGCCAGGACGGACTAGGCTTTAAGACTTTCTCAAGATGTGTAGGGGCAGACAACATGATTTGTAAAATTATTAATAGCGATAAAAAACTTATGTTAACGTAATCTTTGGAAACATTCTTCTTAGTGGTTCTTAAATTCCCTTTTCAAAAACGCAAAAGAAAAGTTTGACACATTTTTTGACTAATATTTAACTGAAAAGTATAAAACTGACAAGCCTGACTATTGCAGGTGTTTGGAATCGGATAGAGTTTTTCATTTTGAGTAAATAAGATACTTGTATATATTTTTGAGATATGAGAGATTCTTGTGAGATGGTTGCGCATTTCTCTCTTTTTATGCTGTCGCTTCCTGAAATTCTATACAAAACGCTAACCTTGATATTATTTTCTTAATTGCTTGTATCAAATAATGGATATCGCTATTCGATTATGTAGTTTCTGAATAAAAACATCTGCTAATGTTATGAGTTTACAAAAAAGAAATGAATTCAGAAATGTATATGAAAGTAGTTCCTTCGGATTTGAAGAAATCTTTAATAAATTGACGTAGAAATATTTTCATAAATATACTCATATTATACGGCTTCAAAAGTTATGATGTTTTTAACTTTCTTTTATACCCTTTATTCCAAACCATATATTTTTTCTAATGAAACTTTAATTAAATGTTGAAAGTCAAAGAATCGAAGTAATCATTAATGTTGCTGTTGGACATACCTCTCAGCCCGCACAACTTTGAAGAAAGTCCGTAGTAGTTATAGCTGCCACCACCGATATTATTAGGTGATATCGGTCACCCACTGTGAGGATTGTGTAAATGAACACCGACGCTCCGACGCTGTCAATTAACTGAATTAACAGTTTATTTATACAATATGTACACAAGAAATACACTATTTACAATTATATACAAATACAAATCGGATATAGGTGATCCGGTTCAACTTTAAATTAAATACAGTAAACGTTTGGCTGTGTACAGTTCAAATTACACCTTCTCCCTCACACTCAATGCACGTTAGATTCAATTTTCCGGAGATCAATTTCGAATCTCCCAACACATGGATACTCGGCCTACGCTATCCGGCCCAGAACACTACACGCCGGGATGTCTGCATCCCTTGCTCTCCAGATACGAACTGCCTACGCTCTCCGACACAGAGCACTCGCTGCAAGGACCTCTGTCCTACACTGCTCTCTAGGTACGAACCCAGATACGAACTGCCAAAATCTCAGACAAGCTTTGCTCTTCTCAAATCACTGCTTTTCCCCCAATGTACACCCCCCCCCTGTGGAGCTTCTCCATTGGACGCATTCCACATTGCTTTCTTGATTCATGGCATGCTCCTTGTTTGCTCATCATTCACATACATCGCTGACGGATGAACACGCCTCTCGGCAATTTTCTCTTTCTCACTTCACCACCTGCACATGATCACCTGTTAATTCTCATTTTAACAAAGAAAGAATGTCACCTTGAAAATTCCAGTACACAGCCGGTACAATGCATAGAATATTAAGATAGAGAAATAACAGAAATTCCAATCTGTAGTAGATGTTTGCTCAGAACCTGACAGTTGCTATTGTGTATTTTCTGTAAAATATACTCTAAAATCATCCCATAAATATATATACAGTATTCTTTAAAAAAAATCTTAGTTAGAAGATAAAAATCTGAATTTTTTGGAAATAGTAGAAATTGTGTCCGGCCAGGTGAGTTTTTTTTCTGATTTTGTGTACGGGTCGGGTCGAACTTTTTAGTTTAACACCGGGCCGGGTTTCCATCGGGTCCGTGCCTTAAAATTTCAACCCGCGCATACCTCTAAGTGAGGGTCGGACACTGCGATTTTGTATGTTTACGCAAAAGCTTTATAAAATCTTTCACATTTATTGAATTAATAGAATAAACAAAAGTATCAAAACTTACGCAGTTTTTTCCCCCCCATTATCATCACGTTATTGTTGTGAGTTTATCAGCATTTTTTAAAACATTACTTAAACATTAGTCAAAATATTAGTTTTTGAAACTTGTGACATGAGGAAATTATGCAATTTTACAAGTGTTTCCTAGTATGTCAGTAAAAAAAAAGGAAAAAAAAAGAAAGACAAAACAAGATTGAACAAGTAAGAAAAATCATGCGTTAAGCATAGATTATGAAGCACTTTCCAACACTTCATGAAATTTTTAACAAAACATTGTTATTTCAAGAAATAATAATGTATAGCCAAATATACCCAAGTATGTATCCCAGTACTTTTAAACAGCCCTGTATTTCATCAGTCAGTTGATATAATGGGAAAATTTAGTTTAGCAAGGAAATGCACAGTAGCTTGAAATTTATTTTTCAGCAATTGATACTATTAGATGGAAACATACTTGAATACTTCTGTTCTGCCCTTTAGTTTACCTTGTACCTTTAATACACGTCAGGATAAAGCTAAAATTTATTTTTAATTGAAATACTCTTAAAACAAGTGAGATCACATTCTCATAAATTATAATTCATAGGCGTCCATGTAACGAATTCTTTTCGTGGCTTTGTATATCCTTTTATCAATATTCTGCAAACAATTCTCAGTGAATTGAATGCAATTCAACGTAAAAATGCATAATGTATTTAAGAACCACGTTTAAGTAATTTACGCTCATATTCAGTAACGTTGGCGAACTCTTTTGGGTAGCCCTGTATATCAACCATAACATTTATGCACACCATATAATGTGCATATATTTAGTGAAACCTAAACGCGAATATCATAATTAAAATGCATTTCATCCCTCCATGAGCCTTCATCGGACACATATACGGTACTTTGGAAAGATTATACTATTTGAAATCTTTTGTATGGCCCTGTAAATGCTATGTACTTCATATTATGCAAGACGGTATCGTGTAATTTATATTAAGCTTCAGTGAAATCCATCAATTTTACTATACATGAAATAGTTTAATATATTTAAAATATGTCGCACGCAATTCCCCCTTTAACATTATCAAATGAAATTCTTTTGTGCGGCTCTGTAAATGAATAATAGCTATATTTTCACTGCATACATTACACAATGCATATTTTAGTGCACTTTGCGAATCCATATGAATACGAGTATGTTTGATTGGGTGTAACACCTTTGAAATTCATTTGAACGATTTTTCACCATAGGCCTTAATGTAATGGAAAACTTTTGACTCTCCCTTTAAATAAATTAATCATGGTAGAAACTTCATTTTCAATAGGGTTCATGCTAGGGTAAATATCAACAATGTATAAAATTTTCATAGCAATCAGAGTATAATTACGGGAGTTAGAGCGCGGACAGACGGCCATCCGGCCAGACGGACTGACAAACCGAATGCACAAGCACTTTTCAACTTTGTTGGAAAGTGCTAAAAAGAAGATATTATCTCTTTTTTCCTCAATTGTAACAATATGATGTTGAAAAAATTAGAAAATCATCTTTTTATAAAGTTTGTAACCAAAACAAAAAGGAGTTAGATTTATATCTGAGATTCAGCAAGATAAATGCATATTGTCTAACACTTTTACGCATGGCCAAAACTACAGGGGCTAGGGGCATGTGTGTTTAGAAAGCATTTTATTGAAAGCATTACTTTGGTCTGCGCATATCCTGATAGAAACCTTCGGTACACTAAAATTTTTAACTTCTCCTTCCCCAAAATATATTATAATGTACTATTTAAGCCCTAGAACATAATATTTTGCATTACATTACTTCGCCATCGACTTTCAAGATTAATTAATATATTAGGAAAAGCTAACAATAAGCTAAATACGACTGGGTCGGCACAACTTGGTAGAAAGCGAGACGAAAGAGGCACCAAACACCTATTTTGACAGTAATATCACGTCACCGAATTGCTGCTTGAAATTTTGGCACTTTACACACATCGACTAGTACAATACAAATGTTTCAATCTGCCTCATAATATCTTGGTACATGATGAGCTGAGTAGGGTGCCAAGTCCCAATTTTGATGTGCCATCACTTCATCGAGTTGCGACTTGATAACTTATGACAAAATTTCAAGCTATAACTGAATGATGTGATAGTATTGTCAAAATAGAGGATTAGCGCCCCATTCATGTCGCTTTGTATAGAGTTATGCCGAAGCAGTCATTTTTTCTTATTGTTATAAGCTTTTCCTAAACCACTGATTCATCTTGATAGTCAAAGGCGAAACAATACATATTGCAATGTAATGCAAAATATGTTTATAAGATAGTTATTGTAAATTGACTTTTTTTCTGTTATAAATTTTAGTCTTAAAAGGGTTTCTATCAGCGCAAGTAGATCAAAACTTCTTAAAATACTTTATTTTATCTTTAATTTGGCATCAATTTCATCTCGTAACTTGATGACGTGATAGTGACGTCAAAATGACGAGTTCGCGCCCGCTATTGCTAATATCGTAACAAGAAATACCGATGCAGATTAGTTATTTCTTAATCTACTCCTAGTATTATTGTCCTACATCATAATTTTATATCGTAACTCGATTACGTAGTCACTCTTTCGTCAGCAGTCATTTGTGTCGCCGCCGCCCGCTTTATATGAATTCCCATACAATTAAATTTCCAAAAAAACTTGCCTGAAAGGGGATTTTCACAACTCTTTAATGAAGTAAAGTAAAACTTGCAAAAGTGGAATATTCATATAACGGAATCCTGTCTCATAAACGTACATTCTAAAATGCATGTTTCTAGAGAGTGAATAGTCACTCCTTTGAAAGAGTGTCTTATGCTCTCCCGCTTAGAGAGAATATTCACTCTAAGCAGTATGTATTGATATTATTCACAAGCCAATCAGAACAGTCTTGTTTACGAAGCATAAATTTGTGATCAGATTAAAATCTGGGGTATATTCGAAAAGAATAAATGTAAATAAAGCGGGAAAAATTGCTTTAAAAAATTAAGGATAGAAGGCTTTGCAACGAAAATTGCAGTCTTTGGGTCAAAAAGAAAAAAGAATCTTTTCGTTCTTGTCTTTCATAAAAAGAGGATTATAAGGAGGTTAATACTTTAAAAGTGGTAATGTGGTAAATTGTACCAGAATGACATTTATTTATTATTGATAGTGTAAAATGATAGATATAAAATTCTACTTAAAGAATTTAAGCTAATAGTCTATTATAATATATATATATAGAACCATTAGATAATACTACAAATCAACATCAATATGTGGAATAACTCGTTAATGACAAAATATATCAAACATAGGAATTGGCTCAAATTGGAATAATATTAGAAATGTGGTCTTTAGCTCATTATCAAGGGCAATGCTAAATAGACACATAAATTGCGATTAATTTCTGAATAGAAATCAGGATAAACCTAAAACTGATTTCTATATTGCCCAATTAATCGCAATTCAAAACATAATTCAAAGAAAAATATTAGAAAAATAATAAGACAATAATTGAATTATCAATAGATTAATTGCAATGGAAAAACTATTTCAAAGAAAAATATTAGAAAAATAATTAGACTATAATTGAATTATCAACAGATAAACTTACAAATATCAATCGCTACCATATGTCGAGTTTCAAATTTGCAAACTAACTGTGCATTGATAAGTTGCCTTTGGAATGGCTTTCGAACAGTCCAGAGAATTTTTCCCAAATTTCTGGACAAATATGGATAATAATTTCTGTAAATGTAATTTAATTAATTTAAGAATGTTTTTGTTTGAATTAAATTTTAGCAAAATACTGGCGTGTTATAAAAATACTAGAAAAAAATACAGGGTGAACAAAATTATATAAGTATGCTTCATTTATCAATTAATACTATAGTATAAATTGCTAAAAGAGAAATTTCAACCAGTTTGGAGTTTTTTTGCTAAAATAAATTTCCCTATTATATAATTCGTATGTAAACCTATACGTCAAATACAGAGCTGTTCATAAATATTGAATTGGTTGAAATTTCTAAAGTTTAGACTTTAACTTAAATTTTAAGCCCAAAATCGGAAACATGGGGATCGGCTAATTAGCGAAAATTTAACTGTGAACCGAGGGGAAGATTTTAAACGCTCATAAACATTGGACAAACTAATCGATTTTCTTGTAGTTTGCGTGTAGGTCATTCTCTTTGTAATTATTTTATTCAAAATGACGTACAACTGTGGTGTCCTCATTTTTTTCATAGAGGGCGCTTCCGACACATGTCCGACATTTCAATGGCATTACTCCTGGGTGTTTTACTACCAGACTACCATACTTCCAGGAAGTGTTAGGGATGCAAAAGCGACTCGGAATCACACAGGAATGTAACGTTGAAAATGTCTTTTTTGCGAGTTATGGTTAAAGGAAGCAAACAAAAAAAAACAACAGAAACAAGCAGAGAAACAACAACACGTTAATATGACATAAAATACTTTATTTAAAGGTTTTACTAGAAAAGATGTTCGAAATTACGACCAAAAGTAATTCGACATGCTTGACAGCGGCGTCGCATGTAATTCCTCACGCTTTGAAAGATTCCCGGAATCTTTGATAGATTTCCTGAAGCTACAGAAATACGAGTTGCTAAGTCTTTAATTGATGGTACGGGATTCTCATACACCCAACTTTTCATGTAACCCCAGCAAAAGAAGCTCATACTTGATAAGTCCAGTGATCTGTCAGGCCAATAAACCGGGCCACCACGACCAATCTACCGCTATCCATATGTTACGTTGAGGTATCGGTGAACATCATTGGTAAAATGTGGAAGAGCCCGATCGTGCTGGAACCACATAGAGCTGCGCAACGAGAGAGAGACTTTACCGAAAGGCATTACCGTTCAGCGCAATGTACCGCAAGAAAATCGCAACGCCATCTACTGTCGCTTTCAAGTTTGCCGGACTTTTTCTGGTCGTAATTTCGAACACTTTTTGCAGTAAAATCTTTAAATAAACTTTGTTCTGTCACTTAACATGTTGGTGTTTCTCTGCTTGTTTCTGTTGTTTTTTCTCTGATTTTTTTTTAAACGTAACATGCAAAAAAGCAATTTTCAACGTTACATTCCTGTGTGATTCCGAGTCGTCTTTGCATCCCTTACACTTCCTGGAAGTATGGTGGTCTGGTAGTAAAACACCGAGGAGTAATACCATTGAAATGTCGGACATGTGTCGGAAGCGCCCTCTATCAAAAAATGAGGACATGAAAGCTGTACGTCATTTTGAATAAAATAACTACCAAGGGAATGTTTTACACGCAAAACGCAACAAAATCGATTAGTTTGTCCAATGTTTATGAGCGTTTAAAATCTCCCCCTCGGTTCACCGTTAAATTTTCGCTAGTTAACCGATCCCTTTGTTTCCGATTTTGGGCTTAAAATTTAACTTAAGGTCTAAACTTTAGAATAATTTCAACCCCATGCACAAAAGAACGGCAAAAAGTATTTGTTCGTTACTCTAAAGTCTAAAGCGCCCTCTATCGACAATTTTTGAACTTAACCTTTAAAATTAAAAAATTAAAAATCGTGATATAAAGAATGATTTTAGAGAAAACCACAAACAAATCGACCCTTTTTTCTAATTTTTATCAGCGTTTGAATTTTTGGACCTTAAACTTTAATGGTCTCTAGCTCCTACAGAAGACGTTTGCGCCCCATGGTTTCCTATTTAATAATGTTTGTCTTTATGTCTACTATCACCCCTCAAAGTTTGTCGGTCTGGTAGCGAAACACCCTGTATATATATATGTCTATATTCTCCTATAATCTTTAATATGTAATAAGTTATTATATGATCTTAAAACTAATTAACACATTGCATAAAAAATGTATAAAAAATGTATAAAAAATAAAGATAATACAAAAAAAAATTACAAATGCAAAAAAATTAAAAAATGTGTATAATAGGATGGATGGGTGGGTTAGATATTGGATTACGGCGGAGGGCGGTGTTGTCTGGATAATACGCAATGGTTAATTATTATACATTTATATTAAAAAAATACTTAACTTTACACATAGAATTAAAATTTATGTTTACCTAAAATTAATCTGCATAACTTAAAAATGATCAAGTTATTGAGTCTATTGCATTTGTCTTAAAGAAATTATTTGTAAAATATTAGAATAGAAATTATTCTTAAAAATTTTTTAGCTTTTAAATAATTTATTTTATTCCGATAATATTTATCTTAATCAATAAAATATAGATGGCAGCACTATCAATGTATAATTTAATTAATATATTAATCATATAGATTGCAGCACTAAAAAACTTTTTTTTTTTGTATTTTGTACTTGAAGTTCTAGTAACATATTTTTTAGTTAAATAATTAATATAGTAATATTAATAATTGTTAAAAAATATAATGCCACTAACAGTAGCAATTTTTTTGCTAAATGTGTAATGACTATTTATGGTATAATATATGATCTGCTAATTTTTTAATACAATTATTGTTACAATTTAATTTTATTATCTATACAACTTATAACTGTGACTATAACCTTTCCTGCTACAGAGCCGCATGTAATTTATATCCACTTTAACTCTTAACTAAGTTTCACTTGAACTACACATCAAACTAGGTATAAGTATGATAAATATTTTAGTATATATATAATTTTTAAGAAATATTATATTATTGTTATTATGTCATATTGTTTTTATTTTCTTCAATGAATATCTTTTTTCCTAATCTGTAACAGTAAATAAAATCCGACCAGTAGGGTGCATTGTGGGACGAATTTCTTAGCTTTTAGCACGTCCCATAACAGAAACTGGTTGGATGTTTTTGCTTTTTCATTAAATTATGCACTTTTGACGAGTGGTTTAATGAAAAAGCCTTCTAATGTCCATTTATCCATGTATCTTTTATTATTTTGTCAAATTTCAACTGTTTTCAATAAGATGATTGTAAAAATACTGGTTTCATTGGTTTATTGAATGGTAATATCTGAATTACTTTGGTTATATTTATAAAAGTATATGTGGATTCACTTGAACTCATCTTGATAGGATTTGGGTATGGTAAATATTATATGCTTTTTTTTAAGGAATATTATACTATTGTTATTTTGTCATTGTTTTTATTTTCTTCAATGAGCATCTTTTTACTAATTTGTCATATTAAATAGCTTCCAACCAGTCGGGTGCATTGTGGAACGAATTTCTTAGCTTTTAGCACGTTCCATAACAGAAACTGGTTGGATGCTTTTGCTTTTTCATTAAATTATGCACCCCTGACGAGTGGTTTAATGAAAAAGCCTTCTAATGACCATTTATCCATGTATCTTTTATTATTTTGGTAATCTGCTTTCTATTTCACTTTAAACTTCAACTGTTTTTAATAAGACGATTGTAAAAATACTGGTTTCATTGGTTTATTGAATGGTAATATCTGAATTACTTTGGTTATATTTATTGGTAATCTGCCTTCTATTTCACTTCAAACTTCAACCGTTTTTAATAATATGATTGTAAAAATACTGGTTTCATTGGTTTACTGAATGGTATTGTCTGATTAACTTTGGATGTATTTATAAAAGTATATATATATATATATATATATATATATATATATATTTCGAAATTATTTTTCGAAAGAAACTTAAGTTTTACTAAATGTCTGCATATTATATGGTGTGTATAAATGCTATAGTTGATATACAAGATTACACAAAAGAGCTCGCAAACCTTACTGGATATGAGGGTAATTTACTTAAAGGCAGTTTTTAAATAAGTGATGCATTTTTGAACTGCTTTCAGGTTACTAAAAAATGTTTGTGGAGTATAAATAAAATTATATGCAGGGTCACCCAAAGAATTATCTACATGGTCACCCATGGATAATAATTTTTTGGAAGTGTGATTTAAATAGTTTTAAAAGTGTTTTTGTTTGAACTAAACTTTAAGAAAATGCTGGCGTGTAATGAAAAGTTCTAGATAAACTACAGGGCCGGACAAAAGGATTGAAGTATTTTTCATACATTAGTATAAATTGTTGAAAGAGAAATTTCAACATATTAGGCGTTTTCTTGCTAAACTAAACTTTCGCATTATACAGGATATATATCAACCGGCAGATTAAATACAGGTCTGTTCAAAAGTATCGAAATACATATTTGGGGTATCGATAGTAACACCTTATTTATTTAAATAACGAAGTTTTTTTCAAGATTCCAGGAAGTGTTGAAAGTGTTTCATAATCTATGCTTAACGCATGATTTTTCATACTTGTTAATGTATATTTTAAGATGTGCTATTATTATTTTTTTTTCAATTTCTAAAAGGAATTGAGCTTATATTATATGCAGTTGTATTACATAATTATATCATGATCTTTTATATTAAAATACAGTAGACTCCCTCAAATCCGCAAACCAGAAATCCACAACTCTCTAAAATCCGCACATATTTTATGGATGTAAACAATGAAACTTTCAGTTCAGATATTTGGGACAAAATTTGATTTTTAGTTTTGTATCAGTTCCATATCTTTTTTAATTTGTAATTTTCGTAATAATACTCTATTACTCATGTTTTTTTCATGAAGGAAGAATAATTTTTTTTGGAAGATATTGCTGATATCACTGGTAATCAGACTTCTTACAAATATATTTATGCATTAATTAAGATTTTTGGTTATTAAGCCTGGCTAAACTTGAAAAAAAGAATCCTTATTTTCTGATTTTGATGTGAATTAGTAATGTACTTTTATGAGACAAGTTTTGTTGAATAATTTTGGAAAAATATATTTAATCTTTATAATGAATATTTAATCATACAATTGATTATTAACTTGACCTTTGCTATTAGTACTTTAATCATTTAAAAAAATATCTAAATTTTTATTATTTTAGTTTATTAGTTATTTTAATATTTTATTATACTGTAAGCATTCATTATAGTTCCGAATGCACTATTAATTGCACTCAAATTACTGTTTAATAAATGCAAACAAAGCAATGACCAGAAATCCGCAAAATTCTAAAATCCGCATAACCTCTGGTCCCAAGCTGTGCGAATTTGTGAGAGTCTACTGTATATTTATTCGCAGCTAAATAGTAGGTCGATAGTTAATTTCAATTGTCATGTTGTTATTTTAGAATAGTTAAACTAGTAAAAATTCGACTTTGTGTTAAATATGTTCTTTAAAAAGGCTTGTTTATAAGAGAAAGTATTTTCTAATGGGTTCTGGTTTAATATGAATTATTTCCTAAACAATCCGTTAAGGCTGTTCTGAGAAATGTATTTTTCTTCACTCAAGAACACGAAACTTTCTGACACTTTATTAAATGAAACATAACAAACAAACAAAGTAACACGTGTTGGCATTATTTTTAAGGTATATTTTACTGAACTTTTTATTTTAAAAAGTTTAGAAACCGATAAAGTTGATTAAACTTTCTGTAAGGCGGCGTTACATTATGTGTTTCTAAATCGACATGAATTGGGAAATGTGACAGAAACAACCAATTTAGATTTCAAGCAGTTTTATAATTAATAAAGTATTTAATTAATATTCATATTTAATTAATTATGTATATACATTAAACAAATCCAAAATTTCTCTTATATCATAAAAAAACAGCGTATGCATTTATTGATAATTTCTTAAAATAGACATACTTGTATGTTCCTTCTTTTTACTGATCTAGTGATTCTTTATGTGTGTGCAGCAGAATGAAATTTAATATGATAATGATTTATTATTTAAAAGTTTATATACTTTTTGGAATACAAAATAATGAAAATGGTCTTAAATCTTCAGATAAATTTTTCTCTTTCAGAGAGAACTTTTGTAGCAGTATAATGTGCTGTACAAATTATCTATGACAAATAAAAAAATATTTTAGAATAATTACTACCCAAAAATTTCATCTCACAGAAAAATATTTTAGTTTAAAAAGTAAAAAATCAATCTCAATCGATCTCAGACAGCTCTTTAAAAGTTAGTTCATATTTTTTACAAGTTCATTAAATTCTGTTAGGCGGACTCTGTGGAAATTCATTATTAATTTTGGAAAGATTCTCAAGTCCCTGCAAATCCATAGAGTAAAATTTGTCTAAGGCGGAAAGTTATCTACTACGGAAATTTTTCTCGGTATCGATTGATTCCGCTTTAAACAGAATTTATTATATTTGCAAAATCTTTTTAAGAATATTAACATTACTTGAAATGTAAATATAGTAAATGAAGTAAAAACTAATGTAAATAAACTTATTAGAATTTTAACATTTCATAAAACAATCAACAGAAAATTATATAATTATTTCATTTTTCTTTTACCTGTGATAAATCAATTTGTTTCTGTAAGTAAATAAATTTAAAAAAAGGCATACATTTTTTTTTTTTTTTTTTTTCGCAAACTTCTTTCAATAATTATAAGTTTAGAATTGCGAAGAAGTAAAGTACAGGGTGTCCAGCAAAAAACACCCTGATTTCAAAATTAAATTTTTCAAAAACAAAGATCGATAGTAATATGCGGTGAACGGTTTTTTTCATTAGGTAAGTTGTAAAAATCTTATACAGAAATTTCAAACAGTAAATATTTTGAAAAAATTGCGTTCTGATTGCATAGAATGCTTTGCTTTGACAGTTTTCTTGTTTTAGATTCCTGCAGAGAAATAATTTTTCGGCTTACAGTGCAAATTTTTATAGATTTTTAGAAGTAAATTCTTAGAATTTCGAAATTTCAATAATTTAATTAAAAAAAATTATGAAATATGGCATTTTAAGCCGAAAAACACATTCTCTGGCAGCAATCTAAAGCAAGAAAAATGTCAAATCAAAGCATTCTTTGCAACCAGAACACATTCTTTTCAAAATATTTACCTTTCGAAACTTTTGTATAAGATTTTTACAGCTTACCTGATAAACAAACCGTTTACTGCATAATTCTATTGATCTTTGTTTTTGAGAAATTTAATTTTGTAACCAGGGTGTTAAGTAAATAAATTTAAAAAAAGGCATACATTTTTTTTTCGTAAACTTCTTT
Organism: Maratus speculifer; assembly: GCA_964019185.1. Taxonomy (NCBI): domain Eukaryota; kingdom Metazoa; phylum Arthropoda; class Arachnida; order Araneae; family Salticidae; genus Maratus; species Maratus speculifer. The sequence continues at coordinate 27,198,219 of OZ025293.1, forward strand.
CAATAATTATAAGTTTAGAATTGCGAAGAAGTAAAAACGAAATAAATCAGATAGTAAAAAAGAAGTCATTCCCACCCCACTGCTTATCGTAAAACGATCTGGGAAGCAAGTTGTAAAGTTCCCCCCCCCCCGCGCCTCACACTGGGAATGTCCCAAATCCACAAATCTATCAATCAAGGGTGTGACACGGTGCGTCAACTATCTCATTAACTAGATGGTTGCCGGAAATAATAAAGAGGTTGAGAACTTTTTACTTTTACGCAAATTCTTTGCCAGAGATGGTCCCTTTTCAGCTAAAGGATATTGATGGTAATTGCCACATGTTCTCTTTGCTTTAGCAACTAGAAATAATAATTTTAACTTCCGCAAAAATGCACGTGCTGCATTTATCTGTTATTTTGCAGTATTTGCTTTTTATGGAAGGCTCTTAAAATGCTGTCCTTTAAACCTGAGTGGAAATGGAAACACTTTCTGTTTAAAACTAAATTTATCTTTTTTAAATTATTATATTAAGATAATTTTTATACATTATTATTAAAATTGAGTGAAATTAGGATTTATTATTAAGATAATTTTTATATATTATTATTTAAATTGAGTGAAATTAGGATTTATTATTAAGATTAATTATTGCTTCTTGCTTCTTGAAAATAACTACACTGGCAATAGCTAATAAAATTTAAACTACAGCATAGATTCCTTTAAGATTTCTCCTATTCCCACGCATCAATCTCATCTTTTCTTTTACTTGAGTTATTGTACCTATAATTTTACAACTTTTAATTTTTCAAATAAAATAAACTGGTTAAAATAAATTATTTGTGTGAAATACATAATTTGGAAGTAGCATATTTTACATTGAGATTTCAGTAAAAAACAAACACTATGAATTTGTAAATACAGAAATTATTACCAAATTTATGCTCAGTTTTATGTATTGTTATTTTACTTTCATTTTATTTACTCTATCTCATATTTTAAATGCGGAATGTATTTCTCGCACCATCATTGGCTATCTGTTAGGAAAATAAAAACACTTTTGACATTTCTATAGTAAACTAGAGTGAATTTCTGAATACTAAATGTCATTGTAAACTATAAATCTTTATGGATTGAATAAAATTTTTATATATAAACGTTTTAATGATTTTAAACTTGCGTCCAAGTAATTTCACATGTCATAATATTTATAGAATTTATCTTAATTTCAAAGAAAATAAGAAAAGTACACTTAAGTGCGTTCTTAAATCAAAAAGGGCTACTTTGTGACACATACATTAATTTATTTTTGTTCGGAAATGCATGAAAATAGCAGGTGTTATTATTCAGAAACTGTCTAATTGCACTCAGTCTTTTGTTTTTTAAAAAACACAATAGATTTTTCATAACAAGTCTTCAAAGTTGACACTTTTGAGCATATTTCCCGACGAAAGCAGAAAAACTGGTCGAAAAGGAGAAAAAAAACGGGTGATTGCGTCATCGAAATAGCTTATAACTCGATAAGTAATTTAATTATCATAAAATGGAAAAATAAGTTAAATTCAAAATCGCTTTCATAGTCAGACATTAAAATTTTATAACTTTCTGTTAAAAAATGAATTTGTAAATGTGTCAAAACGTTTTTCGCTTGTTGAGCGGATCAGTTAAGAACACCCTTAAGGCTTTGAGTTACATTAACTAGACTTTAATTTCCAATGTGTATTTCAGTTTATTATCAGACGCTTTTACCCCAAAACATTTCTTTGAGTGAGAGGAGTCAAAAACTGTACATGAATCTAGAAAATTGTGATATCTAATTTAAAAGTAGTGTGCTAATAAATGGAATCTTGACTTATTAATTTTGCACTAAAATGAATTCCAGTGTACTCAAATGATTGCATTGAATATTTTAGAGAAATACTTTCAATGATTAAAAGAGAGAGAGAGAAACCCCACAGATTTCGGACTACGCTAGTTTAAAGAAAAAGATTTTCATTTAAGACCTGCAAGATATTTTAAAAAAGTAAAAAAACTAATAAGAATTAAAAAGTAATATTTAGAAATCATTAAACTGTTTAAACATGCGTTTTTATTTTATCATATGAAATTTTAAATTGAAAAAGAAAACTTTAAAAAACAAGTAATATCTATAATCTGTAACATAATTTATGATAAAATGAAAATTGATTGATATTTATTGTGAATTGTAGTAATGTCTTCATAACGAGAAAAATCGCTAATTATTAAATACTATTACTTAGAGTTTGAGATGTAATGGAATTTTTTTTTATTATCTACTTGTCAAATTGCAAGTTTGTTCTCCCTCTGAATCTCGAAATTACATTAAAAATAAATATTTAAAAATAATAAAATTGGAGCATTAAGCTAAAATTATTCTGTGTTAAGATTGTTCTGAAATCCAAAAGATCTATTATCTAATATATTTGTGAATTTGTTTTTGGTCTGAAACGCATGAGACTAACAGATGCTATTCAGAAACAATGATATCGAATAGCTTTCCCATTCTTCGTTTTTCTTCTTTTTTCTCGGAATTAATTAAAAACAGAATTTTATCTAGAATGACATTTTGCACAGAATTTCCGGACGCTTCAGCTTTTAAAATGTTGTGAGACAACAGTAGCTTATAACTTCAGGTTTAATTCCTTTATAGGAAAAAAAAATATATTCCAAAGCATGCCAATGTGCACATTTTTTTTAATTATTGAACAGGGATTTTTTTTTCCAAAACCGCCTTAAAATTGACGTGAATTTGTTTCTCAAGCTCGTTAAAAATGAAATAAAAAAACTTACACATTATTCTTATAATATAACTAACTGTCATATTTTACATGACTTTTTTCTGAATTATTTATAATGATATCAAAATGGAAAAAACAATTTTTCGAACAAAATTTCTGAAGGCTAAATTTTCTGTGGTAACAAACAATAAATTTAAACAATAAATTAAAAAAAATATATATTTTTTAAATATTTTGAGACCTGTGGCCGTAGCATATTATTTATCAGTTAAAATATTTAACAGGACAAAATTCTCTATAACTTTCATGCTTACAATTTTTTATACACTCAATAGCAAGAGCAGTACACTATTTCAGAAATAGGACATTTTTTCAATTTTCTTAAAAGCGGTGAAAAACGTAGTTTTGCCTCGATTGTTCAAATGTTTCCCACAGATTTAATCACGTATGTCACCCTCAATATATTAGTAGCAGTAAATAATGTGTTTCAGGACCCTTTTTCACACACGCGGCAATCACGGGTTTTGGAGCTCTCTGCCCCTCCTCTTAAAAAGAAAATTTACCATGAGAATTTAAATAAATTTGTAATAGCCGGATCTTGAAAATTTTAAGAGGGCTCAGAGGTTGAAAACTTTTTAAAAAATCGATTTTTTTTATGATCTAGTTTGATTATTGAATTAATTCTTAACTCAATGCAAAAAACCGCATAAAAATATTAGCATTTTTAACGGAGTTATTTTTACGGAGCATTTACGTATCAATATTTACATAGCCGGATCCATATAATTTCAATTTTAAGTCTTGTTTTCTCAAAACTTGATTTTTGACGACTAACACCAAGATTAAAAAAACCAATTTGATGGAATGGCTTTTTTTTTTTTTTTTTTTTTTTTTTTTCTTGCATGCATATAACATCATTATCTAGATTATGAATTAAGGATATAACTATCACTTAAAAAAACATTATTAAAAAATCTCTCAAAGTTGAAAATGTAAAACCCCCCTAAAAAATACAACTTTTTTCCATTAAAAATACTCAAAATATTGAACTATCTAAAATATATTAATTCATAATCTAGATAATAATGTTATATGCATGAAAAAAAATTAAGCCATTCCAACAAATAAATTTTTTTATAAATCTTGGTGTTAGTCATCAAAAATCAAGTTTTGAGAAAACGCGACTTTAAGTTATATGGATGCGGCTATGAAAGTGTTGATACATAAATGTTTATAACTCCGTTAAAAATGCAAATATTTTTATGCGGTTTTTTGCACTGAGTTAAGAATTCAATGAATAATCAAATTAGATCATTAAAGAAATCGATTTTTTGAAAAGTTTTCAACCCCTGAGCCCCCTTAAGTGTGTTATCAATAAATACATAATCAGCTTTGTCAAACATTGATTCAATAAAATCTTGAAAACCGAAAAAGAACTGAAATATATTCCGCTTTAAATAATACAATTCTCTTTTTTAAAGATTTTACGCATTTTACATTTTTTCGGTTAATATATATATATAAATATATATATACATGCGTTATGTGTATGTATATGTATATGTAACCATTAATTATATTATAATATGAACCATTTGAATTTAATAGAAAAAAAAACATATCGAACATGAGAAAAAATTAAATAAATAAATAAAATGAATACAAATGGAATTTGTTGAACCAAAGCAGAATTATCAAGCCCCAAATACTTTGGAACTAACAAAAGAAGTGTGTGGTTTCATCTTCGTATTAGCCATGAAAAATCAAAATAATACGATTTTGGGGCTACCAATCCACATAAAACCAAAATTCAATCAAGAAATAACATTAAAAACAAGGCACAACAAAATTACTAAATTCGATAGAAAAATTAAAAATGAAAAATGAAAAGGGAAAAAATAAAAAATAATTATCGTACACATGATAATAATAAATTAATAAATAAATTAAAAGCAGAGTAAAGTGATACCAGAAAAAATAAACCATACACCATATTTCCTCCTATATTAAATTTGTTATACCATACACCATAGTTTACCCTATTAATATTTAAATCAATAACATTTAATTTGACTATGCTAGGCTAAAACCAATATCTTAATTTAGGATGTAAAAGATTAAAAAATAGATCTATACATTTAGTAGTATTATAGGTCTTTCATTTATTAAAAGTGAAGTGCAATTTAATAATGTAAATGAATAAAATTATTTTAATGTAATTGATATAAGTAAACAATAATCCATACATTGGTGTTATTTAAACTCCATAGAAACTTTGTTCCAATTTAATTAATGCATTTCCCTCTCTCAATTTTTTTAAAAATATAAAACAACCTTTGCGTTTTATCCAGACAATAGCGCCCTCCTCCGTACTCTAATATCTACCCACCTAACCATCCTATTATATGCATTTTTTAATATTTTTTACATTTTTAATTTTTTATTATTATTTTTATGTTTTATTAATTTTTTGGTTCATTTTTACGAAAAAGTTAATTAATTTTTAAATCATGTAACAACTAATTGTAAATTAAAGAATAAGTGAATTTTTAGGAAAACCATTATTTATAGCATCATAAACAAGCTTTTTAATATTTGCATTAATTAAATGAGAAGAACATAAACATTTTATTCTATATAAATGATTAATGATTATATTACGATATACAGAATTATGAAGATAGGATTTAAAATTAGTAAATGTATTAACTTTAAAATTAAACTCATTCCGTTTATCATAAATATCAGTTATTAATTTGTTTTCCTTTAATATAATTTTAAGATCTAAAAAGTTAATGGCATTATTATAAAGCAGGTGTTTTGTAATTTCTAGATTAGATGGATAATCAACTGGGAATTGAGATATACTGGTATTATCAGTATCAATTAAAATTATATCATCAATTTATCGATATAAATGTAATTTATTATCAAAATAATTTACGTTCATGATGATATAAGTCAGATAATATACTAGATGTACAACCACCTTGTGGTATACCAACTTTTTGTATATATATTATGTTATCTTGCATTATAAAATTATTATAAGGTGGTCTGGTGTAATAACGCCAGGCGGGGTAATATTTTGCATAATTATGAAATAATCTGGTAAATGACACCCATGGGCTCTGCGCAGAAGGGCTCTGCTGAGTCATATAAATCGCAAAAAATAGCTTCAAGTTAATTTGTTTCATTTTTAGGTCTTATTGTTTTTACAAGCAACTAAAATTAACGCTTGATCTAAAATTTGCAAGATACGTTTTGTGATGTGAAGACTATTTTTTTTATCCGGAAATACTTTGTTAATTACTTAAATTTGTAATACATTTCATGGACTTTCAAAATGTTGTGGAAGATTTTGGATAACTTCTCGAGATAATTTGTAATTTAAAATGTACAGCGAAATAACTATAACGGGGTAATAACGCCAATCCTTGGCATTAATACTCCGGTTGATTCCCTACAGTGACCGAGCTACATCCTAAATACTGATTCAAATAAACACAGTTAAAACTGTGCAATGTTTCTAATAATTCTATTTAAGCGGTAATTTTTAAGCAAAAAGAAGCTCACGGTCTGATATTCTTTTGCGACAAACTCCCCCTCCCCCCCCCACACACACACGACATCTTTATTTTTCTTACACTTTTCTTACACAAAAAAATGAACATTTTCAATAGCTTAGAATGCAATTTGTCAATTTCTAAGTTTGTAGAGTTTGTATTTTTAGAATTGGACAATCTACATGCCATTATTCCATCTTATTTCATAGTTTTGTTTGCATGGCGTTATTACCCATATAGGTGGGTAATAACGCCAAATAGCATTAGTCAAGAAATCACGCCATTACACTTTATGAATACATATCTGTTAAATTTTTTTTTTTTAAAATACAGATAGTAAATAAGTTGCTCTATCAAATAATATATCATATTATCTTTTATTGCTGAATACTTCATTCTTTAATCCCACATATATATATTTATTTATAAAATTGCAATATATTGTAACAAATCTATTGAATATTTCAATCAATGAAAAATTTTAGTTATTGATAAATTGATATTTAAATAATATCAATAATATTAATGATAAAGAGATATTTGTTTGAAAAATACAAACTAAAACTGAGCCGTGAAAATTGGTAGAACCTTAACGTGGCGTTATTACCCCAGGATACCTTAGATAATGAAATTAGTTTAAGAAAATAATCAGTTTCAATGTTCATTGATAGATCCAAATCATGTTGATATTTTTTTTAAGTGCATTTATTATATTATGTAAATCTAATTAATCGATATTATTAGAAAGATATTTGAAGTCATATGCAGTTATATTTTTTATACATTTAAGATTTTTCATACTATTGTCCAATTCATAACTATTCTTTATAGTATTTATTATTATCACTGGTTTTTGTAATTTTATATATTTGATTAAGAACTGTTAATAGAAGTTTGTTAGCAGCATTTTTATAAGTATTGTAACCAATTGTAACTGTTCTAAATTTAACAGGATTCTTATCAAATTTGAGTATAAGAACTAGATAAGGATATTTAAAGTTAGTAGAGTTAATGTCTAATAATTCATAAAAGTCTTTAATTTTACGATTGTTTACAATTATGTTATCATTAGTTTTTTGGAATGTGTTATTAGAAGATATACTAGATTTAGGCAGTTGATGATAATAGGATTTATATATAATTGCATAATTATTTGGAGATTTGTCAACATAAGTTATTACAGTTTTGTTGCAATTTAGTGATTTGCTGGAAAAGATGCTTTGTATTTATATAATCCAGATGTGAAATATTGTATTTTAAAGTCTTAGTTAATTTATCAATAACTAAAATTTTCCATTGATTGAAATATTCAATAGGTTTGTTACAATATATTGCAATTTTATAAATAAATATATATATGTGGGATTAAAGAATGAAGTATTCAGCAATAAAAGATAATAAACTCAATGATTTAATGAACGTGATATCCCAAATGAGACTCATGTGATGATGAGTGAAAAGAACGAGGTGTTCTATAGGTTTCAGCGATGGCGAGTTTGATGGATTTTTAATGCAAAGCTCAGGGAAGCTTATTTATACTGAATATTATTCATTTCTACTGTTATCTTTGAATGTTACGTACATGTTTTATGTCTATTAAACCTTTTTATACTTTCAAGAATATTAGTTTTGCTTAAATCATAAGTTAATCACTCAATATCCCGCATATATATCATAAGTAAATTGTTTTATTACAGAATTAATGTTTTATTTGAATGTAATTCTATACTTAGTACCATAACCCATTAATTTTTTCAGTGTTAAGTCATATACAGTATTTAGATTTCCAGTAATAATATGACCATGATCATTATTAATGTATTTGTGTAGAGAGGGGTCATTGCATTTGCAGGGGAAAGTACTATCATCAGAAGTATTTATAAGAACGAATTATAATTAAATATTGAATACTTTGAAGTTTTTGATATTTGAATATTATTTATAGGAAATTTTCAGTTTTTATCATTTATTATAGAATTTACATTGATTTTATTAAATATTTGATTAGAAAAATTTATTACCATTTGAGTAATAGTATTTTGAGTTTTAGGGGCTTTTTAGTAAATTTATATTGAAAAGATTAACTCTAGTCATAGTAAGATCATAAAAAATATCTGAAAAATGTTTAGAGCAAGTTTTACTCAGAAATATATTTAAATATTGTATTATATGTTTCTTTTTTATTCCAAATATACATTTTCGTATTACTAATCAATTGTAATTTTATAGAAAAATAATGAATGAATAAATAAATAAATAAAAACTGTAATCAAAATAGAAAACTAAAGTAACCAAAATAGATAAAGTAAACACTAATCCCGTTAGAATTCTAGCAGCAATTGTAGCAGCAATTGTCCGTCAGCAATTGTAATCTCAAACAGAAAAAAGACCTTTTAAAACTATTAAATTACAAGCGAGAAATTGTAAAAAAGAACGCTCCTAGGTTTAAGATTAGCGTTCTAGTTTGTTCGTATGACTAGTGTAGTTTCACGCGAAAGCATTTGCATGCTAATGTTAAACCTATGGGAGCATTCTTTTTAGAATTCAAGCTCGAATTTTGACGTTTATTTTATTTATTATTATTATTATGATTATTTTGTTGTTGTTCATTTAATATTTAAGGTCGCTATCTAACGTTGCGTACTTTTAATTTTGTAAATTTGGTTGCATTTTTTTAAAGAAGCTACTTTAATTTCAGAAAACGCCCCAAACAATTTTCCGAAATATTTAAAAAATTAATTAATTAATTAAACCCGAAAAAGTACAGCATTAGATATTGATCTCAATTATCTCATGAATATATATATATATATATATATATATATATATATATATATATATATATATATATATATATATATATATATATAAGTAATAAAAGCAAGCAAGATATTCGACATGAACACTTCAATAGGTTTAATATTACGGGTGACTAATTTAGTCTCATAGTTGTAAATTTAGAAATTATTCAATTACCATTGAATCATTATTATTATCACTTACCCATCATACGTAGTATAGGGTAAGTCTTGCAATCGTTTTGAAAATCGATTTTTTTGACGGATTTACAAGTTTCGGACACTGAAAAACATATTTTTAGAAAAAAATTTTTGCCGTCCGTCCGTCTGTGTGTCTGTCTGTCTGCAACCGCTCTATCTCCCGAACAAATTGAGATAGAGACTTGAAATTTTGTATGTGCTTAGTATGTAAGAATGGGACGAAGCTTATTTAATATCAGTAACTTCGATTATTCTGAACTATTTTTTCGGACTCTCGAAAAATTTGTTCTGATGAAAGGTATATAAAAATTTTCGAATTTTTTTTATTTTAATGAGTGGACGTAAAAGGCAATAAATTGACACAAATTTTGCATAAAAAACGAAATCGATCGGATTATTAGTTGTCGAGAAATTTCTAATCTTGTTTTCCACACTCTTTGATTTTTCATGACCCTGTATTTCATTCAAATTTCAACTCAAAGATATCTTTTAATTGGAAATGAGACACTTAATTTGATGCAAGAAACCGTTAGTGAATATGATATTTATTTTTAGAGTTATAAGGATATTTCTTTTATGCAATTCAGTGCTACTAGAATAGTATGGCGTTTCATGTAATTTATCGAAATCGGTTCATCAGAAATTCATTAATAGAGCATGATGATGTGTTAAAAATACTTAAATATACGTTTATATTTTGTTTTGGAATTGCAATGCATTTCATAAACTGTTTACATATGTTATGTTTTCATATATTATGTTATGCATCTCCATGATGGGTATATTACGGTGGCCTCCAACGACTAGTTATTATTGTTATTATTATTTCAAGAAAAAAAAAATGTGTGAACAATTATACCTGCTAAGATGAAACCTTTTATAAAACTGGATATATTTCGATTCCTTTCTTTTAAATTTTTAAAGTTTTATTGAATCAATGTTTAACAAAGCTGATTACGTATTTAATGATTACATACTAAAGATTTCCCAAATCCGGCTATAACAGATTTATTAATATTCTCATGATAAGTTTTCTTTTGAACGGGGTGAGAAAGGGAGAGCGGGCACCAAAATCCGAGTTTGCTACGGATGCAAAAAAGCCTACTATTAACCTTGAAATAAATAATTTACTGCTACCAATCTATCTATCTATCTATCTATATATATATATATAAATATATACACGGTTAAATCCGATGAATACATTTGAATAATCGTGGCTTAACTACTTTTTTCACGGTTTTTAAGAAAATTAAAAAAAATGTCCTTTTTTATTTATTTTTTTTAAAACAATTCTACCTAATAGAATTATTATATTATATTAATGCCCGTTTATTATTTATAATTTCATATGTACCTCACTTTCAGGCATTAGTTTTTCTCAATACAAAAGCTACAAACACAAACAAATTTTCTTATTTATCCTCTTTAATTTTAAATAGAATGGGATTTGAGGGGATTTTGGCGTACTGCGCTTGCTACTTAGTGTATAAAAAAATTGAAAATAAGAAATATTATACAGAATTTTGTCCTATTTAATATTGTAACTGACAAATATATTGCTATGGCAACAAATCTCGAGATATTAAAAAAAATAATAAATAAAAGAAAATAAAATCTCAAAATTTTGTTGTTTTTTGACCACAGAAAATTTAGCCTTGAGAAATTTTTATTCGAAAACGTGGTTTATCCATGTTAGCATCATTATGAAAAAATCAGAAAAAAAATCTTCCACCCGATTTTTGAAAGGTAAAATGTTACATATAATATAAACATCACTTTAAAATATCAATTTAATTTAAATGCTTTAAGTGATAAATTAAAATAACATAAAAAGATTATAGCTTGACATGTTTCATTGCTCTTACGGCAACATTTTCAAAAGCAAATAAATGATTATTCAAATGATTATGCAAATAATTCATTTATTTGCTTTTGAAAATGTTGCCGTAAGAGCAATGAAACATGTCAAGCTATAATCTTTTTATGTTATTTTAATTTATCACTTAAAGCATTTAAATTAAATAGGTAAAATGTTTATTTCGCCTGGACTAAAACAGTCAGGAGGGGGGAAATATTGTTTAAGGGTGCTGGTCAGTCAGCTACCGAATTCCCTTTCGTAAGGTTAAGTATACAGACGTTTGATGCATTTTTATATTTAAAATATCTCCGAAAGTAAAACAATATTTTAAACCTATTATTGACCGTAAGGTAACGGAATACTTTTGATTGTCCCTGTAATCAATCTATTCATCCGATTTTCATAAAATTTGAAATGACTCGACAAAATTATGTAATAATAATGTATTTTAAATTTCAAACGTATAAAGTACATTTAAAACTTTTTCCCCATTGACCATAATGTAATTGAATACTTTTGATTGCTCTTGTAATTGATCTATGCACCGATTATCAAAAAAATTGAAATAACTCGACAAAATTATTTAATAATTATGTATTTTAAGTTTCAAACGATTAAAGTGCATTTGAAACTTTTTTCCCCTTTGACCGTAATGTAATGGAATACTTTTGATTGGCCCTGTAATTGATCTATGCATCCGATTTTCATAAAATTTGAAATGACTCGACAAAATTATGTAATAATTATACATTTTATTAGCATAATAATTATGCATTTTATTTTTTATGCAGTTGAATTCATAAAATTTGAAATAACTTGAAAAAATTATGCAACAATTATATATTTTAAATTTCAAACGATTCGGTTGGGTTGTTTTTGCGTTGTTATATGCGGACAGACGGACGGACTGAACGACCACTATAGGTGCTACGTATTTACATAATTACGAACGCACCTAAAAAGCGATAAATATGAGAACCTAACGTTTAACGAAAAATAGTGAGATGCACTCCATTTTTTGAAATTCATTGTTGCAAATGTTTTTGTCGAAATTTATCTGGAAGGGTTAAAATATTAATCACCGCTCATTAGCTTTTAACGCATAAAATATTAAATTAAACACATATTTTATAAATATTTTGACAATTTTGAAATATCCTTTAAGAGAAGTATAAATAAATAAGACAAAAATGTTAATTTTCTAGGGAGATTTTTTTAGGTGCGTTCGTAATTATGTAAATACGTAGCACCTATAGTTGTCGTTCAGTCCGTCCGTCCGTCTGTCTGTCTGTCCGCATATAAGAACGAAAAAACTACCCAACCGAATTATTTGAAATTTAAAATATATAATTATTATATAATTTTGTCGAGTCATTTCAAATTTTATGAAAATCGGATGCATAGATCAATTACAGGGACAATCAAAAGTATTCCGTTACATTACGGTGAATAAGGGGAAAAGTTTCAAATACATTTTAATCGTTTGAAATTTAAAATATATAATCATTATATAATTTAGTCGAATCATTTCAAATTTTATGAAAATCGGATGCATAGATCAATTACAGGGGCAATCAAAATTATTCCGTTACATTACAGTCAACGGGGAAAAATGTTTCAAATGCATTTTAATGGACTACACTAATTCGAACACAATAAAATTGTTATGCCTCTATGAGCATACATATTATAATATACATTTTGCACAATCTGTGGTGCAAAAAGCATTTTTTATTGATTTACAAGGTCACACAAAAGTATTCCATTACATAATGGTACAGAAGAACATTTTTTTGGTGCGATAATTGTAATTGACTATTTAACATTTGATATTGACTATTTAACATGAGATTGATATACATTACTATTATTTTTAACACAATCAAACTGATTGGTAAAGTTATCATACGAATTTATTATTTCCAGCTGAGCGAAATTCCCGGCCTGGGCAATTTTTCGCTCAGCTGGAAATAATAAATTCGTATTGATATACATTGCTGAGGAATACTACAAGTTATTTCCTGTATAAAAGAAAGTAGATAGTATAGTGTATGATATACGTCGCTGAGGTGTAATAAAAATTATTTCTTGTATATTTACAGGAACACACACACACACACAAAATACATATATATTTCACTACTATACTCTATCCGAAGTACTATCTACTAGCAGCAAGATCTGAATATTTTAAAAACATCGTTATCATACGAAAGCACCTCATTTGTCACGCTTTACGTGGAATTTCCAACTTGTTTAAATATACGAATGTGCAAATCCTTTTAAGCACTTAAATTTTCTAATTTACTATACGAATGCATTTTATTCCCATACATTTAACAATAATAAGGGGGTGGGGAGTTAATTGATTAAACCTCTTAATAGAATTTTAGAATATTAATGATGTGAAAAAAAAAAAAGCTATTGTTCTAAAAATGTTTGCATGTTTGTAATTTTATTTATACGTAATACATTTCGTATATTTTTAATTATTCATAATGGATTATAATTCCCGTTAACGCTGTAAAACGTTACGGAGGTTAGTTATATTTCATATGGGAACTATATCTACAAAATGGTTCTTTATATAGATATGTACTGTGAAAACAGAGCAGGATGTTGAATTCCTCTCGAAAGGGTAACTGACCACCTGACCAGTGACCATGACATTGAAGAATCATTGGGACGGGAAAGAGTGCGAAAACAGATGTCTAATGAGGAAAAAAAATGTCATTCGACTTATCTTACTTCAGGGCCCGTATACCAAAAAGTGTTTGTCAGAAAGAAGCGAATAAGCGCCAATATGGTAACCTCTCTTAATTACAAGTCAGTTGGCTCTTATCTGTTGTTTCTTTCCCCATTCCTGCATCCCCATTTGTAAGATCGGTACTGAGCCCCTCACACTACAGTAAAAATCTTTTTGACTTCAATGGTACTGAAGTAGAAACGAAATGGTTGCCTTTCATAGTTCGTTATCAGTATCTTAGAGGTTTTCCCTAACTATCCCTAAAATTTCTCCCCTCTCGGTTGCGAAAGCACTATAGCACCCCCCCCCCAAATCTATCTCCGCCTACAGGCCCAGCCGACAGGGATTTTTTTTTTCTATTTATGTTATTTTTTTATTACGTCCTTCCAGTATAAGCTCAATATAGAGACGGCTCTTACATTCGTATTCACTATCAACTTGGACCTGGAGTTACCATGAAGTTTCGCCCGAAACCCAGGTTCAAAGCAATATCGGTATTCTTCATCAACCTGGCAGAACCGGTTCAAGGGGAAAATACAAGGTCAAGTCGATTAACCTAACCAAGCTCTCCAGTAGGTTCAAGTTCGTTTCTCATAACCGAGCATGCGTAGTTTACGAAAAACAAGCAGGAAGAGACGGACATTTTACAATGGCGATTGCCGTATTTTCGTACTGAATATAGGTGCTGTCAAAGTATAAAAGTTTTACAATCAAATAAAACAGAAGAACATTATGTAAAGGTATGTAATCTCATATATGTGTATTACGTTCAATATTTTTATTTGATTTATTTATATTTACGTATAAATACTCTATATATTATGCGTTGAATTGTTTGTTTACAAAAATACGCGTGATCGCGAAAAAAATATTTGCTTTAAAATAGCCAACAGTAATAACTGACGCGTCTGTCTAAAGTTTATTTGAAGTCATTTACATTTTGCAATTTTGATGTTTAAAAAAAAAGAATTAATATTTTAACAGTGCCGAAATAAATGTCGTATTTACATAAGGTCTAATTAAAATGATTTTGATTTGCATGATTTTGATTTGACTTTCTGATTTGCATTTTTGTTAAAGTAGAAAAATACGAAGATTATTTTTAAATATCCGTACATTCTCTGTAGATTTTTTATCCGTACTTATAGTAAGTTTGAAAATTAAATTTTGGTTTTATTGTACGAAAGATTTATTGTTTATGTACAAACTTAGATAAATGTATATCAGATCTATAAATTAGATTTTTTTACTTAAAATTTAAACAATTCATTTGGATTTTATCGGTTTATTGAAGATTTTTAAAAGGTTTGTTCTTTTTAAAATTATGAATCGTATTACATGAAATACCTCCGATCATTAACACTATAGCATTGTTGTTATTACTTGTATCCGAAGTTTTGTGAAATTTCAAGTTTTTAATTTAAATACATCTATTTTTCAACTGCATTTTAATTTTAAAATTATATATAGTATAAAATATTGCATTAGAAATGCTATTTTATACGAAAATAATAATGGTAATAATAAATCCTTTTGGCTTCTTAAAACACGAGCCTCACAATTTTTAAATAAAACTGAATTACCTCCTAAAATTGTGAGATTTCTTTTAGAGATCACTTATAATTTTTACTCCTTAATTAGCTTAAAAACAATAAATTACTAAAAAGTTGAAATACAATGATAAAAAACAGCTTTTTTAAAAAAACAACCCCATACCAAAAATAATTTTATCAGCTCTTTCAGTAATGCTGACTATTTTAAAGCAAATAAATTGTTGGCGACTATGATTATTTATGAAAACAAACAATTCAACATATAATGTTGGGAATATATGTATAAATATAAATAAATTAGTTAAAAACAGATAACATATATGTATATATATGAGATTACATACATTCTTCTATTTTTGGTAGCATTTTAAATTTAATTTTTATTTCTATATCTTATACAGCATCTTGAGTACTTTAATTAACACATGACACATACACAAAAATAAATAAAAGAATAATAATAATAAAGAGGGAATGGGTAGGATGATGCTAATGGGGACCCAACTTTCTCCACAAATTCACAAACAAAAGACAACTTTTTTATTTATTATGTAATTTAAAATTATATGAAATTATTAATAATGAATTCGAACTGTTTTGATAGATTGCTATCATTACTTTACCAATCTAGTCTAGAAATCTTTCATTAATCAATCATAATATATACATAATAAAATCTCTTTTCTTTCTATACTAAATAAAATTCTTATTACATCTAATTAAATGATATTTAAATGAGTAAAAAATATAAAATAATAAAGCTAGAAAAAATATATAAAGTAAAATATGATTTTTTATAATTTACTTTGAGAAGTAAATAAGTTCTCTCAAATGGAATACTGGATCCAAAAACAGGTGCGTGAGTGCATGTAATAATATTTCACAATTATTTATTTAACACTAATTTAGCAAAAAAAAAATAGTCGAAGAGAATCAAATGAGCTTAACTCATTTGATTCTCTCTCTCTCTTTTTTTCTTTTTTATGAAATCAAATTTGATCTTGTATCTGAGAATGACAATTCTCATAAACAAAGAGTAGAGAAGGGGGGGGGGCTCTAAAAACTGGTCAATGAAAAATCAACTTTCTGTAATATTTCACATTTATTTGACAGGTTAGTGTTCGGAATTCATTTATCATTGTTTTTAAAAGGACTTATTCGATTCTGTGTGTTGAATGGAAATTCATATGCTAGTAATTTTAAAAGGTTTAAATTTTTTCTTTTCCTTAAAATAACTTCTTATAAAATATCGCACTGTATACAGTTTAAAGTTACAAGAAGTGTGGTAATTTATTTAACTATTAGTTAAATGAAAAAGGTTGATCAATCAATCGGAATTGATAACTATATGCACCCATGTATCGTGCCTCTGCGGCCTGGTCCCTAATGCCGGGGCAGTGCCAGAATCTCCAGCTCATCTTTTTCTGCAGTTCTCTTAATATTATTTCACTACTTTTTTCCAGTCTATTTGGAATATTAATAGCTATCTAGCTCAATTAAAATTAACCGTTTTAGCTGAAAATCCAAACAATAAAATTATTACATTTGGATAACATCTACTGGATCCAAAACCTTTGACTACCTTTTTCATTTTTTCCTTTTTTTTCTATTTTAATATTTTCCTTATTAGAAATTACTTAATTACTAATTAAAGCTATTAATAATGGAAATCAAAACATAATAACTGTTGAAATAAAATTTTAGTTTTTATTCAAGTCAAATTTCATTAATTTTTATCCAAATGAAATTCCATTTTTAAGCAAATATGTAAAAATTATTTTGAAAGAAGAAAAAAAAAAAAAAAAAAAAAAAAAAAAAAAAATACTAACTAATGAAAAAATACTAAATAACTAATTTTTTTTTAGCCGTTACATGATTCATATCATTTACCTAACTCATTTATCAATTGAAAAAAGAAAAAAAAAGTAATTGAATCAATTGTTTAAAAAATATTAAAACTTTCAATAAATTAAATTTCCATATCTAGTGGGTGCAAGTTTTATCCTCCGTATATTTTGTAGAGAAAAAAAAAATCGCATTGAATCTTTGTTTTTCCTTCTTTTTGAACCCCTCCCCCCCCCTTTTTTTTAAACGTTTTTCATACAAAACAAAAATAATGTCGCGACGCGAAACCGAAAAAGACGGGAATTTTTAAACCAATAGGCATACTTCTTTCAACCGGGGTCCAGGAACTCTGGGTTAGAGGTCTGCACGGGCCCGGGGCTGGCCCGTGGCCCGTACCCGGCCCGGCCCGCGGGCCGGGCCGGGCCGGCGGAATCGTTTCGAATTTTCTCACGGGCCGGGCCGGGCCGGCAGATTTATAATAGTTTTTTCAACGGGCCGGGCCGGGCCGACAAACAACATAAACGGGCCGGGCCGGGCCGGCAAAAAAATTGAACGGGCCAGACGGGCCGGGCCGGGCTATAAAAAAAATTTTCGGGCCTGCCGGCCCGTTCTGAAGATTTAAGCAGAAACGATAAAATATGAGCTATTTTCAACGAAAATGGTTTTAACGAGAATAAGTATAAATGTGGCCAGCCACTAGTTTGACAGCATCAATATAAAAATTGCACAGTGTATCGACATCGGAGAATTACATTATGTGTAACCCGTTTTAATATATTTTTTAGCTAATTCATGCCGATCTGAGATCACGCTTGCACTATTTTTCTACATATAGACTGGCCGGACCGGTACTAGACTTAATTATAGGCAGAAAACATTATTTGTAAAATTATTAACAGCGATAAAGAACTTATGTTAGCTTAGTCTTCGGATATATACTTCTTGATGATTTTTAAATTAATTTCTCAATAATGCGAAAGTTTGACACACTTTCTGATTAATTTTAAATTGTAAAAGTATAAAAGTGATAAGCCTAACTATTGAAGGGATTTGGAATCGAATAGCGTTTTTCATTTTTGGTAAATAAAATACTTGTATAACCTTGTTGAGTTATAATAGTTTCTCAAATGATTGCAGGTTTTTCTCCCTTCCCTTGCTATTGCTTCCGGAAATTCTATTCAAAACGCTAATTATCACAGTATTTTATTTGTTTGCAGTATTCTTAAATTGTTTGTATCAAAAAATGGATAACGCCATTCGATTATATAGTTTCTGAATAAAGATATCTGCTAATCTTATGCGTTTCTGAGAAAAAAAAAATGAATTTAGAAATGTATCAGAAAGGAGATTCTTTGAATTTAAGAATGAATTTAGATTTGAAATCTATAATAAAATGATACAGAAATATATTTATAAATCTTGTTTTATTAAACAGCTTCAAAATTAACCATGTTTTTAGCTTTCTTTCTTTTTTCTTTTATTCTAAGCCACCATGTTTTTAGCTTTCTTTCTTTTTTCTTTTATTCTAAGCCACCATGTTTTTAGCTTTCTTTCTTTTTTCTTTTATTCTAAGCCATATAAATTTTTTAATGAATCTTTATTCGAATGTTGAAAGCCTAAGAATCTAAGTAATCATTAATGTTGTTAATGTGTATTTGCTGTAAAATATACTGTAAAATCATTCCATAGATATGTATGCAGTATTCTTTAAAGGAATCTTAGTGATATGATAAAAATCTGAATTTTTTAGAAATCGTAGAAATTGTAACGGGCCAAAACGGGCCGGGCCTGTTTTCGCTGATTTTTGTACGGGCCGGGCCGGGCCTAAAATATAAAAATGTAAACGGGCCGGGCCGGGCCCGGGCCGAACTTTTGAGTTTTACAGCGGGCCGGGCCGGGCCGAAATAACTTTCCTACGGGCCGGGCCGGGCCGGGCCGGGCCGGGCCGGGCCGGGCCTGGAAATTCCGGCCCGTGCAGACCTCTACTCTGGGTTCGGTAACTTTTCATCCGAAGTCGATGGCGAATAGGGCAGTTCATCGAATGGCAGCGGTCACGTGATTTTCATGTTTCTCTACAAAACTGACGTCATCACCCCCAATGAAGCGGAAGATTTGGCGTTTTTTTTGATGATTTTCTGGCAACCTCGTATATTTTTGTTGACATATTATAGATGTAAACAACAAATTATTATCACAAGTTACATGAAACATCACATACTATAATGTATTTCAGAATAATAATTAAATCAACGTGAAAAATTATGATTATCAATATTTAAAAAATGTATAGTAGATAAAAAAGTTTCATAAGCAGCTGTAATAAAAAAAAATGTTTTATTACTCAACTTATTTACTTTGGAGTAAAGAAAATTTATAATTACAAAAAATATAACGATTGATTGACATATTGCGAGCGGAAAATTGCATATTTATTTAATGCTTCACTTTTAACGCTTATTGTATATTCATCTATTTATATATAAATATTATTTATATAAAATCGTATTTTAATATACTAGGCTGTAATTCGAACTAAAACGCTCCTTTTTTAAAAGATAAAATTGTATTGTAATATATTAGGCTGTAATGCCGAACCAGAACGCTTTATTATTATTATTTTTTTTTTTTTAACAAAAGCATGAAGGATTCATTGTAGATGTTATCACAACTTATTTGTGAATTTTACTTCCTTTTTAATTTCTGCTTTTCTATTGAATTTTTTTTTTCCTCAATATTATATTTAAAATTTCTGTTACTTCTTTATATTTCTGAATTATAATTTATTAAATTAGAAAGTAAACCAAATGCTAGAGTAAGACCAATGATATTGAGAAATTCGACATATTCGTACTTTAATATTCATAAGTTAATAAAATGCCAGCATTTTAGAATTCCCTCTATAGCATTTATCACTATTCTGAAGAATTCAGCATTCTTTTAATATTAGCCTGAACAAATTGAATCTGTGCTGTAGATATGTTTCTTAAAATAAATTTGATGGTACAGTTTAAACACTAAAAAATGTTGACAGATTTCAATCAGCAAATATAATTATATAGTATTTCTTTGACCAAAGCTATGAAATTTCTGATGTAATGATATTGCTGTCTCAAAAAATCCTGCATTAATGATCAAGAAGGAATATTACAGTCCCAATAAAAAGAATATCATAACCATAACATTATACATACTAAAATTAATAAAGCACACCTTTTAAAAAATCCTTAGGAGTTCCTTCTTACCATACTTTACTGTATTTTATTAATATTAGAATAGTTCCTTGTGAAAAACTATATTTTTTATTAGTTAGCCACAGTTTATATATTGACAAACAATGTTCTTGCCATAATCTAGCAATTTTTTATATTGCATTCATTTCATTTAAAATATAAATCTTTTATTATTTCATTAAAATAAAGAGGAAGAAAAACAGAAAATAATAAGGCAAACCAAGGCATTTTATTTAGGGATTGACCGAATACCGAATAGTTGATTTGGTATTCGGTGATTCAGCATGTAAACCGAATATTCGGTTTCGGCCGAATACTTATAAATATTCGGCTGAATTTTAAGAATAATTTATGAAAAATAATAGGTTAAGTATTACTCTAAAAGTACATGATGGCTAATGCCCATTTAATGTTATTTATTTCAATAGTATGCCTCAGTTATATAAGTGATAATTTATAAAATGATACATTATAATTATTTGTAATTGAAATTTAATATGGACAAAATATGAGGCAAAAAAAAAGCTGTACGGCATTATCTGGTTGTAATGTTTCTTTTTTGTTCATAAATCCATTTTACTTTGGGAAATAAATGTTCACTGTAAACACTACTGGTAGGCGCAGATAAGTATTTCTTAACTAACTTGGATAACGTTGTGGGGAATCATGTTTTAACGCCAAAAGGGCGATGAATCCTGATCTTAGGTACGCGTGGCAACCCTCCCCTGGGCTCAAGATATTTTTTTGTTTTGTTTTATGTTTTTAGAGAGCGAAAAGAATTAATACGCGATGGTGTTATGACAGTCTTGATAGAAGAATAATTCTAAAATATATCGAATTTCATGTAAATATGTATCATATGTGTAAATAAGAAGATGTACAGTATTGTATAATGTATATAGAAGATGTAAAGTATTTTCTTCCAATTAAAAAGAAGTGATACCCGTTTGAAGTTATTGAATATGAATCGCCTAAATTAATTTTCTGTTCGAAATCCACTGAACCAGCCGACGCGACAATGGTGCATCCGACGCGGGAAATAATAGAATGAGAATATGATTCAGACGATTGCATATATGAAACGGGTAAGTTTTTTATTGTTATTTCTTTGATTTTATGATTTGGAAGAAATAGTACTGTACAAAATGAATACCGGTGAAAATTTGAAAAGAAATATTACTAAACGCGGATCAATTAGATCCACAATAACTAAATTAATTAAAAAAATTGATAATGAAATTTTGAAAGAAAGTGATTTGAAACCGGAAATTGTGGAGGATTGTTTAGCAACATTGCTGGAACATAAGATTTCTCTAGAAAACCTAGACGATTTAATACAATCTGAAATTGAATCTTCTAATTTAGAAACCGAAATTGAAAGTTGTTTAGAATATAAAGAATCAATTATTACGTGTAAATCGAGAGCAAATAGATTTTTGCATAATTTAAAGAAAACTGATATTACAAGTGAACCAAAAGTAATTACGCCCCCCATATCAGATACTCAGTTAAAGTGTAACACCAAATTGCCGCGAATTTCTTTAAACAAATTCACTGGCGACATTTGCGAATTCCAAGAATTTTGGCCGCAATTTAAAGTCGCTGTTCACGAAAATGAAGCCCTTCAAGAGATAGAAAAATTTACTTATTTGAAATCTTTGATTTCGGGATCAGCAGCTGCTGCTATTAACGGGCTTCCATTAACTGGTGAAAATTACGCAACGGCAGTAAATATATTAAAGGATCGTTTTGGAAAAAGAGAAGTTTTAATATCTGCGCACACAAATAAATTATTAAATTTAGAAGCAGTGCGAAGATCAAATGATATTTATTCATTAAGAAAATTGTATGATGAAATAGCGATACAAATAAGAAGTTTAGAATCATTGGATGTGAAATCAGACCAATATGGTTGTTTATTGTTACCTATTATTTATAAATGTATACCTAATGACCTTTTATTGCAATTTCATAGAGAACAGTGCGAGAAAAAAGATGTTTGCGTAAATGATTTATTATTGTTCCTTAAGCGCGAAATCGAAGCGCGGGAAAAGGTTGTTAATGTTACATCTGTCAGTTTTGAGATTAAATCTCATGAAAATAAATTTAAACAAAATCCTTCTAAACATTTTCTTCAAGGAAAAAATAAAAATCCTTCAGCATTTACATTAAATACAATTACAGAAAATCTTTGCCCTTTTTGTTCTCAGAAACATGAAGCAAATTTGTGTAACTTAAATTTGGAAGAAAGAAAGCAATCTTTATCGAAACAAGCGAAATGCTTTCGATGTTACAAAAGATTTCATAAGAGTAAGTTTTGTAAAAATTCTAATATTCGTTGCACTCTTTGTAATTCAAAGGCTCATCAAAATTCTCTTTGTAATAAAAAAGTAAAAGAAAGATCATCAAAGGAAAATAAAATTGACCTTGTTTCAACTGAAGGGGATGAAATAGGGGGAAAGCAAAATACGCAGTATGAAAAAATAACTGTTTCTTCACTTAGTTGTAAGCCAGATGAATATGTTTATTTTCAAACTTTAAAGGGAACAATGATTGGGAAAGATAAAAATATTAATGTTCGTATCTTGCTAGACAGTGCGTCGCAGCGTACGTTTGTCGGAAAGAATTTGTCAAAGCATTTAAATTTAGAGGTGACAGGACAGGAATCATTAAAAATCCATACATTTGCTGGTACGAAACCTATTGTTAATAATCATAACAGAGTTAAAATTTTCTTAAAGGATAAATTTTCTGACAATGTAATATGTCTGGAAGCTTTAGAAACAGAGAAGATTTGTTCAGATATAATACGCGCCCCAAGTTCAGAGTTAAATGAAAAAATAAAAGAAATGGGTATACAGTTGTCAGATGTTTCAAATGAATTAAATGATGGGGAGAATAAAATAGATTTGTTGATTGGTAGCGACTACTATTGGTCAATTATGACAGGGAAATATAAACGTATTTCACCAACTCTTGTTTTGAATGAAACTAAACTAGGTTGGACACTTCATGGGAAGTTCTCAGATGAAGTTTATGAAAATAATTTAGTGGGTGCAATGTATATATCTATTTGGGATAATAATGAAGATGATAAAATGTCAATTCAACTTGAAAAATTTTGGACTATAGAAGGGTTAGGGATTCAGGAAGATAATACAAATAAAGATTTGTGTGATAATGAAGTATTAGAACAATTTGAAAATTCTATTCAGTTTAAGAACAATAGGTATGAAGTTAAATTACCTATGAAATATGACAATGTTGATCTTCCGAATAATTATGATGTTGCCAAAAAGAGATTTAATAGTCTAATTAAACGATTTGTAAATAATCCTGCATTATTTAAGGAATATAAAGAAATTATTGATGAATATAAGGCTTTAGGAATAGTAGAAATTGTTGAACCGCAAGAAATAAATTCACCGAATGGTAATTTGACCTATTATTTACCCCACCACCCTGTAATTCGAAGGGATAAACAAACAACCAAATTGCGCATTGTTTTCGATGCCTCATCTCATGCTCCTTCTGAACCTTCTCTAAATGATGTACTATTCCCAGGTCCCAATTTGAACTCAGATTTATTTGATTTAATTTTGCAATTTCGAAGCAATAAAATTGCCGTAGTGGCAGACATTGAAAAGGCTTTCTTACAAATAAGTCTTGCTGAAACTGACAGAGATATAACGCGTTTCCTGTGGATCGAAGAACTCCCTCAAGATAAAAATTCCCCAATTAATTTTATAATTATGAAAATGTGTCGTGTATTATTTGGCGTCACTTCGAGTCCATTTCTGTTAGGAGCTGTAATTAAACATCATTTGAAGAGGTATGCAACTTTATATCCAGAAACTTGCTCTAAAATTGACTCTTCCATGTATGTGGACGATTTATTGTTAGGAGCACATACGGTTAATGAAGCTTTAAAAATTTCAAAGGAATCTTTAACTATTTTTCAGCAAGCAAATATGTTTTTACGTAAATGGCAAAGTAATTCTACCATTTTAAAGGAAAATTTAAAATCTTTAGGTATGAATGTTTGCGCTGATACATCAACTGACACAACCCCATTTAAAATTTTAGGGTTAATATGGGACACTGGAGAAGACATTTTTAGATTAGATAATCAAAGTCTGTTAGAATTTGTCCATTGTCAAGATAAGACCAAAAGGACTATAATTCGAGCAGCTGGAAGAATTTTTGACCCTGTTGGGTTTTTATCACCATTTACGATTTTAATTAAAATGATTTTTCAATCATTATGGGAACATGGTATCGATTGGGATCAGAATTTGCCAGAACATTTAGAGAAAAAATGGGATAACTGGTGTGCACAGATTCCCTATCTTAGTAAAATAAAAATTCCAAGATATTATTTTCAGGAAATAGACAAATACGACAATGTAGAAATTCACTGTTTTAGTGATGCAAGTATTAAGGCCTATGGAAGTGTTATATATCTGAGATATCACAACAATAATAGTATAAAAACAAGTTTTGTTACGTCAAAAAGCAGACTAGCTCCCATAAAGAAGTTAACCTTGCCCCGCCTCGAACTGATGGGTGCTCTGATTGGAGCTAGACTTGGAAAGCGGGTAATGTCTGTTCTCAAGATAAGTGAAGACAGAGTACATTATTGGAGCGATTCAAATATCGTGCTTCACTGGATCAAGAGTTCATCTAGTACTTGGAAGCCATTTGTAAGCAACCGAACATCAGAAATACAAACTTTAACAGATCCAAAGAACTGGCGACATTGTCCCGGTAGCTCAAATCCTGCTGATCGACTCACAAGAGGACTATCCCTTCTCGACCTCGAAAAAGATGACCTGTGGTGGTCAGGGCCTCCATGGTTAGTTAAAGATTCTAAATTATGGCCCAAAGAAGACAGAGAAATAGATGAAGATATGAAACAACTAGAAGCTAAAAGGAATGTGATTTTCCAAAATGTTTGTTCATCAGAACATCAGAAGCCGCTTATAGAAATTGAGCGCTTCAGTTCCTTCTTGAAGGCAGTTAGAACATTGGCAAGAGTTAGAAGATTTATTTTCAATTTAAGAAATTCAATCAAGCGTAAAGATACATTATCTGCTGAAGAATTGAAAGAAGCTGAAGAATTATTAATCAAAGAAGTACAAATGAAGAATTATAAGGAAGAAATTGAGTCATTAGAAAAAGGAAATTCTGTTAAGAAAACATCACGAATTTATTCCCTGTGTCCATATTTGGATGAAAATAAAATTTTACGAATAAAAACCAGACTTAATGAAGGCTCCTTTGATTCGAATGAGACCAACCCAATCATATTGCCGAAGAATGAAAAATTAACAGAATTGCTAATAATGCAAGAACACAGAAATTTGCTGCATAGTGGAGTTTCTTTAACGCTTGCACAAATCCGGAAGAAATTTTGGATTCCACAAGGAAGACAATCTATCAGAAAGAATCTAAGAAAATGTCTAATTTGTAGAAGATACAATGCAAAGGCAGCTGACCAGCTAACTGGGCAACTTCCGAAAGAAAGGATCTCACAATCCCCTGCGTTTACCGTTATAGGATTGGATTTTGCCGGCCCAATAATCATCAAAACAGATAGTAAAGAGACGTCAAAATCCTACATTGTACTGTTCACCTGTGCCGCAACAAGAGCAATACATTTGGAAGCAGTCAGGGATATGACTACAAAGTCCTTTATGTTGAGTTTTCGTAGATTTATTTCAAGACGCGGAAACTGTAAAATAATTTTTTCTGATAATGCATTAAGTTTTAAAGCTGCCGACAAAGAACTACAACAATTTGAAAAAATCATTAAAGATCAAGAACTTGAAGACTTCATATCAAACAAAGGCATTATATGGAAATTTATCATCGAGCGTGCCCCATGGTGGGGAGGATTTTACGAACGTCTCGTAAAAAGTGTAAAAGAACCCCTAAGAAAAATTTTGGGAAGAGCTCTCATCACATTTGAAGAATTGGCTACAATTTTGGCAGAAATAGAAGCCGTAATAAATATGAGACCTCTTACGTATACAACAAGTGATTTCGGCGAGCCAGAGCCACTTACACCGGCTCACTTTCTTCAACTCGGAAGGGAAAATATTAGTTTTCCACTACATTTTGCCGAATTAGAGAATAAAATCTCTACCCGAGAGACATTATTAAGGAGAAAAAGATACCAAACTACCTTATTGAAACAGCTGTGGACCAAATGGAAGGAACAATACTTACTGAACTTAAGATCGATCCATCAATTTAAAACTCCTGAGAGACACAAAAATCTAAAGATTGGAGATGTTGTCTTAGTGGACGGTAATGCTAAATCTAAACTGTTGTGGGACTTAGGAGTAATTCAAGAAGTGATTCTTGGCAGAGATCAGCTTATTCGAGCTTGCATGGTAAAGACTGCTCATGGACTGCTAAGAAAACCAGTTCAACTTTTGTATCCTTTAGAATTAGATTGTTGAATGTTAATTGATTTCAGTATTTGAAATTTAAATTAATTACTTTTTTTCTACTATTGTTTGAATATAAATGTGATTTATTTCTTATTATAAATTCATAGTTGAAATATCTTTTTTATGTGTGTATTTTGCAATTGTTAATTTATCCATTTAGAAAAAAGGTTTCATTGTGTATAATTATGCTTTATTTCAAATTGAAAGGATTATTGAGATATTAATAATAGTATTTAATTTGTTTATATTATGTATATATATTTAGTTTATTTTATTCAGGTCAATGTCTGGCCAGACACGTTCATGTAGCTACATGTTATTGAAGTGCCATTTTTTATTTATATTATTCATGATATTATTTTATTGTTTAATGCTTTATATGTCAGCATCTGAAGATTGAAATTTTTTTCTGTTTTATTATTTGAGTTATGATTTAAATTAATGTTTATTGTAAGAATTTAGTTTTATTGATTTATCATTATGTACTCTCATGAGTCCAGGTGGGGAGTGTGTGGGGAATCATGTTTTAACGCCAAAAGGGCGATGAATCCTGATCTTAGGTACGCGTGGCAACCCTCCCCTGGGCTCAAGATATTTTTTTGTTTTGTTTTATGTTTTTAGAGAGCGAAAAGAATTAATACGCGATGGTGTTATGACAGTCTTGATAGAAGAATAATTCTAAAATATATCGAATTTCATGTAAATATGTATCATATGTGTAAATAAGAAGATGTACAGTATTGTATAATGTATATAGAAGATGTAAAGTATTTTCTTCCAATTAAAAAGAAGTGATACCCGTTTGAAGTTATTGAATATGAATCGCCTAAATTAATTTTCTGTTCGAAATCCACTGAACCAGCCGACGCGACAAACGTTGGATACTTATTATGTTTTTTTTTTTTTTTTTTTTTTTTTTTTTTTTTTTCCAACCAAATTAACGGGTTGTCTTCCCTTGATATAAGTGGTATTACTATGTATGCAGCCAATTCATCTGAAGCTTTAATGTCTAATGTGATGATATCATTTTCAGAAGAAGGATTTTCACTTTCTGTTTTTTCACTTGTAGCAATTTCAACAAAGCACTCCCAAAATGATGAATGCACAGTTTATGACAGGGCATCATTTTTATTGAAATTTTGTGATTAATTTGGCTCAGTAATTTCAGTTTGAAAGGATATATTTATTATTTATTGCACTTTATTTTTAAATACATTTTTTAATTTATTAGCAGTTGCTCCATCTTTAAAAAAAGCTGTTTTGAATCTGGGATCCAAAATAGAGGCTAGAAAATAAAACTCATCATCATAAATTTCTGAAAAACGTTCTGCGAGTCTTTTTGGTTCTTTCATGGTTCCCACTCCAAAAAATTCTACATTATCACTTTTCCAAGTAACGTTTCAATGTAGAAATAATAGGTATTCTGAAATTAAAGATTTTTTGTTACTTATAATTTTTGTTATTTCTTCGAAAGGTCGGAGAAGCCTAAGAATACTTTCTATCATTATTAAAAAAGTTAATACATGCAAAAATATTTATTAAAAAATTTTAAGTATTCGGTTGCCGAATACCGAATATTCGGTGCACACTTTGACCTTATTTTCGGTAATCGGCGAAATTCCTGATTCAGTCAATCACTAATTTTATTTCAATATTAAAGCATTATTTTTATCTAAATCACAAAAAATAAAAACTGCATTAGCGAGGTAAAAAATACTATTGAAACAATTTGCTCTCAGTTAACATAAAAGTACTTAAACAAAAGGTTATTATTAAGCTAAATTTAGTTTTATGAAATGTGAAATGAAGTTTAAGTATGCAGTACCTTTTATCCTCAGTACCGAGTTAAATTCCTTATACATAGATAAGGATTTAAAAAAAAAAAATGAAAGAGTTATACAGAATAGCAATATTTTATATTATTTTAGCTTCATATCACTTTGAATTTTTATGATATATCCATTCTTACTTTTCTAGTATATACAGCTATAATGAACCCTACTTTCCATAGTTTTTTACCAAGTCTTATTATTCTTGCAGCAATGATTTTCTTTTAATAATACAGTTAGCTCTTTCACAATGTTTAATTTTAAATCTTTAATCACTGATATTTCAATACAGAAATTTTCTGTATTTAAATAGTGATAATACTCCAATTAAATAAGGTAAACTTAAAAAATAACTGGTGGGAATAATGAAGGATTCTGAGAATTTTAAATGCCACCTATATCAGTCACTCATCCCCAAGGGGTTAATAATATACAGTAGACTCCCTCAAATCCGCACAGCTTGGGACCAGAGGTTGTGCGGATTTTAGAATTTTGCAGATTTCTGATCATCGCTTTGTTTACATTTTTTAAACAGTAATTTGAGTGCAATTGGAACTATAACGAATGCTTACAATGTAATAAAATATTAAAATAAGTAATAAACTAAAATAGTAAAAATTTAGATAATTTATAAATTGATTAAAGTTTTAATAGGAAAGGTCAAGTTAATAATCAATAGAGTATGATTAAATATTCATTATTAAAGATTAAATGTATTTTTCCAAAATTATTCAACAAAACTTGCCTCATAAAGTTACATTACTCATTCACATCAAAATCATAAAATAAGTTTTTTTTTTTTTCAAGTTTAGCCAGGCTTAATAACAAAAAAAATCTTCATTAATGCATAAATATATTTGGTAAGAAGATTGTGATTACCAGTAATATCAGCACTATTTTGAACTTTTTCTGTAATAAATTTATTCTTCCTTCATGAAAAAACATGAACTCAGTCATATTAACAAAAATTACAAAATAAAAAACCTATGGAATTGATACATAACTAAAAAAAAAAATCAAATTCCCAATATCCAAATTGAAAGTTTCATTGTTTACATGCATAAAATATGTGCAGATTTTAGAGAGTTGTGGATATGAGGAAGTCTACTGTATATACATATGATACATATGTTTGTTGTTTTTTTGTTTATAGCAGGATTCCGTTATGAACAGGCTTTATTATAGATAATAAATTTGCTAAACATTACCATTTAAAAAAAAACTATAAAGTATTATTTGTATACAATTATGTATACATTTATAATGTAAGATGCATTTGTAACCTTCTTTTATTTCTAATTAAAAAGATTTTAACCTCTATTTAAAAAGATTTTAAATAAAATTTAAAATATTGAAAATATAATTCAATTTTAATTGAAATCATTGATTAACTCTAAATGAAAATGTTTAAGAGGCTACTTCACTCAAATGAAAAGACCCATTCGCTAATTCTAATGCTATGGGAGAAATTTATAAAAATATCTCGGTTGCATTTCAATATTTTTAGATGATTCTTTTTGCATTTGATAACTCAGATTGATCTGAATGGAGGTCGTTTTTTAGTTTTTCGATTTTGGTTGCAGATATTTTTTTATGGGATTGCTTTCGCTTTCCAAACCGGTTCCAAAAATGAAAGCGTCCCTGTAAAAAATAACTGTAAACAAAATGAAAAAAGTAACTAACGTCATGCATACAGTTCGATCTCGGATATCCAAAGCCAAAAAATCATTTAAAAATATTGAAATGCAACCGAGATATCTGTATAAATTTCTTCCATAGGATTAGCATTAGTGAATGGGTCTTTTCATTTGACTGAAGTAGCCTTTTAAGATATGAAAGAAAAAAAAAATGCTAAAACTTCTTGTGACTTTATTCAACCTTCTATTTGATTAATTCCTGTTTGCATGTCTGAAATTAGTCATGTCATAAAAACAGAGGCACAATACCAAAACTTTCTTGATAAAAATGAATTTTCAAATATTTGTGCTTGTTTTTATAACTGAAGCCAAGACTGCTAGACGAGTCAGGCCCTGGTAATGTTTAACCACTCTACTACTCTCTGTTTGGGTCTGAATTTAATTATTAAATACTAGCAGCCTTCGCCCGCTACGCTGGTCAGTTTTTTTAAAGAAACTTTGAATCAAACGAAATTTTTATATCATAGTAATTTTTAGTTTTATATCGTATTTTAGACTGTCTGTCATCGGTGAAAAGTCAGTCATCTAAACGGAAAGTTCAGTGTTAGTCACCAATGAATGACGTAGCGCTCAACATGTTAACAATTTTAATCACATAAAAATTCATTCAGCGGAACCTTTAAATTAAAGCCAACCTTTTGTAATTGTGTTCATCTGATTTAAAACATCTCCATAAGTATTCAATTAAACAACGTAGAATGCTATATTTCACTTGTTACAAAATTTCTGAATAATTATCCAACTAACAATGTAAGTTCCATTAAAATCTATCTAGTAGAACTTAAGTTATAAGCGTCCGGAGTGAAATTTCACTTTGCGTTTTATATATATTGAGATAATTAAATGTAGCTTACATAATCACGTTAACTGATTATAGAACTCACTTTCAAAATTTTAGGTTCAATAGATTTTTTTGTACGATAATTAATACGAAATCCAGACTTTCTTATATATATATAGGTTGAAAATTACCGCTTTTTTGCGCCGAAGACATCGCCAAATGAAAAAAATATATGGTATCTCACGAACTACTGAACTTAAAAGAATTTGCTTAATATCATTCGATGCAGCATGAAAAAATACACTAAAATATGGTATCAGTTAAAAAATAACTACAAAATCTGATCTATATACATAAGGATTGAAAATTTCAGGTTTTTGCGCCGAAGTCATCGCCAAATTAGGAAAATATGAAGTAGCTCACGAACTACTGGATTTAAAAGAATTTACTTAGTAACATTCGATTCAGCATGAGAAAATACACTAAAATATGTTATCAGATGAAAAATAACTTCAAAAGCCTATTTTTCAGGAATTTTTTAAAAGTTCGTTCTTTTTTTTACCCCCCTTAGGGGTGGAATTTTCGAAAATCCCTTCTTAGAGGCACTCGATGTTATTAGAAGTATTTTTACCCTAATTTTCAAGATTTTTGGTTCGGTAGATTTTTTTGTGCTGTGATTAATACGAAATCCAAACTTTCTTTTATATATATAGACTAGTTTGGCCTAGGCCAATCTAGTTTGGCCTAAAATCGGGTTTGGCCTGTAACATATATATAGATAAGGATTGAAAATTTCAGGTTTTTGCGCCGAAGACACCGCCAAATCAGGAAAATGTGATGCATCACACGAACTACTGAACTTAAAAGAATTTGCTTGGTATCATTCGATTCAGCATGAAAAAATACACTAAAATATGTTATCAGTTGAAAAATAACTACAAAAGCCGATTTTTAAGGAATGTTTTTAAAGTTCGTTCCTTTTTTTAACCCCCTTAGGGGTGGAATTTTCAAAAATCCCTTCTTAGCGGCACTCGATGTTATCAGAAGTATTTTTACCCCAATTTTCAAGATTTTAGGTTCGGCAGATTTTTTTGTGCTGTGATTAATACGAAATCCAGACTTTCTTTTATATATATAGATTATTTATTTAAATTAATATCCGCCTCTGGTGACCAATTTGGTCTCCCTTAAATTTATGCTAAGCTTTGAAATATTTTACTTTTATTCATAATTTTATTTACTTGTGTAGTTTTACTAAATCTGCAGATTATGATAGAGAAATGAACAAATCTATGCGATCAAGGCAACATTCAGGGGAATATTCTGTTAATATTTTGTTCTGGTTGGCGCGATTAGCGAAGAAATCCCAAAATAGCGCCGAAAAACCATTTTTCATTTGTTAATTTAATGAAAAAAAGTGTTTTGAAAAAGATATTAAACGAATCCCTGTGTGCGATTGCCAATCACACTTATACACTTTTTTTTTCTTTTTTTTATACTACTTTGCTATCCCGTCAACCAATTTCGCCAAATTATACAAATCGCCAAACTAATAGCCCAATTATACATATTGACGTAATTTTTATTTTAAATAACGAAAAAAACAAATAATTAGTAGAATATTAAGAAAAATATTAATAAAAAGTCGAAATAAAAACCATTTAATGACATTTTAAACACGTGAATCGTATTTAATGTCATTGAATGCGACATTCACGATCATCCATTATTAGCATTTAATCTGATAGTTTGGGGATAATTTTTTGGTCGACGGGATAACCTAGTAGTACCTTTTTTTTATTAGAATGAATGATAAATTAATTGCAAATATTTTTTCATGACAATGATTTTTCCTTCACATTCAAAAAATTTCTTTTTTAGTGATGGTAAAATAACTGCAGATGAAAAAGATATAATAGTAAGGCTAAAACTCAGATTTAATGACTGCTTGGCATATGACTTGGCGGAGGCTCAATAAGTACGCTAATTCCAGATAGAGTGTAAAGAAACAATTGGTACCATTTGATTATTCCATCGATCAATTTCGCCAAATTATACAAATGGATATAATTTTTATTTTAAATAACCAAAGAATTAAAAAATTACTAAAATATTAATAGAAATAGAGATAAAACATCGGATTAAAATTAGTTGACGACGTAACAATTATGCAAAACATATTTAATGTCAAAAGAATGTGATATTTACGATCATCCATTATTGACATTTAAACTTATACTTTGGCGACAGTTTTTTGGTCGATGGGAGATCAATATTGCCAAATAATGTAAACAAATTATATAAACAATAATATTGCCAATAATATTTAGGTGCAGATGTCATCTACGGATCACGTTGGCACGATTACAACAAAATTGCGATTTTATGCCTCACGTGGTAATCCAGTAATAGTCGTTTATTTATCAGTAAACTATTTCATTATTTTTCTTTTCTATTTTAAAATTATACAAATTGTTTTGTTCCATAATTACTAAGACTTAATTTATTTATTATTACTATTTCAGATTACATTTTCTTGGCAACGGGAAAGAAAAATGGTTATTTTTTATCGGAAAAATTTTAATTGATTCTGTATGAAAAATAATGAAATTTTGAATTATTAAGAAAAATATTTGTATAAATCAATTAAAAATTAGCCTATGTTCACCGGAAATAGTGTAGCTTTCCAACGGTGAAAGAATTTTTAAAATCCGTCAAGTAGTTTCGGAGCCTATTCAATTCAAACAAACAAACAATCAAATCTTTCCTCTTTATAATATTAGTATAGATTATTATCATCACCAAGATTATTATTATTATCATTACCATAACTGCAAAAACAAAAACTTTATTAGCTATAATTAAAAAATGTATTTATTTATTTGGCATAAAATTTTGTATTAGAAAATAAACTAAAATTTTTCTAAATACTATAAAAAAAAAGAAGAAAAGATAGTTAATAGAAAAATGTTCATGGTAATTGTTAAATGAGAAAAGTAAAATGATTGTGAATGTACAAAAAAAGGATACAGTAGACTCTTTTAAATCCGCACAGCTTGGGACCAGAGCTTTTGCGGATTTTAGAATTTTGCAGATTTCTGGTCATTGCTTTGTTTACATTTTTTAAAAGGAAATTTGAATGTAATTAATAATGAAATCAAAAGTATAATGGATGCTTACAATATGTAAAATATTAAAATAAGTTATAAACTAAAATAATAAAAAATTAGATAGTTTTTAAAATGATTAAAATACTAAAAGGAAAGGTCAAGTTAATAATCAATAATGTACAATTAAATATTCATTTTAAAAGAGGAAATGTGTTTTTTCTAAATTATTCAATGAAACTTGCCTCATAAAGGTACATTACTAATTCACATCAGGATCATAAAATAATGAAACTTTATTTCAGGTTTAGCCAGACTTAATAACTAAAAAAGCTTGATTAATACATAAATATATTTGGTAAGATTGTGATTACCATTGATATCAGCAATATCTTGATTTTTTCAGAAATAAATTATTCTTTCTTCATGAAAAAACATGAATTCAATAACCTTAACAAAAATTACAAATTAAAAAATATATGGAATTGATATAAAACTAAAAAAGTCAAATTTTGCACCTACATCTGAACTGAATGTTTCATTGTTTACATCCGTAAAATATGTGCGGATTTGAGGGAGTCTACTGTATATGTAAGTGTAACGGCAGATCCTAAAGGGAGGTCACGGGCAGGCTCAGACTGGCCCGCTGGCCGGTGCACTATTGTCTCAAGAAAACTTTGCACGCCTAAATTCTTAAGCTGCTCAAATATTCTTTCTCTTATTGAACACATGTATTCTGACTAGTGCACTAATTTTTGAGAATTCATTAAGGGAATAATTCTCACTCAACAGACAAGCAGCACAAGAAGTTTTTTTTTTTTTTTTTTTTTTTCACAACAAAAAAATTAAAGATAGATCGAAACAATTTTAGAATAGGAAACCAAAGTAATCATCTCTGCATATGATTGAGAGAGAAAACATGCACTCAAGAAAAATTTTAATAGCCATGGCGCCCTGGGTTAGATTTTCACCGAATAATTTGCAAATTATCAATACTTTAGGTCTTAATACCTTGTTTCTTCCTTCCCCTTTAAAGTCAGACCTGAATGCACCTATAATTAAAACCATGCTTTATGAAAATAATTTGAGAAAAAAAAAGACAAAAATATCAGATGGTAAAAAACATTTTGTTGTTGATTTGAAAACATGATCTTTGTTTACGAGGAATCTAAACCTGTTGACACTTTTGGACTCTGCAAGCTTTGGAATGAAACAGCGAGTGATTTTTTTTTTTTAATTCACAAAATCTACAACATAATTTTTGATTAGTAATATTCACTCTATTTAATGACAAACTTTCCGTGGTTAAATAACTATAAGGAAATTCTAGTATGTATTTCAAATTTAAAAATGTTAAATTTAATCATGGAAAGATCTATTATTTTAAAAAAATGATGATTATATTGAGAAATTGTAATAGGTTTTTTTATATAATAATAATTAAGCACGCTGGACAAAATCCTGCAACTTCGAGGAATAAAATCCGTGAGACATTTCTCTTGATTATCGAAATTTAAATATTTCCCTTGAACTCTAATTATCAGGGGGATCATGGGCTCATGAAAAAATACCTGAAATTTTAGCGAGAAAATGTTTCTGTATGGGAACAAGGGGGAAAGACAACATATTTATAACAGGAAGGCCAAATTACATAATATATAAACTTTAATTATGTTTAGCAATCTTATGAAATTGATATTTTATTTTAAGAATTGAACTATCATAAAAACTGGAATTTTGGTACAGTAAATTTACAAAATACCTGAATTGAGGTATATAACCTGAACACAATCGCCCCTGAATTATCAAAAGAATTTTGCAAATCATGGAAAGAGTGTTCTGTAAATTATTTTAGTGTAATAAAGTTAATCTTTATTAGACCATTTCTTTTTTGTATAAATTTTGGATACTTACGTATTAACGCCACTGCAGCTACAGATTTGATGGTTTTTAAGTATCCCCAATCTATGCCTAAAATTTTTGCGACAAATCATAAAATAAAACACTTTCAAAATTCAAAACACATTATTTAAAAACAAAGCAGTTAGTCGGATTTCAGTGGAAAATGGCCTGATATAGAGTTTAACTCCTGTATCATCGCTCCTGAAAAAAATAAAATTGCATCTTGATCTGTTTTTGTGTAAAACAGGCATAAAAAATCAGCAAACAACAAGGCAACAAGAAATCCAAACGATAACTGTATGCGCGTGCAAACAACGAGATTGCTCTTTATTGCAGGGTTTGAAAAAGCCCAACCCACTGGGCCCAGTAGTCTAAAACCTGGGTTTTTTAGGGCTTTTTTGAAAAAACCCGGGTTTTTACGGGTTTTATTAAAAATTTTTAGAGAACTCTTCAAATTTCTAATTTTTACATGATGCACAGTACCTAAATTTTTCATTTATCAGTGAAACAAAGGTATAATTTTGCATTAAGTATAGATTAACAATAAAAATAAATATATAAAAAGAAAATATAAATATATTTAAAAAGATTATTTTGCATCTCATAGAACTAGATTACTGGAAGAATGATATATTAAACCAAGTGCAACTGAATTTCTTTATATAAATCTTAAGTTAAACAGACTAATTTATGCAATTTCTTTCATTTATTTCAATAGTTTAAAGCAGCAACATTTATGTAAATATTTTTATGAAGAAAAAAATAGAAGTCACACAATTGAAGCAACATTTATATTGCAATAGTATTAAATTGGATTATTTTAAAGTCAATGTCAGTCATATCTATAAAGTTAGATCGTAAATAGCAATACACTTTAACTAGTTTACTTTTGTATGCCATCTGTAAGCAATCATTTAAAGTATCTGGATACATTTTAGATTATATTTTATTAGGGTTTTTTTAAGTTAAAGAAATATGGTTCAGAATGTTTGAAAACAAGGTACTTATACTACTAAATACAAATTAAAATAACTAATTGATTACAAAAAGTTTATAAATCAATGATAATAATAAACATTATAATTTGCTTTTCCAAAAATTAATTACAGTAGACTCCCTTAAATCCGCGTCCCTAAAATCCGCGAACGCCAGAAATCCGCGCATTTTTTTCAGATGTAAACAATGGAATTAAAGATGGCGCTGAAGTCAGTAGCTATTGCAATACCAATAATTCTTTAAATATATATACATTTAAATCCTTTTCAACTTCTTCTTTTTTTTAAATGTCAATTAAAATTCAATGTGCTATTCAAATGAATGTCCTTCAATTTAAATTCTGCAGTGTTAAATAATGTTTCCTAGACTTACGATGATCGATATTTAATCGAATTAATCATTATCGTATTGTAGTTGCAGAGTAATATAACTTTCAATGACCC
Source organism: Maratus speculifer (assembly GCA_964019185.1). Lineage (NCBI taxonomy): Eukaryota > Metazoa > Arthropoda > Arachnida > Araneae > Salticidae > Maratus > Maratus speculifer. The sequence continues at coordinate 27,235,970 of OZ025293.1, forward strand.
TTTGGTAGAGTTTGCAATTCGCGTGGCAGGATAAATTTTGCTATATAAAATTTATTATTTCAATAGTTCTATAACTATTTTCGTATCCCCGCTAGTTACGAAACGAATTTGAGATTTACATCCGGTTTATTAATTACGATGATCGATATTTAATCGAATAATCATTATCGTATCGTAGTAGCAGCGTAATTTTTGCTTTATAAAATGAATATTTTTTTAATTAATCAAGCTGTTTTTGTTTATTAACAAAAGCAAATATTTTTCTTTATAAAAAAGATTGATTTTTCCTCATCATTATTTATATTCAGTATTGCATCTAAATTATTTACTTTATTTTAATATTTTTCTAAAATTTTATTTTAATTAATTTTTTTTGTAATAATAACTTGTTTTTTAATTATTTATTTATTTAAATATTTTACTGAATTATTTTAACTTTTCAATTTATTATATCCATTGATTACAATGCTTAACTACCAATCAAATTATTATTTCAAATATGTAAACAAATCAATGACCAGAAATCCGCAAAATTCTAAAATCCGCACAACCCCTGGTCCCAAGCTTTGCGGATTTGAGGGAGTCTACTGTATTAGTAATAATTTTAATAATGAAATTATCATTTAAGTACTATACTCAAACTTTTTCACTCTTTTTTTCTTTCTTTTTTTTTTTTTTTTTTTTTTTGTTATAACAAGATTCCCAGAAAAACATGACTAGCAAATTCCTTGATTTTCCATGACCAAATCTCAAAAAATTCCCTGACTTTACCAGATCAAATCTCAAAAAATTCTCTGACCAAATAAACATACAGCGAAATTTGATACTTATTTTCACAATCTTTTGCCAAAATTAGCAATTTTCTTTCTGCAATCATACTTCAATCTTTTTTTTTTGGCCCCAACTGTTTGATGAATTTTGTGTCATTTTTCATTTTTTCACTCAAATGTTTTCCATGATTTTTTTAGAAAATATTTGTAAATTCCCTGACTTTTCCTTTGATTTTGAGATTTTCCTGACTTTCCATGACTACTTTGAAATTCCCTGACTTTCCATGATACTAGGAACCCTGGAAATCTGTCAAGATTTTTGTGTTGAAAATTACTGTATAAACTTTCATTGAACATTGAAGAAGAATAATAAATGTTGCGATTAATCTTAAAAGCTATAACAATACAAGCAATCAGGACGGGGATCACATTTCAACTGCCATCTTTAAATATACATTAAGATTTAAAGCACTTGGGTGCATTTTAAAATATATAGCCAAAAAAATCTTCGTTATTTACAAACTAATTTTTTTTTTATGGTCATTTTATCAATACTTAGAAATTCTTTTAAATACGGTTAGTTTGAAACATATTTAAATTGGCATTTATCTTTTTATTCTCATATCTTAGATTAAATAATGATACAGTTGTGAAAACACGAGAAAATTTGAAAAAACCCACAAATGGGTTTTTTGATAGGTTTTTTCAAGTGGGCCCGCCCGAAAAAACCCACCCGGGTTTTTTCGGGCTGGGCCCACTTCGGCGAACCCTGCTTTATTGGCACATCAGTACAATTTATGCTGCAGTAGCGTTAATACACTACCACAGCATAAATTGCGCTGTACCAAATTTTGTAATAGTGAAACATAAATTTAGCATTTTGTATATAGATAAAGTCATGATTTAAGGCTAGAACAAAATGCCTCTTGCTACAAAATATCTGACTCGCAAAAGTAATAACTGTCAGATTGTAACAGAAATTAAATTTATCTCATATTTAACTTATTGATAAACAAATCTTATTACGTTAAAAAAATATTTAATTTTTAACGAAGGTTGAACTTTTTGCAGCATTGCAGAAACTCTATTTCGCGCGTAGCAAAAAAAAAAAATTCTTAGTTTTCAGTTACCAATTTCTAGAGCATCAATGGTGATAAGTGGAATGAAAGGGGTTATTCTGAACTAATTATGCCAAAAATAATCATAAACTCTAGGAATCAGACTGAGCATAATGTTTATTAATTATTATTGTGTATAAATTATGCTTTCGAAGTCATCTACATTAAAAAAATTATATCAACTTTGAATTTTCAATTAGTAACACCCATTTTTGACATTTTATTTGAGTTTCTTGGATCCAAATGGACCAGGAAATGATTGTATATCCATATTATCTTAAATCTTGATACAGCTGGAAGAGCATGATTTTGAGGATGATATAATTGAACCCATTTCAAAAACAATAATTTATATCTTCATGAAAGTCATCTGATTTTTATACTAAATTGACCCAAACATATTACAGGTTTCTTTCTCTATTCAAAAAAGTTTTTTTAATTATTTAAACTATTAATAAATTTATATTAAAATCAATGTGAAATATAAAAGCAGTAATTCTTGATTACGCCCATTAATAACTACTTTGCGTATAAAAACAGCAAAAAATGTTGATTTTCTTAAAAATTTCAAAACAAATAAATCTTTTTTCCTTATAAAAGGTATCAAGTTGAAAAGCTAATAAAAAAATCAACAAAACTAAGTATTTTATTACGAAAATAAAGTAATTGTAAAAAAAAAAAAAAGAAAAAAAGAAAAAAAAAACCATTTTTGCCTGTGTAAAAACAATAAGGACAGCAAATAAATTCAACATAGTAACCAAAGGAACTAATATTTTTTCATATATTAATGCAACCACCTCTGAAGTTTAATGATTGCAAATATTCCACCATTCCTCGACATCATTCATTTTTGCACTGTTCGGGATTGTGTTTGTGCTATTCATCCTTAATTATAGACTTGGGTTCTGATGATGAGAAAAAATGCCTTCCTTTTTGATAAACTCAATCTTCTAGATCTCACCATAAGTTATTGATAGGATTTAAAACTGGATTTCTGAGCACCAATTGCAAGACTTCAATATTTTTCTTGTGGAACTAATGTTTTGTGGAAAGGCACATTATCTCATTGTTATAGCCATCCCTTTTTTTTTTTCCCCTGCCAGAATTGTATCAACAAATGAGAGATGGCCAGAAAGAGTTTGTACATGTGTCTTTCAATTAAATTTTGCTAAAAACATATACAAATGGCTCCACATCTTTGAACAAAAAGCAGCCCCATGTTGCAATTGATCCACCACCTAACTGATGTTTTAATAAAATCTTTTTTTTTTTTCTTAAATCTAGAGATGGGACGAATATTCGGCCACTATTCGGTATTCGGCCCTTTTGCCGAATATTCGGTTGGCCGAATATTGAAGGCTTGTTGACCGGATACTTCGGCCGAATACCTGTAACCGAATATTTAGAGATATCTTGCCGAATATTGCTAAAATCTCGCCGAATAGTGAAAGATATCTTGCCAAATAAATTTCGGATTTAAAGAATTTCATTTTTTGCAATTTTTTTTTCCCCTCTAATCCCAATTGGCTACTTCATTTATGAAGTCATTCTCACTCTTACTTACAAAATATTATTCAGATGTTATTCAGATACTAAAAAATATACAGCCTTTCTGTATTTCCTATAAAAGTTAGTGATATTCTAGAAAATGCTGCCCAAGTTGGAGATTTAATTGTACGGGAAATGTCATCATTAGAGAATGATATATTACAATTCAAAATATAAAAATACTGCCTTATTCTAAAACGCTCAAATATTTATTAATGTCTGCAAATTCCATGCACATATAAAAAAGGCTCTTATGAAATTCATAACTTATTTTCTATAAAGTAAGAAATGAAAAAATTTATTCACTAGGTGTGTTAATGAAGATTCATTTTCAAAATTAAATATAATATATCACCATTCCAAATACAACGATACATCTGAAAGCTGAACTGGTGTCAAACTCGATACACATTAGATGACACAACTTGCTTTATGAAGATGGTTTTATAAATATTGTAATATAAATTCTAAATACTCAACAAAATAATTTTTTCATTCTGTAGTTTTCACTTTTAAATAATTATTTGCATAATTACTGACTTAAATATGTAACATTATTATGTATATATTTTTAATTTAATCTTCCTTCCTTCATGTTGTTATCAATTTCTGTTTATCCTTTTAATGCTTGTTGAATAAGTGGAATATTGAAGTTGAATATTGTATGTGCCGATTAAAATGTCAAAGATATTGTTAACATATGCATTCTACTTTAAGTATAACCTTTTGCTTTAACGTAATTTGTAATTTAATATTTTGCATCAGATTTCAGAACAGTCTCATTCTTACAAATTTGCTTATCACTAGGGACACAAACTCTAAATGATCAAATTTACTTCATTAAAGGTTACTTCAGAAAATATGTCCTTGTGAGTTCTGAGAGAGAGAGAGATTAAGAATATTATTGATTTTTGGATACAAGAAGTATCAATTGATAGTACAAGTTGAGTACATTCTTCATATTTTAATGGAAATATTTTCCCATCTTGACTTACTGAAAATCAATTTGATGTACATTAGAATAAAGGATATAATGCAATTTCATAATTTTTTTGTGTTAAAATAAGTTTTTCAAATTTAAAAATACATTTAAAAGCACATTTAAGAGTAATAATTATTAATGAGTTCCTATTTTTTAAATTATATATAAAAATTTATTTTCTTTATTGGAAAAAAAATTTCACTATTCGGCCGGCCGAATATTCGGTATTCGGCCTAAAATTTGGCCGAATATTCGGTATTCGGCTATTCGGCCAAATCACTATTCGTCCCATCCCTACTTAAATCATCTCAATAATATTTTCAACCACACAAGTGATGACTTGGGACAACAAACTGCTGCAGGTTACTTTCTCTGATGAAAATAAGTGAAACTTGAATGGTCCTGATATTATAAAAATTTAATTAAATCCAATTGATTTTTTAAATCACCAGATTATAAAACATTCACCTTTTATATAAACATTTTAATAAAATTTTTTAATTTTATTTAAGAAAGGTGTTATAATAAAAATGACATTGACATGTTTCAGAACCGTCAAACAAGTTCCATTATCATAATATAAATAAAAATAAAATTTCAAAATATTTCACAGTCAATACAAATGACACGCGACAATGAGATAACAAAAAACCTGTGCTCTTTTGTAAAAAATTAAAATATAGACCATGATCTAAAATGTAAATAAAAATAAAATTTCAAAACTATTGTGACAATTTGAAAAAAAGAAAAAGAGATCTTCTCAAAACAGTTAATTGACGTAATCATTGAAGCATTAGACTGCTTTTCGTTCAGTGACGTTGAGTCACTTGTGTATATTTCCGAAAATTTTAATTCAAACATATATATACAAACTCTTTTTGACCATCTTTCATTTGTTACAACACTTCTAGCATGAAAAAAAAAAAAAGAAAGAAAGAAAGGATTAACAGCAAGATAATGCACCTATCCACACAAGCCGTAAAGGCATTCAGAATTCTCTAAGGTGGGACTTTCCTCAATAATATACTTTATGCAATAATTTTTTTAACATGCCAGTTTTGAGGCAATATAATGTAAAGTTAACATCCAAAACAATGCAACTTGGATCAAATTCCCAACAAAAATTCTATGTATTGCTGACAATTTGCACAATGTTGAATTAAAACTGAACATCCTAAAGAATCTAAGCGTAGGAAAAATCAGTCCTCTAGATTAGAGGATAAAGACTTGCCATGAGCAATGCCCTTCGAAATTTAAGATAAACTAAAAAGCTTTTATATGCGAACATTTAAAAAAAAATTAGAGGGAAAAAAAAGTTTTTTTTTTAATTTACCTAATTTTTCTTTTATATATTAAACTTATATCTCAAATAAATATAACTGAAGTAAACTTACTTGTTTTTGTTTATATGTGTTTTCTTTTTCTTGATTTTTATAATTTTTTTTATATGTAACAAAAGCATTGACCGGGAGGATTTCCTGTGTGAGCGGCCGAACACTGTGTGCCAGGCGCTACCCGCACTAGAAACTCTCCAAGCGTTATGCCTTTATTCACATATAATTACAAACATATTCTTCTGTTGCCATTGTCACATCTCACTTTTTTTTAATGGGAGATCTTCTTGAAGAGAAATCTTTAGCATGCAGGGTCACAGTTGATGCCGGGATTTGTCTATGCCTGTGATGATTCTCATAGGGGAGTGCCGATTCTGCCAAAAGGGTGCAATCTGGACGAATTTCTTTTGCAGTAGCTTTTATCCCAATACATTGTTGGCACAGCCGACACAATTCCTGTGTAGCGGTTTAAATTCTAAAAAAAAAAAAAAAAAAATTAAGTAAACAGATAAATAGATTTTGAAAAATTAAAGAAAATGTATTATTTACTTCTAAATTTTACTGCAACACTTACCTGAAAGAGATCTTTAAGGCTTTCATGCTTTGCCCTAATATTGAATTCTAGACCCAACATTTCACAAACTTCTAGAAAATTTTTCAATATTTAATTTATACATACTTTTTCCCTTAAATGAAACTTTTTCGAAAATTTACTAAAAAAAAAAAAACATACTTATTAATATTGATAACAATAGCTTTTTTTTAAAATCAAATTTAACTTCTTGAAATTCATCTTTGTAAGCCTGGTAGAACTGTTCATTCAGAAAAAAAATTTAACAAACTGGATCCCGATTGACAGTTCACCTTATACAATTTGGCAGGAAAGTGTTGTTCATTTGTTGTTATTATTCCCATCCATCATTTCTCTCTTAACTCTGTCAATCTCAATATTATGGAAACCAACAGATGTTACATCATAATATGTAAGAAAAGCATGCGGATAGCTTGCCCTAGCTGAAATGTTAGCTATTGTCCTCATTTGTATTAATATTCATAGGAACCCCATTAAATAAATCAACTAACTACACCCGAAGCGAATGTAGTTTTCCCAGAATTAACCGTCCCCTGTAGTGCAACCCATCTATGTTTAGGCTTTCCAATCTGATAAGCATAAAGCAATTTACTTAACAATGGTAGTAGTTTAAAGAGTATTTTTATATGAATTAAATTTTAACAAAATACTTTCATATAATAAGGGTACTAGATAAACTACAGGGCTGAACAAAAGTATTCAAGTATGTTTTGATCTATTAATATTAATTGTTGAAAGAAAATTTTCAACTAGTTAGGCGTTTTCTTGCAAGACTAAATTTACTCATTATGTAGTATATATATATCAATCGGCAAATCAAATATGCGGCTGTTCAAAAGTATTAGAATACATATTTGGCTGTGAACAGTAACACCTTATTTCTATAGATAATGATGTTTTGTTAATGATTTCAGGAAGAGGAAGTGTAAGAAAGTGTTCCATAATCTATGCTTAAGGCATAATTTTCCTTACTTGTTTAACTTAAATGAGTTCAGAAAATTCATAAACTGTGTTATATTTATTTGGTACTTATTCAATTTCATTTAATTTAAATAAAACTTTTAGCAAATAAAATACTTATTTGAGTAGAAAAAAAATGGAGGGAAATTTGGCAGATATATGTTTTCATATTAATAGGTCTACAAAATTGACTGTTTTAAAAGTAAAAAAACTTTAATAAAGTATTTTTAAATATATTTTTTCCGTGAAGGATTGTGAATATATCTTGCAGGAATTAGAAGGAAATATTGTAGTGTTGCGTATTGATTGAAAGGAAAAAAAAAAAATCGACAAGCATGTACAGTGAAACTCCAAATAAGGGACACTCCGAATAACGGACACCTCTATTTAAGGGACAAAAGTTCCGGTCCCAGTCCCTTGATATAGGCCGAGTAATGTATTTACCTCTGAATAAGGGACACCTGAAAATGCGATGAAAGGAGCTGGTTTTTGCATTTCAGATAATGAAGTAGCCAGTGATGAAAACAAAAATAGATTTTTGAGAGCTTATCAAACAGACAGGCAGTCATGTTGATATGACTCAATTGATGTGCATTTATTTACCCACAATTAGTGTTTTTATCCCCATCAAAAGTAGTGCTGAAAATTGTAAGGATGACTATGAAACTGAAGAAGAAATGGAAATTGTGAAATAAAGAACTTTACAGATGTTTTAAAATATGCAAAGTTCAATACTTTTTTAGTAAATGTTGCTGATAATGAAGGATTGAAATTTATATGCATGGTAAATGAACACTTGAAAGATTTGTAATGAAAAATTGAAATCTGCAAAAGAATCACTTTTGATTGATTAAGTAAGATTCTTTTAAATGTTAATGCACATTTTACATGTATGAAATATTTGTGTAAAAAATGTAAATCAATAATTCTACAAATCTTTTAATGAAGTAATCGATTAAAAATTTCAATGAATTAAATATCTATTTGTTGTGTCTGATTAACGTAATTCATATCCTTCTGGTACATTTAAACTTCACCTTTAATTTAATGTTATATTTTATGTCTATCTGAAAGATTAATTTAAAAAAAAAGAAAAAACTCCGAATAAGGGACACCTCTATTTAAGGGACAAAAGTTCCGGTCCCATGGGTGTCCCTTATTTGGAGGTTTCACTGTATATCACAAATATTTTTCAAAATATACAATGTCTTTTTTATAAAATATTCTAGTATACTTATCATAATGATAAATAAGCTTTAATATAAAAATATACAAACAGTTTACAAGTATTTGAAAAGCAGGCATGATTCTAGCACAAGAAATATTACTATTCACGTAACAGACAAAAAATTATACGAAATATTGAACAAGAAGTAATCGGACAGATTATTAAATAGAAAACAATTACAAAACACTTACGTAATATATTTCTTTCATTTACATTCAAGTCTGGATAGCGCAAAGATTTCTGAATTTTCTATTAAAAACAAATGATTAAGGCTAATTTAAATAAAGCATTTGGCATTTAAATCAAATGTGATAAAGCAGCAAAAATGGTAACCATACATTCACTTGAAAGATGCCAATAATATGTGCGTGAAGTTGCGCAGATAGAAGATTTTGGGCGGTAATGTCCCTGACGTCATGTTGGAATGCCCTATACGAGTTTTTAACTCTCGGTTAAAAATCCAAATTCGGAGTTACTGGACCTGTGGTTTAACTCTCGGTCGAAGTTCTTTATGAATACGACCGTAAAGGAGAGCTTGGACAGCGCATGCGCCTGTTGTCGGCTCCCTCTTCGTTTGGCATTCAGCGGCAACTCCTCGCCAACGCGCTGAAAATGAAATGAGCGGGGGGTTTCTCTATGCTGATGTAAACACATCAATTCTAAAAATATGTATGTGTGTGTGGGGGGGGGGGGGGAGGGGGTCGGTTTATTATTTCGTGAAGAAAAAGAGAGGGGGGGGGGGGTGAGAATCATTGTTTATGTTGTGAAAAAAAAAAAAAAAAGTGGGGAAAAATTGGATTTAATTTTTATTATGTCGTTTGATTCATGCAAACTTTTCAATCAACATTAGTCATATAGTTAGTTAGCATAATGTTTTATTTTGTCCGTCTGTATCAATGCTATTTATATAAAAATAATTCTTTTAATTTTATGATAGCAAAATTCATCCATTCAAACGGTAAATTAATTAGAATCAATTTGTATTATGTTATAAAAAGAAGCGGGAGGGGGGGGGACATAATCAATTTTTATTATGTAATTTAATTCCTTTTAATCATCGTTAATCATGTTATTTAATATAATATTTTATTTATTTCATCAATTTGTATCAGTGTAGTATATTTAAAAATACTTAATTTAATTTTATAATATAAGGTTTGAAAATTATTGTACATTACTAATTATTGTTAATTAATTTATTAATAATCGTAAATTAAGATTTTAAATGCAGTATGTAATTATTTGTAACGGTATATTTCTTAGCACTTTTATCTAATATATTGTGAATATTATGTGTTCATAAGCCTTTTTTTATTGTTTAAGTTATAAAAAATTCAAATATTTTTCTACGGTCTCTAGCTTCAATACCCATTTTCGTTTTTGTTTTGTTTATTTATTCTTATTATTTTAAACTTAATTCTTTCAAAATAATTATCCTTAAAGCAAATAAACGTATTCTCTTTATCTAATACTGGATATTTTCAATCTGTTCCACTCGATTTTTGAAGATGAAATAAGAAATTTGAATGGTAATTTTATGTGATAAAATACAATTAAAAGTTTTTTGTTTGCATGATATATTATTAATATTTTTTATTAGCAAAATTTATCGTGATTCAAACAAGTGTTATTTCATCATTTATTTGGGGGGGGGGGTGCATATATAGAGAGTGTAATAGTTTATTAAATGTTGGTGCATCTTAAAAATTGGTTTTAAACATCAATTTTGTCAGGAAATTTTGAAGTTCCTGGAAACATCAATAGAATTATCTAAAAAAATAATTTACTATTTTTAATTTTTACTTTTAAAATGGTGAAATAAATAAATATTACGCTTTGTTACATTTCTGAAATCTAAAATCAGGACACTTATAAAAAATATACTTAAAAATAAATTCAATTAATGGAAATATTATGCCTTTAATAATTACAATAATGATCAAAAAGACTTATAATACTCGTCTTACATCTCGAAACTTACTGCTATTTTTTTTTAATTCTTTTTAATCAGTTTCGTATTGCTATTTTTTAAAATTCTTTTTAATCAGTTTCTTATCTTAACTCTTGTAGTGACATAAAACATGCCAGGTAAAAAAACTGCTTTAAATTATAATTTTTGACGAGCAACCATGGTTTGGTTTGGTTTGGTTTTATTTTGTGTCGGCCGATTATCTACTCGAGGGATATAAGCCCAGGGGGGAGTGCCTTTCGTGGGGGTCTTTATAAGGTAACTTAACCCTTAGTTACGCAAGGCTCGAAGAAAACCACGAAAACTCCGAACGGTTAGGTCGACGGCCGCGATTGAGTTCGAACTCAGCACCTGCCGTTTACCAATTGAGACGTCAGAACCTCTCGGCCACTGGTGGGGCACGTGCAGCCATGACTAATGTCAAATAGAAATTACAAATTGAAAGTCTTCTCTACAAACACCACTCCCACGATAACACACTACAACGATCTAACTTTCAACAATTTTCTTTAGAACCTTATTTTTTCTTTGTAGCACATAAAATTTTATTTCGTGTAACTGATACCCTTTTATAAATCTTTCTAATCAATAATTCTCAATGACAATTTTTTTTTTTTTTTTTTTTTTTTTTTTTTTTTGCAATCTCTGTTACGGGATATACAACACCTCCCGAGGGAGATTTGGAATTTTATTCTTATTAATAAATTATTTTAAAGTGAAATTTGTCTTGTAACTATTCAAATGCTTTGCCTCCACCCCCAAGCACTTTTTTTTCTGAGTTTCAAATTTATCTTAATTCAAAACCAGAAATATTTTAAAATTATTATAATTCCTAAACTGTTATCATTCTTAGTTTTTTTTCCCTCACCATTCTCTTATAAATTATAACATAACAAGAGAAAAAAAGAGATCTTAAAATAATTTTTAAAAAACAAAAAATTGCTAAAAAACTATTATGTTTCCTAAATTATATAAGCCCTTCTTGTAAGTTTCAAAAAGACATATGTATATAAATTTTGCAAATTTCTGATTAAATTTTAAAAACACGAAAACATTCAATTTTAATAATATCATAATTAATTTTAATTTTTGCATTAATGCAACACCAACTAAGATTTTTACATCGAAACGTAACATATTTTCTCAAATAGAATTTTTATTTCTCAGTAATCCAATTCATCCAATAACTTTCTCTTTTCATATTCAGCTGGAGCCCTCTCTACCTGATGCTTAAAAAGTGAACAAGTACCATATTCAGTTAGCCAAGCAAGCGATAAACAGCCAAATACAGTAACCCTACTGCGGGAGCTCTCTCTATATTGAGACGCTAGTCGTCCTTCCAAAAACCTCTGTTTCAGAAATGAAACCCAACGCTTTTCCTTTTACAAGAACGTGTTCGTCTCACGAGCAATTATTTCTTCCACTGGCTGGATAACCTCATTGGCTGAAATCCCCCTCATTGAAACTTGGCGACGATTTACTGAGGAAAAGAATTTTTTCACCAGCTAGCTTGGAAAAAAAGCCACGGCCCGTTTTATTTAATCATCACGTCGGCATGCAGAACATACGCATTCATTTACAAGAACTTAATAATTACAATAACTTTTTCAAATATATTGTGTTTAAAATAATAAATATTAGGAAGTTCACAAATAATTTAGTTTTTCAATGTTTTAATAAATTGAATAAATCAGGAGTGAGAGATATTCATAAAAAAATATCTTCTTATAATCTGTTCTTATCGCCAAGCTTTAAGCAATAAACGTCATTTCTGGCATACTTAAAATGTGATAGCCAGTGGACCAATGAGATTATCCAGCCAGTGGAAGAAATAATCGCTCGTGTTCGTCTCCACTTTTCTGTGGCAACCATTACCCCCTACCGTGATCGTCTTCTGACCACGGAGAAGGAACAATCAATTAGAAGAGGTTGACAGGTCAGCAGAGAATTTCAGGTATAGCTAGTTTTTATATGAAAATTACACCGTTTTGATTAGAATAAATTTTAAAAGTTGCCTAATTACGTAAAAGAGAACAAATCAAACGTTTGTTGCATAAGCTCCAAGTTTTTATATCTTTCTTCAAACCAAAGTTATAAACGAATAAAGATTGCACATCACACTTTTTTGGATTTTTCGGAACTTTAACACGAATTTAAAAATACTTAAAACTGTTTTAAAAATATTTTAAGCTCATAATCTAGTAAAGGGCATCTGGACTTACATGTTGAAACAAAAAAAAAAAAAAAATTCTGAAATTTTGAAATTTTAATGAATAAACAGAGTAGCTATTTTTCCCATAGGATAACATGGAATCGCCAATGCTTCTTTCCGTCGAAATAAGTCCCTATAAGTGCTACTTCCGATATAGCCATCCTTGAATTTATATTTGTTTCAGCGGAACGAAATTTGACAGGGTAGACAAAAAAAAGCGGGACAAAAGTTAATTTTAAAAATTATTTGAAATTAACATAATTATTTTATTTTTTATTTTATAATAAGTAAGTATAATTACTTAAATTCCAATTAAACGTACTTTAGCTAAGCATCTGACGGAAAAAATATATGTATTGTTTGAAAGTTAAATTGAAACCGGAAAGGAGACATGCCAGGGGAGAGACTTTTTTAGACTTTGTAAGAAATTTCAGAAAAATGTGTTTTAATTAGGCATTCAATCGTGATGTTATTTAAGATGATGCGATTCATTGCAAAAAATAGCAACATATAGAATAAAAAATCTGTTTTAAACGGATTGCAGTATAAATTACCTCTTATCGTAGAATCACACATATACAGAAAAAGTGTCGTTTTTCCTTAAAAAGTAAAGAACAAAACAAGACCGAAGTTTCTAGTAGAAAAAAATCAGTTGCTTTTAGGTAGATTTCGTATGAAATACTACCTATTGCATTCGCACCAGTTTATCTATCTATCTCACTTTTTTATGGCCACGATAACTTCTATAATTCTTCACCAATCTCCAACAAACTGGTACATAAAATCAAAGGGGTTAAAATCTCGGCTAACAAGGAAGGTCTCCATACGGGCATACTCAGAAAAATCTGAAAAAATTACAGAATGTTCTTCTCATATAGTTATATATGTTTATAAAAAAAATTTCGGCGGAACCTCCTTATAACGTCCGTAAAAAAATATTAAAAATTTCGTTTATTTGGCGGTTTATCTCCGGTTGGCGAAAAAACGAAATTTTGAAAAATACCGCTTTTACGCTTCGAATACTTTTTTTAAAAAAAACTTTCTATGTTCAATTTATTTAAATAAGTTTACTTTAAGTAATTTTAGTTTTGCATTTTTACTTTACTTTAAGTGTAATTTTGTCATATACGTTTATATGTACTTATAACAAAATGAAATTAATATATTTTATCATTTAAAACACAATTTAAATTGATTAAAATTGTTCCAAATTGAAAAATACACTGTTAAAATCTGTTGCATTTTGTTGCAACGCACTCCCTTGCTTGTATAGAAAACGGTTACTTGGTCGTGAAATGGAGCTTTCTCATTGGTTGAAATAGAGATATTATATACAAGCGGTGGAGTGCGTTGCAACAAAATGCAGCAGATTTTTAACAGTGTATGACACGGTCAATTCGCCGTGCTATGGAGCATTCTCATTGGTCAGAAGAGAGATATTCTATAAAAGTAGTGGAGTGACGTTGCAGTAAATGCTGCAGATTTTTAACAGTGAAGTCAATTAAAATCAATTTTCAGATTCGTTAAAATCTTCTGCTTTTGGCGAGGAAATGCACTGCTTGCCAAATCCCGCGTCGCTTTCAGCTTTTCACGCCAATTATTCCAAACTATTTTATTTTTTTACATATCTAATAATGTAATTCCGCCGCTAATTTTAACTGATCCTTTATTACCTACACGAGTAGTTTAATTAGTATTTTTTTCAAAAGATTCTGAGTATGCCCCCAATGGAGACCTTCCTTGTAAGTTCGTTAATGGGCAAAATCGGACCAAGGGGGTCGGAATAGCGGGCGTTTTTGTGAAAACCGAAAAAACGCCATAACTTTTTAATTAAAGTAGGTATTGAATCGGTTTAAAGATTATATTACTTCTTAAAAATGGGCCAAACGTTTATACATGACAGATTTTTGATAAATTTAGAAGTGGGCTCAAGGGGCGAAAAAAAACAGGGGTTTTGAGAGGAAAAAAATTCATAACTTCGTCACTTTTCAAGCTATCAAGTCCAATTAAATTTTTTGTAAATGTTCTTAAAATTATCTAAAACTTTTATATTTACAAGTTTTTGATAGAACAAACTTCTACCGATGGAAAAAATTAAAAACGAAAAGAAAAAGGGTGGTGAAAAAAAAAGAAAAAATCATAACTCCGTCAATTTTTAAGCTATCAAATCTGATTAAATTTATTTTACATCTTCTCAACAATATCTACAATTTTATATTGACAAGTTTTTCATAGGACCAATTGTATAGCAAAAAGAACTTAAAAATAGGAGTTGGAGAAAAAACCTCAAATCCAAACTGCTTATATTCTGACTCATTTTTAAATTCATTTTTGATTTTAAACGCATCCAAATGGTAGATCCTCTTATTTAGAAACTGTATAAAGTGACGCATTGGTCAATTTTCTGATAAAGACAGAATATATTTCAAAAAAGGCTACCAAAAAGGGTATTTTGAACAGAATTTCCGAAAGTCATCGTGACTGAAAATTTAAGAAAGTATTCAAATAAGAAATTGCGTTTTTTTCCGATTCGTTTTTAAATCCATTTTTGCTCTCAAACGCATCCAGTTCACAGATCCTCTTATTTAGAAACTAGATAATATGATGCATTGGTCAGTTTTTTGATAAATACGGAATATATTTTAAAAAAAAGGCTACCAAAAAGGGTATTTTGAACAGAATTTTCCGAAGTCGTCGTGATTTGAAAATTTAAGGAAGTTTTTTCATAGCAAATTGCTTTTTTTCTGACTCGTTTTAAAATCCATTTTCGCTCTCAAACGCATACAATTTACAGATCCTCTCATTTAGGAACTATATACTGACGCATTGGCCAGTTTTTTGATAAACACAGAATATATTTTTTTAAATGCTGTTAAAGTGAGCATTTCGCACAAAATTTTCCGAAGCAATCACGATTAAAGGATTAAGGATGTATTGAAACAAATCTGTTATTTTATGACTCATTTTTAAATTCAATTTTTTTCTCAAACGCATTCAACTGACAGTTTGTTATTTAGGAACTGTATAATGTACTGTTTTGGTCGATTTTTTAATAAATTCAGAATATATTTCAAAATATGTTGTCAAAATGGGCATTTGAGTTGAATTTTTCTTAAGATGATTGTGATAAAACCAGTTTTTTGCAGAAAAATGAAATTAAAAATTTTTCATAAACGGCCAAATAAAATTATTAAGCTGAGTTTTTTTTTTTTTTTTTTTAATTCTTTTGTTGAAATGAGCCCTTATCGAAATCTACCTCCGCCTATAGGCCAAGCCGACAGAGATTTTTTTTTAACGTTAATGTTGAAAAGTGTTCCGATTCACCCCATTTTAAAGGTACCCAAGAGTTTATTAATTTTATATTTCTTTAAAAGTGGATTATATTTCATAGTAAACAATCTTTGGGCACAAACTTTGAATACCTAGTACTTTAAGTGCATTTTCAGATTCTAATGGGCAAAGTCAGAATTCTGTTCGCCGTTGTTAACCATTTTGCATAGGACAAGCTTAGAAATAGACTAATAATGATTCATATGCTACTTGCACTCCAAGGAATTTGTTGTGCGATTTATTAAAAAAGTTACGATAAAATTCTAACCCACATGAATTCATCTGAATAATTTCAAAATCTTTGTCCAAATGCTATTCACTTACTATTGCAATTTTTAACCCACTGAGATTTATTTTGGAACTATTACCGCAATTAAGAAAAAAAATAGACCAGAAACTTTCTGGGAATTTGCAAAAATATTTCATCTGAACACTGCCACTGAAACATCCCAAAAAAAGATAGCTCAAAGAATCTTCAGCCTTTTAACCTCTTCGCTACCGGCGATTCTTTCATTATTTTTAATTATTACTGAATTATTTTTTCTCTCGTTTGACTTCAGAGGGAGATTTGTTTTATTTTCATTAGCTCGAATCTTAGAATTCGAAACATATTATTCTTATATCAAAATTTCATTTATATTCGAGTATCATTAATAAAATGGGACAAAACTGATGTACCCATTTGGGTACTCAGGGACTGAAGAGATTAAATGAACCTTAATTGCCAGTAAAGTCTACATTCAAAGTATTACGTATTCCAAGTTTGTGCACCAGGATGTTTATGATTAAATGCAATCCTTTCTAAAGAAGGTATGCAGAAGTTGAAACTGCTTGGCTATTAAATACGGAAAGCGGCATAAAAGCATACTAAACGTTTAGACATTGTGCCACTTGAGAGTAAAGTTTTATCCGTTTTTGATAAAAAGTTATTGATAGGTTCTGTTTGTATCTATGAAGGTATTTTTGGCATCAAAATGTTACGTATAATTTATATATGACCTTACAATCATAATGGCATTTTAATCCATAAATGCCTTCATTGATACAAATAGATCATTTCTGTATCGGTAAGTCAATTTTTTCAAAACCACAGCCTTATTCTTAGGTGACGATTGGTTGCTTTGACCATACAGAACAAATACCGATCACCATCACATTGATTAGCTTGTTTCTCAACATGAAAAATGCAAATAGAATACAGAACATATTCCAAGCTTAAACACCTAAAGTCTGAAGATGTATATATACAAATCCACTTTAAAAGAATGTGGTAAATTCCATTTACTGTGCATTATTTTGGTAAAGATAAATGGCTGAATAGATTCCATCAATAACATCCCATGCATTACTCCACTTGTCTGTTACAAAACCAAAATTATACGTGAATGAGGGCACAACATCAACCAAAGCCCGGATACAAAGAAAGATGAACCAAGTTTATATGGAAAACTTATGCCAATCTTAGATTTAAAAATAGTATATTTAACCAATTTTACAGTCCACTGCTTATTTCAGTTTTTATAGCGTAACTTAATTTTCAGTTTAACTGCAAACACTACCAAATTGTTTCATTTGGAACTTTAGTATTATTACCAGAGACTTAAATAGGCGAATTAATTTTAACAGTACTGTATAGAAGGTTTAGAACAAAAATCCTACGAGTTAATCATGCCTTGTATTCATCATTTTATCTTGCACACCGCTTCACATTATGTTTTCTGTTAAAAACACTAGATGGCCGCGACATAAAATGAAGCCACCTCCACAAGGTGTGTCCAGAGTCGTTTAATAGCAGTTGGGCAAGAGCTGTATTAAAAACTTATGCTAGAATAGAGTGGCAAGGCCATTTACTAAAAACAGACTATTGTTCAAGCTATACAGAATAGAGATTGTCTTAGTTTAAATAAGTTTTAGTTAGAGACTTAAATAACCATCTATAGACACGTTTGAATCTAGAGGACAAAGGATCAGCTTCATCCAAAATTCAGTTTTAACCAAAAGAGCAGACTCTAGGACTTTCTTTTCAGCGGTAAAGTTTCATAAAGTTTTATGTACTAGTATTAAAAGGGCAGCTTTGGACACCTGTTGGTTTTATAATTTTTTCCGTCTTTTACTCCACCCTAGTACACAAGGCATACGAAAAACAGCTAATTTTGCAAAGGAGGATTGCTTACGATTATCGTTCTATTTAAAATACTGTAGGTTTTTCGAATAGGGCATAAGGATGTTTGCACTTTCTCAACACGAGGATATTGAGCTTTTGAACCCGTCCACAGTTTAAGAATTTAACTACACTGAAAAACCTGCAAGTATAAGCCTACTAAGACTTCAGGTTACCCCTTTGCAAAACCAAATGAGGAAGAAGTCTAAACGAGCCTCCTGCAGGATTAACAGGAGAGTTTCATCCGAGTGGCGTGTCGCAAAAGTACACTTAAGAAACGCTTAAAGTAGTATTCACACAACAGGTGCGTTAATTTCTTGCATGCATTATTGCATAGGATACAAAAGTAAGCTTTCGAGTCCAAGTTTCAAGGATGTGTTAATGTTAACATTAAAGTATCTGCATCAAAAAGGTGGCGCTAAAGCGAGGGGGGGGGGCATGCACCCTGTCGGGGCTAAATTTAATCGGGGAAATTTCACTTTGTGTAGAATCCTGCACCGGGTCAGGAACTTTTCTGTAGGCCACAGTCAAGTTCAGAGAACTAGGTTAGTTATAGAAAACACTATGCTTAGATCAGGTTGCCGCCGAGCTTTTAAGTGGGATTGGCTAGACTATTCAGCTTCAGGATGGAGCTTATTTAACGAGCTTGAACCAAAATCTTGAAGTCCAATATGTCAAATTACATTCTTTCATCGATTGCGAAATCTAGGTCTGACAAAAATTCCATTAACAGGGACCAGTCTACAACGGAAGCCTTTTCAGAATGTAGTAAGTGTTCAAGACCGTTTTCTCTCCAAGATTAAGGCATTTCTGTGGAACCAATATGTACCGTTATATCGTCTTTACAGGATAAAGACCCACTAGCAGACTAATGAAGAGCCTCTGTCATAAATTTGAGGGGGGGGGGACTTCCCCCCCGAAAAAAACTACGTCTCATGTAGGGACCATTTGGAACAGAATTTGAAGCTCTTGAAAATATGACATCTCGTGTATACGGAATTCAGATAAATTAAGCCCGGCCAGAGTTTAAAGAAACCGATTTGGCTTCAGGAGAGGCCCAGGGAGACTACATTATGAATTTGACACCCCTGTAGAGGATACTGGTGCCACTCTTCAACCGCAGTGGTCAACCCAAAACCACAGGACAAATTAGGCTTTAGATATTTAAGCAAAAGTGGCGTAAAATCCGAAACAAAAGCAGGATCCTCCGCCTGATCACAGAAAGGCTCTAGTTTCTGTTGGCAATATAGTCCTTCCCTAATTAAGAGAATCTTAGAGCCATCGCTCTTGGAACTGTGCAATTTAAGTGGCAATTTTCGTGAATCTGAAGTAAACTATTAAAAGTTTATCTCTGGTTATGCATCCGAGCAATAACCAATTTAATTAAACTAACGCAATCAAAGCACCAAGATGTTGCACAAGACTTATGTGCCTGCACCTAGAGTAATCTATTTTCAAAAACTAATTACATTCATAATACCTTGGTGACAAAAGTTAGTTTCATTACAACCTAAATCTGAGAAAATAGACTGCTGTTAGCGGTCTCAGACCGCTGAGATTGAAGTTTCAGAATTAAATTCTGATTTTAGTTTAACTATAGATACTGGCCTAACTTTGTTTCGTTTGGAATGTTATTACCATCTCCCGACTTTATATAAAGGGCTGTAAATAAAATTCAGCTATTAAAGTTTAATACAAATATTACGTTAACATTATATTCAGTTATAGATTAAGCGGTCGGACAGACCGCTCACAGTTATGAGACTAAATTTTGGCGACAGCTAAGAGGTCAGGTAATCTTTGAGCTAATAAAGTGCGTGAAAAGAGAAGAATTGCAGTCACCATACTTTTAAATATAGAATTTAAAAACTTTGTAATTAAAAAAAAGGGTTTATTTTATCAATTTAAATAAGTTCTATATTTAAGTAGAGTACATTTTTGCCGAAAGAAAAACTCCTTTCATACATTACGCAGAATCATTTACAGCAAAAAGTTTAGAATAAATAGAATTATAATTTTAAACTTTTAAAAGTAGGGTCATTGTGCGTTTAATTCAGTAAAAAAAACTACGCAACCGTTCTTCAGAAATCGTGCGCCCAGTTATGAAGTCTCTTGAGAATTTATTCAAGATTAAGTTGACCATTTATCATGTAAAAAAATTGTTTTAGGCCATACTTGTCATTTAATGACAATTTTTATGCAGTTTGTTTCTGGAGGAAAAAAAATAAGGGCACTTTTTGAAAAAGATATTTTTCAAACGTTACGACCTCTTAAGACTAACTAGAAAATTTAGATTCTATGTACTATTCGAATTTGAAGCTATCATTGATCATCTTCATTTAATGTTAAATCAGTTTTGGCTTTTTGAACGAGATCAGCATACAAACAAAGACATTTGAATTAAAGTTTACAATTCTTGATTCGAGGAATTTAAAAAGGTAAATAACTGACGAGAAACTTAAGTCATAAAAAGCTTTATTGAAACTTTTAAGGTTGCAAGAAATCAATTCTTTACTCTGAAAGCTCTGACGAAGGTTCGGACCATTCGATAGGATTTGGCATCGCACGACATAAATTTACGAGCACAGTGTCCCATACCTTTCCTCTGGCCTTCAGTCATTATGTTTTTGTACTTTGTTGACAGGCTATTCTTCTCCAAGACTCGCAGGGACCTGCAATTAAAACGGTTCATATTCAATAGTCAGTTTACAAAGACAAACCTTAAAACAAATGTCATTTTAATGCAATCATACCAGGAAATTTTATACTCTAGCCACTCGCTAAAGATTAGCATAGAGTCGAGGAGGTAAAGATGCGCATAGGCCGATTCAATAGGAAAGTAAAACTAATCATGACCGCAGGCTGGCAGATTGGTTTCAAGAGTACGGTTAAGTGGGGATAGACGCCGCAGATGTTTCGGACGACATAGCGCTCCCTAGACTAAAGGGTTCTTTAGTGTGTTGTACGAGTTTTTACCGCTTAATTATCGGCATTTACATTTTATACGACTTTTCAAGTTTGCTTTAAAGGTTTCAAGAATAAGTTTTCCTATATCAAGTCAAATTAACGGATTTCATCCCAAATCCGATTGAAAGTCTAGATTTCCGATATGTGGTTGCCCTACTTCGGCGTCGATCACACGACAGATTGCGGCACGGCATCTTACCCAAGACTATGGGACAGATGCTGCGAAATATTCGGTTTCATAAACTTGAAATTTTATTAGTACTTGCAAAGTAAACGCAAATTCAGATACACATCTATTCCAATTAATTCGAACAAAATATCTTGCACGTGTTGTAAAAAAAAAAAAAAAAAAAAAAAAAAGGTAGACAGTTGTCACCAACTTGAAGATAAACCTTATTACAAATGGCCAGAAGACCTATACAGAGAAGTAAAATGCAGAATGATGCAAATATAACTAAAGTGTATTAATAAGAAAATGGTGTAAAAAGAAATTGCAGAGCTCCGATACAGACAGTTTGATTGATAGTAAAAATAAACTTTTCAACATCTCACTTGAGAAAAACAGTTATCTTGCGACACTGACTAAAGCGTTCCTCTTATCGATTAACGGCAGTATTTGGCGAGTGTGCCAAGTATCGAGTCTTCACGCACATAGTCCAAAGCGGACTGTATTCAGTGCAAATATAATGTGGCTGCATGAAACATGCTTACATTACTCTTGCAACGGGAGGTGTGAGATTGTAGGTAAATGGAAATCCAAGAAAGGCCAAAAAGATTAGGGCATTCTCCTTAACAGCAGTTATTTACCTGGATGTAAACTAGCGATTTGCATCTTTGTAACCAAGCTGTCAATTGTTTCTCGCAATTATGCTCTCCATATGAACGCCGTTTGTCTTTAAATTTAACAACGATATAAATTTGAGATTTTGTTAATTTATGCATACGAAAGTATTCTTAAAAAAGCCTAGCCTTTCTCCAATTTGTCCAACACCCCATACGGTGTCTTGAACAGACCGACGTTCAAGAAACCAAAACCGAATTCACTGAAAACAGAGCTATCACTAGTTTTAGCCACTAAACTCTGCTAAAGTTACGAATGAGTAAAAACAGATTTATAGCGGGAGAAGTGCAACCAGATTTTATTCATGCATCTCGCAATACTAAAATTGGCTAGAATGTTGATTTTAAACATACGCATTTATTAAAAGAGGCATGCTACTGGGGGGGGGGGGGATCAATTAAACTAGATTTAAAAAGTTAGTTACGAATAATTGAGATTAGACTTGTTTGACTATTCCATAGTCTAAGCGGTAAGAGTTCGGAGACTATGCAAGAGTACACGGGTGCCACATGCTGAAGATAAGTTTGTAGTTTAAGCGTGGAAAAAGCAAGTGGTCAGTAGTAACAGAAGGTTGAAGATCAATGCAATTAATCTGTTTCAATTTACAATCACTTACCCCCACTAACGTTAAAACGTTTTACTTACTTGATTACTTCTTGAACGTTGTGTCCAAGACCTTCAAGAACCTTTGGATTAGCACCGATTTCGCAAATTAGTCTTGACATACATTTGTTAGCATCTACTCTGTGCAAGACGCCGAAGAAATTTTCAACTTCAGTTGGAGTAGCTTTTTGGATGTCGAAGGAGGTTGGTATATTGGGACCTCGCCTTTTAGAGAAGTTCTTGGTTCTAGGAGTCATTCCTTGGCTTCCTCCTAAAGGTAATCCACTTCCAGGGAAGTAGTTGTCCCCACTTGGACCGTTCAAAAGACTTGTAGCTAGAGTACCTGCTGATCCAATTCCCATAGAGCCTGCGGCGTTTAGAAGCCTTGTTCCCACAGCAAGTTTAATAGCTGTGACAGAATCTGGTCCCATCTCATCGGGAACAGTAAACGGAGATAGCATGGACGCTGGAACTACCAATGAAGCATCGGATAGTTTCAGAAGTACTAGAATTAAGACTCCACATGCGTAGTTAAATTTAGCCATTTTGCTGAAAAGAAAAAAAAAAGTTTAATTACAGAGTAGTTATGACCAACTAAAAATTCATTGACGGATAACTACACGACCATTACAAACAAGATGATCAAGACCGATTCTCAAAGCTCTGGACCGATCAGTTGAGAGAGGAAAGGGAACCGAAGTTGTGACCAAAAATTGACATCAATTCACCCAAAACTAGTTAAAGCGCGAACAATCTTTCAATGTCAGATTTCGAATCTTACGCATGTAAGTTTAGAAACATTCCCCCCCCCCCCCAAAAGGGGGAAAGGTATATAGAGAGAAATCGACTTAATATCTTAACCCCTTATTGACTAGCGACCGGTATATAAAAAAACCTCAGCTTAGAATCCATTATTTTCGCTATTTTATAAATGGCAGAGTTTACCTTATTTAATCCGAGCATTATCGCGGTTCAATTCCAGGCTTTGAAGCAAACAAAAAGCTGTCACTAGTAACATTAAAAACTTGCCTCTCAAGATAATCTTTAAAATTTAATCCTTTAAGCAATTCAAAAGAAAGCCCTCTTTAAGTTAATCTGCTATTTCGGTTGCAAAATGAGATGCATTTTATTTTACGGAAAAGTCCTTCGCAACGGGAGTAGCATACAAATTCTTCAATCATCGGTACTTTAAGATTTTTTAGCAAGAGAGTATTGCTGAAAAGTAGCTTCTAATAAAAATTATACAAATAAAAGCTATATGTACACTCTTCGATGCGTATAAATATCGAAGTCATTAACAAACAACGTCAAAAAGGAATGAGAGAATACCTCAATGAGGACTGAAGTAGCCACCTTTCAGAGAAAGCAAACCGCATGAACCACCAAGATGACAATGGCGTGCATACCATTTAATAAATAGTTATAGCGTCACCCTTCTTAAAAAGGTAGCTTCAATTTAAATGTTACGGTAGGATAATTAACTGCAGTGTACAATTAAGAAAGAAAAAACAAAAATGTAACAACGACCAAGCTTCAGTTTAACAGTTGCTTTAGAGGGCTTTAAAATTTAGAGATTCCGAAAAAACTCTTCCTTAAAACTTTAGAATTTGAAAAAAAAGGTGCAGGTCGCAGGAGATCGGTTAAGGCAGTGGAATCAAGTTTAGACTTTCAATACAGTTATTACCGAGGCTTCAACTTTACCGCTGTTTTTCTAAATTTAGATCTTTTCTAAATTAAAAAGGGGGGGGGGATTAAACTGGGAAGGACAGGCTTACGCTGGAGAGTACAACAAAATTTATTGACCACATCAAGTATCTTGTTTCATCACAAATATACTTTCAGATTAAGAGTTTGTGGTCGCAATTAAAGTTTTAAGAAGACAACTAAAAATGAATTACTAGCAGAGCAGAATCTCACGTCCCAATCAAAATCACAAGGGTTATTTTGAAACTATATTCTACTTGGTAGAAAAACAAGTACAGAGTTTACATACAACTAAATGAAAACATTAATGTAAATTCTCAAAGTTAATAATATCGAGATCGACACTGAAACAAATTATCAACGTATAACTCACTTATTAGCGAACTTCAGACGAACAAACAATAGAAAAATGTTATACGAGACAATGAACTTCTGACTACACCAGCTTTTCATATGCTTATAAAGGAATTGTACCTTACGATACTCGATAGAAAATCGATATTCAAATCTACAAAATGTAATTTATAAATTGAAACATTATAAAAAATAGACTAATTACGACAGCAATACAGGCAAATTCAAACAGATACGAAACTTTGACAGAATGCTGTTAAAATTTTTACCCTTTTGCCATATCATCACTCCACCGCTTTTATATAAAACGATTACTTCAACCTATTATGGAGCAGTCTCATGGGTCAAAAGAGAGATAATCTATAACAGCGGGGGAGTGACGATGTAGCAAAAGGGTCAAATATTTTACTGTCTATTGCTCATCCTTTACGTATCGTAATCTACACTGTTAAAATTTTTAAACTTTTGCTATATGGTCATTCGACCGCTTTTATAGAATATCTCTATTTTAACCAATCAGAAAGCTCCATAATACACCGAAGTAATCATTTTCTATAGAAGCGGTGGAGTGACGATGCAGCAAAAGTTTCAAATTTTTAACAGTGTATAATACAGTGAAGTAATCGTTTTCCATAGAACCGGTGGAATGACGATGAAGCAAAAGTTTCACCTTTTTAACAGCAGTGTCCGTCAGTTCAGTGGCGACATACACTGTTGAAAATTTGACTCATTTTCTGCAGCGTGATTCTGCCGCTTTTATAGAAAACTGTTACTTTACAGTGTTATGGAGTATTCTCATTGATCATTAAAGAGATATTCTATAAAAGCTGTGGAGTGACGCTGCAGGAAATGGGTCAAATTTTTAACAGTGTACGTGAAATAATGGCTGGGATCCACATTGTTTAAATTTTGAAACTTTTTCTGCATCGTTACTCCATCGCTTTTACAGAATTTAGGAGTGGATACAAATGAAACGGTTTCAAGCTGTAACAGTTACCCATCACAATTCTGAAATTTGCAACGGGCATGAAAACGGCGATACAAAAGTAACACTTATGACCGTCACAAATGAAGATAACAGCGAAACAAAGTTGTTACTGTGTATCGATTATTTTCAACGATAGGCTCTTTTAATTGGCTAGTAACCTTTGGAAGGAAAAACAACAAAAAAAAAAAAAAATAAATAAATAAATAAACAAAAGCACATGTTCGAGTTCATCTTTTTTTTTTTTCTCTTTCAAACTTTGATCTTTCGTGTTAGGTTTTAAGCCCCGGAGAAAATAAGTATTTACATTTTTTGTTGATATTTGAACAAATGTAATTTATTTTTTATAGACGGAATTTTCTGTAAAGCTCAGGCCGAGGGCGCTAACAAGGAAGGTCTCCATTGGGGGCATACTCAGAATTTTTTGAAAAAAATACGAATTAAACTACTCATGTAGGTAATAAAGGATCAGTGAAAATTAGCGGCGGAATTACATTATTAGATATGTAAAAAAATAAAATAGTTTGGAATAATTGGCGTGAAAAGCTAAAAGCGACGCGGGATTTGGCGAGCAGTGCATTTCCTCGCCAAAAGCAGACGCTTTTAACGAATCTGAAAATTGATTTTAATTGACTTCACTGTTAAAAATCTGCAGCAGTTACTGCAACGTTACTCCACTACTTTTATAGAATATCTCTCTTCTGACCAATGAGAATGCTCCATAACATGGTGAGTTGACCGTTTTCTATAAAAGCGGTGGAGTGACGCTGCAGAAAATGGTACAGATTTTTAGCGGTGTTGTAGCTAGCGTTGCAAAGGTTAGAAAAAACCCGGTTTAAACCCGGGAATAAACCGGGTTTTTAGGAATAAACCTGGAAAAAACCCAGGATTTTTTGGAATAATTCGGTTTTTTGGGAATAAACCTGGGAATAAACCTGGTCTATTGGAAATAAACCCGGGAATAAACCAACTTTTTGCAACTCTAGTTGTAGCTTTTGCAATATTGTATTTTCTTGCAATGCACTCCACCGCTTGTATATAATATCTCTATTTCAATAAATGAGAAAGCTCCATTTCACGGCCAAGTAACCGTTTTCTATACAAGCAAGGGAGTGCGTTGCAACAAAATGCAGCAGATTTTTAACAGTGTATTTTTCAATTTGGAACAATTTTAATCAATTTAAATTGTGTTTTAAATGATAAAATATATTAATTTCATTTTGTTATAAGTACATATAAACGTATATGACAAAATTACAATTAAAGCGTTGCAAAGGTAGAAAGTTTTTTCTTTAAAAAGTATTCTAAGCGTAAAAGCGTATTTTTCAAAATTTCGTTTTTTCGCCAACCGGAGATAAATCGCCAAATAACGAAATAATTATTATTAATTTTTTATTATTAAATTATTATTATTTTTTTACGGACCTTATAAGGAGGTTCCGCCGAAATTTTTTTTATAAACATATATAACTGTATGAGAAGAACATTCTGTAATTTTTTCAGATTTTTCTGAGTATGCCCGTATGGAGACCTTCCTTGTAAGTTAAATAACAAATACTACACTTGTCTGTTTTCATATTTTTCCTAGTAATCCGTAAATAAGTAAATACATGATTTATTTATATTATAATAAAGTGTTCATATATATTTTTTAGAAGTGTAAAAAACTTAGAGTACTACCTCAGAATCTGATTAATTACATTAACCCTTACTTTTGGCGGTTGTGCTCGGCGACATTTGTTTACAAATCTGAGATTCTCAACACGCACACTTTTTACGATTCTATTAATAATTAATCTGCAAATCTGATTCTATTAATCTGCAAAATACAAATTTGCAGAAAATACGTTATTTGTTTATTTACTTATTTTTTTTTTCTTTTTGTCTGATTACAAATTAATTGTATTTGCAAAAATAAAATCTTATTCAACAATAGAGAAATATATCTCTATGCTTGTAAAATCAAATTGCAGATCTTTTAATTTATTTTTGGTTGATATTCCTGCAGTTTAAATGTATTCATGATTTTTCTTTTCTTACTTTACAATTTGATTACCAAAAATGTCTTCATTTAATTGACCATTTTTCTCGTTTGTAATCAAATTTTAAAAAGGTTGTTATCTTACATGTCATTCTTATCCACCGTTTGCAAAAGAACATAAGCAACACTTTTTCACAAGCAATAACGTGTCAGTTTTGATTTTCCCCTTGATTGATAATTTTTATTTCATTTCATATAAGAAATAAATAAATAAAGTTTTCAGATTTTCTCTTTTTGTGTGTTTGTAACAGATTACAGAATATGGAATTATCTTTGAAACTAAAGGAGATGCATTGATTGAATAGCCGATAAATTTTTTTTAAAAATTGTTGAAGAAGACGTCAGTAAGAAAAAAAATGTTGCTCGGTGTTTTTTATAATTAATTGCCTATGCAGTAAGGAACTTCCCTTAGACAAACACCTGGTGCTTAAGTTTCCCTGCTGAAATTAGCATAGGAATGTTATCACTGAAGTTGAGACACCATAAAATGACAAATGCGACATTAGATTTTTTTCACCGTTAATAGAATATTTCAGGTATTTATTCTTGTACTAGTTTTCATTTATCATTATTTTAACATGAGTAAATTTTTATGTATCTTGCATATGATTTATTTATAAAAACATAGCTATCTAAAAGTTTCAATCAATGTTTAACAAAGTTTCATTCTAAATATTTTATTAACAAATCGTGTAAAACACAAGATTTACTTTGTGCAAAGGCATCTTCAGTAGAGTTTTCTCTGACTTCCTTTTAATTTCTATATTTCATCACAATTTACTTTGTTAGGAATTTTTTTTTCCTTTACGTAAGCGTTTTTTAATAAATTACTGATTCTGTGTTTGCCAATTTTCCTTTTTTTTCTGTAAAACCATAAATAAGTATCAATACTTATGTACGTGGCATATTTACGTTATAAAAACGTTTTCATATTTATTTTTATAAGAATAAAAAAAATTCTACCTCTGAATTGAATTAATTACATTAATCCTTATTTTTGAAGGTTATGCTTGGCGACAATTTGTTTGTTTACAAATCTGATAGTATTATATACACACTTTACGATTCAAGAATTTGCAGAAAATACATTATTGATTTATTTACTAATTTTTTCTTTTGTCCAATTACAAATTAATTGTAATTGTAAAAATAAATCCTTATGCAACAATTGCAATATCTGTTTTACCTTTTATGATGTGAAAAAATGCCTAATGAAATAGTACATTATTAAAATTTCGTTAAATAGTGTTTTGTTTTATTTAAAGCACCATCCACTCATGATACCGTATTTTCGGGTGTATAGTCCGCGGCTTATACAAGAAAAAAACCTTCCAAAAAGCCGCTGCGGCTTATACACGGTGCGGGTTATACAAAGATTTTTTTTTTAATTGTAAATCGTGATATTTTTTTTTACAATTTTTAAACCTTAAAAAATTTGAAAAAACATCGAAATTTGTAAATTTTTTTTGCTACGCCGCGAAATTTAGAGAGTTCTCCCATGTTTGCAAAGGCTTTTTTTTACTGCTTAAATACAGTTATTTCTGGATTTGAAAGAACTGTCGCAGTAGCCATTGTGTTTGTAGAGTACAAAATCCAAAATCCGCAACCCTTTCAATCTCGACAAATCTGAATTTAAGATCATTTTTAGTTTATTTTTCAAAAAAATATCTACCGACCCTGTTGCAAAGAACAAAAAAAAGTGCGTGATTTATATAATTTCGGAACTATTTAGAGTAGTCGTTCTTTTTCGAAACGATTCCGAGGAATCATTCCTTTAGAGAGTCGTTTCATTTCGGAAGGAGTTCAAGGAATCGAACTTTTCCGGAGTTGTTTCATTTCAGATAGAGTCCGAGGAATCGTTTCTTTTCGGAGTTGGTACCTTACCCTGTTGCAAAGAATTAAAAAAAAAAGTGCGTGATTTATGTCATTTCGGAACGAGTCAGAGCAGTCAGTCTTTTTCGAAACGATTCCGAGGAATAGTTCCTTTACAGAGTCGTTTCATTTCGGAACGAGTTCTAGGAATTGAACTTTTCCGGAGTCGTTTCATTTCAGATAGAGTCCAAGGAATCGTTCATTTTCGGAGTTGGTGCTTTTCGGATCGATTCCGAGGATTCGATCCTTTTGGGAACCAATGATCTAAGATACGTATATATTTTATGTCCGAAATTTTGAATTTATCACCGATTTTTTTTTAATTTTCGGAAAAATTAAAGAAATATATCACGCTTGTTTGATAAAAAATGCGCGTAAACGCCGCATCGCTTGAAATTTTATCTTAAAACCCGTAAACACCGAGACGTTTCTTCCGAAAATTACGGTACTGATAATCTTAATTTTTTTAGCCCAATTACTGTAGATATTATGCATCACGAAAAAATTTGGTAAATTTGTGTTAAAAATTATGACTAATGGCTTCTAATTTCGAACCCTGGTCGAAATATACGTTCGTAAATGGTGTATAGCCCGCGGACTATACACCGATGCATCTCCGCGGGTTATACATGAACTTTTTTTACTGCACTGCTCGATTTAGGGGTGCGGGTTATACACAGGGTGCGGGCTATACACCCGAAAATACGGTAATTTCTAAAATACAAATTTGCATTGTATATGTTCTTGATATTTTAAAAATTTGGTGCATTTATAAGAATGCACATGAAATTTATAAAAATCTCATTATTACTTTGTTGCATTTCCCCATATTTTTTTTTTTTTTTTTTTTTTTTTTTTTTGGTAAGTTGGTGATATTGTACAATTGTTAAAGAAGAGGAAGGGAACATCCCTTACTTTTTAATCGTAATAATGTCGTAGACAGATGTGAAAGGTACTGCTTGACTGGGTATCATGTCTGCTTTTCGAATCTGAATACAAATTTTTAAAAAGATGTTCTTTACACAATAAAATTTTTATGAGCTTTTAAGTTTTACATAATTTTTAGTTCCACTTATCACAACAATCTGTAGAAATCATCGATTGTATATATCTTTTCTTAAATCTTTATAGAGTTATATGAGTGAAAAATTTGAAGATTTCAATATAAATTCTCATGACAAACTTTTATTTATTATCTTTCCAAAAAACCATGCGGCAGATTTTTCTTATGTTATTATAATTAATAGATCCATAGATATTTCAGGCATTGTTTTCATTTTAAAATATTTTTTAAATTATGAAAATTACTAATAAAATCCGTAAATTTGTTTTCCGCTAAAAATTATGTAGAATGATTTTGCTAATAAATTGGATATTTCAGATACATATTCTTAAAAGATATTTTCCAATCTGAATTTACCGACAAATTCCTAGTACATTTTCTTTTAAAATTTTATGAAGATTTGAGAAAAAGAATATAAACAATACTTTTTCCTGAGCCGCCTTTTATTTTAAAAAACTGAAATATGATGTTCAGTAATTAAAGTGAATGTTGCAATTTGAAAATTTAAAGTTGGCATGATTTTTTAATATATAGATGACATTTAAAAATTTATATTCATATTACAGTAAAGAAAATTCAGAGTCAAAAGGCATCTCTCATCTCTTCTTGCCAGTTTGGTCATTAAAAAGTATTGATCTGTTTTGTTTTTTTTTCCTTTCTTTCTCTCACATTTTACTTAAGCTGATTATTTGTTTACAAAATCATTAGAATTTTATTTTGGCTTAATAGAAAAAGAATATTTAAAAAAAAAAAAAACCTATTTTTTTTTCTTTTACAAAGCTTCAAAATTATGGTATATAATCTGAAAAATGCTGTAATTTTAAATGTTTGCTTAAATATGCATGCAAAATCCTTTTAAATACAATACAATACCTTTATAATGCAATTCTTCATATAATGCAGAACTTCTGAGATGTAAACACGAATTTTACAGAGAAGAAGCACCTAAATTCTCAGATTGTAAAAAATGCTACTCTGTAGAAAACTAAATTTTTGTTTTGCTTTTTGACTTCAGATTTCTATAGTTGGATTTTTTAGGTTAGTGGGATGCAAAATTAGTGAAAGGGAAAATATGTTTTTTCTTTCAAAGCTCTCAGACTAAATAACAAAATTGTGAAATTTTTGCCTTATTTTCTTTTGTTCCCTCATAGTTTTAACCAAAACTAACACTAATATATTAACAAGCCCAGAGTTGGAGTCAAAGTGGTAAAAAATTTATGGAGCTGGAGTTGGCCAATTTCTCCACCGACTTTGTAACCCTAGTTAAAAGTGCCTGAACGCACATTTTTTAACACAATCTTTTCAGAAAGTCTCTGAAGATTGCTTTTACTTCACCTACTAAAATTTTTGAATTGTTCAGATTATTAGAAGTATTTTCTAAAAGATAAAATGTGTGAAACTTCAAAGAAAACAATAAAAGCCAGACAGGTTATGCTAGTCTTCAGAATAAGTTTCCCCATCAGTCATCATGTTTCTATTGATATACATATATGTCTGTATGCTGTGGCAGCTCGTGCCAATCTTCTCTGGTGGGGCCGGGTCCTCATAAGTAATTGTCAATTTTTATGTATTGATTTTTCTTGTTTAAACATGAAAATCCTTTAAATAGAAATTTTGTCAGGTCAATTTTTTCCAACGAGCAAATCTTTCAATTACTTTTACATTAATGTTTGACATTGTACAAAAAAAATCTTCGTGAACTAAAAGAACAGCAAAAGTACTGTCTCTATGTAGTTTCTCAATAAATAAATAAATAAATAAAATAAATGTTTTAATTATTTTTAATGTGCGGAAGCATTTTTCTGCTTCTGCGATTGTGTTTAGTGTTACAGGACAATTTCAAATGCCTTTGAAAGTTCAAAAAATTCTTCTGAAAGATTATTGGTTTTCATAAATGTTAACAGATTCAAAACTATTTTCAAAAGTGGTTAATTAATTGTGTTTATAATGTCCATTTGTTGACACGAGGGATATAGGCCCCAATGAAAGATAGTGCCCATAGAAATTACTTCAGTCATGCTATAAGACCAGCTCACTTATGTTAATCCTACGGAAGCTATTTATAAATATATCTCAATTGCATTCAATATATTTATTTATTATTTTATTGGATAGCTGATCTGTATGTAGGCAGTTTTTTACTTTTTCAATTTTGATGATTTTTTTTTTTTTTTTTTTTTTTTTTTTTTTTTTTTTTTTTTTTTTTAATGAAGATATTTTATTTTCGAAACCGGTCACGAAAATAAAAGGATCCTCACTAAAAATACCTCTAAACAAAATTGAAAAAGTAATAACCAACCTTTGTACTGATTGATCTCAACTATTCAATGAAAAAAAATGTTTAAAAATATGTAAATTCAAACGAGGTACTTTTTAAAATCTATTCCATAGGATTAGTAACAGTGACTGGGTCTTTTCACTTGACTTAAAATAGCCTCTTAAATAATTGTGTCCCTCGGAAATTACTTCAGTCATACTATAGGACCCGCTCACTTATGGTAATCTTTTGGAAGCTATTTATAAATATCTCAATTGCATTCCAATATTTTTATTATTTTTTTTTCATTGGATAGCTGATCTGTATGTAAGCCGTTTTTTACTTTTTCAATTTTGATGACTTTTTTTTTAGTGAGGATACTTTTACTTTCGAAACCGGTTACGAAAATAAGTGTACTCACTAAAAATACCTCTAAACAAAATTGAAAAAGTAAAAACCACCCTATCTCAACTATTCAATGAAAACAAATTATTTAAAAATTTGTAAATTCATTCATTTTCCAATGATCACGAACAGGGTTCTCGCTGCTGCTCGCCATTGCGACAAAATGTTTCATTTGGCGAGTAAAAGAATCATCAGATTCTACACCTCAATTTCTACACCTTTTTTTTTTACACAATTTTTAGCTTATATTTTCGCAACGGTAAATCAACAATAGCTATGTTTAATTTTTATTTAATCTACTAAAAGAATGTTTGAAGCATTCATGCATTTAGAGCTAGGAGACATTTAGAAAGTTCTTATTTGTAATAGCTTCTGTAGAAGATAATCAAAATGCTATTTTATAAGCAATTACAAAAAGTTAGTTTTTTTTTTTTTTTCAGAACATTCAGAAGAAAATATTATAATAAGGGGTTAAGGATGCATTTATCAGCGTCACACACCGAATCTGTTTTACTAACATTTCTTTTCATTTGGTGAATATTTTTTTATTTCTTATTCGCCAAATTGCTAATGTTACTCAAATGCCAGCGAGAACCCTGATCACAAAGTATTTTCCATTTAGAAAAGTTCTGTCATAGAGAAAATATACTTTAGTCAGATTCCTTTATAGACAGGTTCCATTTTACCAGTTTTCATAATATTTAGTTAGCTTAAATACTGTATTTGTTGCTAAAAGATGCTAGCCTCTCCCAAAAAATTTGGAGTCCCCCCTTCCCTGAAATCATTCACTGATTACAGCCCTGAAGCATATACAAAAATACTTGCAAGTAAAAAAAAAAAAAACCTAAATTGTGGAATGTATGACATTAAGCATTTACACAATTATAAAAAAAATATGAGATTTACACTTTTTAAATATCAAGGTTAAGGTTTTATATTAGTATGATTTGTTGCATACTATTTTTTTATTACAAAACAGAAGTAATTTTATTTTAAAAACATTTTCCTTTTCACAGTATTTATTATTATTAATCATCATTTGAAAATTATAAATATTTATATTCAATATTTTTTTTCCACATAACAAATTATTAAACAAATCTCGTATCTTATCTTTGGTTTAAAATTCAAGCCATTATTTATAACTATTAAGATTTCAAATCAATAATAATTATCATTCAGTTATAAGCAATACAAAATGATATATATTTTTCCCTGTCTGTCTGTTTGCAGTTAAGCAAACAAACTTTTATTGCTAAATAAATTATAATAAAAAAATTACAAGTTGTTAAATGTTATTTACATTTGCATAGCGAAAAATTAAAAATATATAGCAAAATTTACTTTCAAAATTAAAAAAAAAAACAAAAAAAACATTGTGTTTCGATTAATTTTTTAAGAAATAAAATCAATCCTATTTTAGCACTCTTTTGAAAAAAAAATAGAAAACGTAATATTCACAACACTTATAATTGTTGCTATTTAAATATACTTATTTTTTCAATATTTGCTGATAATTGATCAAAAATCGCCGCATTATGTGATATGCTGACACA
Organism: Maratus speculifer; assembly: GCA_964019185.1. NCBI lineage: Eukaryota > Metazoa > Arthropoda > Arachnida > Araneae > Salticidae > Maratus > Maratus speculifer. The sequence continues at coordinate 27,270,822 of OZ025293.1, forward strand.
TTTTGTTTACGTTTTCCAGAGTTGTTACCGGCTTGAGACAGCTTGCGACGCGTCTCGCGCTGTAACTAATTTTTAGGACAACAATCACAACTTTGTGACGGCAGAAGCCAGTTGGCGTTTCATCTGTATCCCGTTTTGTAGGATTTGTGACTGTAACGCGAGTTGTTACGGGAATCGTTTCATTTGTATCCACTTCTTATTTTTTTATAACCAATGAGAATGCTCCATAATTTAGTGAAGTAATCTTTTTCTATAAACGCGGTAGAGAACGCTGCAGCAAAAGTTTCCAATTTTTAACAGTGCAGATAGATTTTGCGCTGTTAGTAAAACGAGATTGACCAATCAGAAAATTTGTTTATTTCAAACAGCGAAAAGTTAACAAAAATACAGGTTTCTGGTTAGTCAATATCGTTATGCTGACAGCGCAAAATCTACCTGGATCCCGGACTATATTTTAATGGTTAAGAGAATTTTGGATAAAAACGATAAAACTGATAATCTTAGGGCATGTTCAGCGCAACTTATTGAAGTGACCAATGTTACCGACCAATTGTAGGGCAGTACGAAAGCGAATTGTGGCACCAATGAAAACTATCCAGTTGAATTATAGCTGACGTCACAATTCGCCTTGATTTTCCTTTCATACTGCCCTATAACCTGTCGGTAACATTGGTCACTTCGGTAGGTGACTCGTAAGTTGCGATGAATATGCTCTTAGTGTACGTTGTAAAAAATTTGACCATTTTGCTGCATCGTCACTCCACCGCTTTTATAGAAAACGATTACTTCAACCTATTATGGAGCATTCTCATGAGACAAAAGAGAGATAATGTATAAAAGCGAGGGAATGACGATGCAGCAAAAGGGTCAAATTTTTTACAGTGTTGTCAGGGCTACACTAGATACCGGGCTTGCTCATTCTTTATCATGACGTCACAAAATGTGGATGACCGGTATCAGTGATTGGTACAAAAAAAACAACCCATCATTTTGTACCCATCGCTGTATGTCTTTAATAGCGACTAGCCATCTTTTGTGACTTCATGATGAGGAATGAGCGAGCCCGGTATGTAGTGTTGCCTTGGTATTGTTTACTAGTAATATACTTGGAATATACACAATTTGGATAGAGCATTTGTTATTGTGTAAATATATATTTTATAAAAAATTTGCATTGCACATGGTTTTTAGTTCTTTAGTTATTGTATTTTGTTTCTGCATTATACAAATTTTATGTAAAATAATAATAATAATAATAATAACATATTTTCTATATTCTCGACCAGCATTATTAAATTTGTTTAAACTGGACAAATTTCTGCTCTATCCACATTCCAGTTTAAATAAATATTACTGTATCAATAAAAGATTGAAGCAATGAACTCATAGTTTATTTGAGAAACTATACTTTTATCTTTATTTTATTATACAAAATATTTTTTATTCAGAGGTTGATTTTTTTATGAAAACAAGTAAAATTAAAATATTAATATTTGTAAGTATATCCTAACACATTACCCTTATTTTGCTGTAATATTATTTTACAACAAGGGCAAGGCCATAGCCAGAGTTGTGCACTAGAGACCCGAGTCCCTCTCTCTCTCTCATCCTACTAAATAAGTTTAAAAATATCCATTTGTATACTTTCATTTAAAAGAAAGGCATTGTAACTTAAAATCAATAAGGCTGTTTCCCACACCATAAAAAATCTAGTCAGATGAGGCAATTCCAAAACTTTCTTCTATCTCATAGATGTTAATAACTTCAAAATTCGCTGTCGCAATGCCAAAATTAAATGACAATAATTGCCCATCGTGAGGATTCTAATTATATGAAATTCCGTGCATTAGTTCTTAAAATAGAACTATTGCGAATGTCGGTAAAAATGCAGAACAAAAGTGCTACGTGTGTGCGATTTACACCAAAACATAATTGGTAATAGTATTTGTCAAAGTAAAACCTAAATCGGAAGTTTGATCAAAATTCGTGCATTAGTTCGAGATAGAGCTATTCTGGGAATCGGGAAAAAAATCAGAATAGCAGCGCTACCTATTGGGTGATTGATAACAAAAAGTAAACAGAATTACTTTACATCAAGGATTAATTGAATCCGAAGTTTGATGATAATCCGGGTGTTAATTCTTGAGATACAGATATTGCAGAAATTGTGAAAAAAACAATTGCACCACTTGTTGATTGATTTACACTAAAATTCATATAGCATCCATTCATGTTAAGGACTAACCGAAATTGAAGTTTGGTGAAAATCCGTGCATTAGTTCTAGAGGTAGAGCTGTTGGGGAAATCGTGAAAAAGGCCTCATAGCAGCGCTACCTGATGAGCGATTTACGCCAAAATTCAAACAGCATCCATTCATGTCAAGAATTAACCGAATCTGAAGTTTGGTGAAAATCCGTGCGTTAGTTCTTGAGATAGAGTTGTCAGGGAAATCGTGTAAAAAAGGCAGCATAACAGCGCCACCCGTAGAGCGATTTACATCAAAATGTAATCAACATTTATTCATATCAAGAACTAACAGAATCTAAAGTTTGGTGAAAAACCGTGCTGTTGTTCTTGAGACAGAGTTGTTGCAGAAATTGTAAAAAAGCAGCATAGCAGCGCCACCTATTGAGCGATTTACACCAAATACTAATCAGCTTCAATTTATATCAAGTTCTACATGAGTACAAATTTTTATTAAATTCCGTGCATTAGTTCTTGAGATAGAGAGCCCAGAATATTTATGTCAGTTAAAGGCAGACGGACAGAGTTACAGACAAACATTTTGTAAAAACACGTTTTTGGAATCTCTGAGAATCCGTATCACAAAAACTGTATAAGACAGATAATTCAAATTTTGTGTACTTATTGCTGAATACCTCATGTCACTCAACAAAATATAAAATTTTGAAAAAAAAAATCTATTATTTGAATTAAATTAATTTTTTTCAATGTCATTTGCTCATTTTTGCGATTTAAATTTTAAAAGAGAACTTTAATTTCAACATTTTTCGTGGGGACATCACAGCCTGGATGTAAAATATCTCGCCAGTAAACAGAAGATTCTTAGTTCGAACCCTGATGCTAGAACCTGAAATTTTATATAAGAAAAACTAGTCAGATGAGGCAATCCCAAAACTTTCTTCTATCTTGTGTACATTAATGTTTCCTGAAAAATGCAGCATAGCAGCACCTAACAACCAAAATCTAGTCAACAACAACTTATGTCAACATATAATTGAATCTGAAGTTTGATGAAAATCTCTGCATTAGATTTAAGGTACAGCTATTGCAAAATCTTTAAAAAAAATCTGCATAACAGCGCCACATGTTGGGTGATGTACACCAAAAACTAATCAGTATTAATTTGTTATTTGGTACTAACTGAATCTGAAGTTTGATGAAAATCCACGCATTAGTTCTTGAGATATATTTATTGCAAAATCGTGAAAAATGCAGCATAGCAGCGCCATCTAGAGGGTGATTTACACAAAAAACTAAACAGCACTAATCTATATCGAGGCAAAGTGGATGTTAAATTTAACCATATAGAGAATAAGAGCATCTGTTGCATGAGAGCAATGGTGAAGATTGATCTGAACAAAGTGCAGACAAAGACTGAGAAGAACCGAAGACAACTGTCACAATCGTATAGCAAGTTGATCAGCACGGTACGCCTTAAACTATGAACAATTCGGGCTGTCCGCTCTGTGATCAGCATCCAAATCCATTTCTGTAACAGCCATACAATTGACACACATTTCAGTCGATACATTACAATTTTTAATTGTATGGTCTTCAGCACATTTAACACACTTGGCTGGGCTCTCACACTTAGAAGCAATGCTACCAAAAGCCTGACAATCATAATATCGTATGATCGGAACAAAACCAACTACACGGTATCTTTCTAAGTTTATACATATGCGTCGTCTTTTAATAACGAATTGGGAGACTTCCTTAATAAGCCCAATCAGCCAGTTAGTTTTCCCAGTCCTTGTTGTAATACGTCTGATAGTATCCATATCCCTATCCAAATCCCCCAGCTCACCCCTACTAGCCTCATTCACCAATTTATTCAGCGATTTCCGAACCATTTCTTCTGTAACTTCCGGATCGACACTCGTTATCAAAATCCTTTCGAGCCTTCTTCTTCAAACAGTAACCTTAATTCTGTCCTTCAAATTATCAGAGTCTATTAAAACCTCCTTCAACCTCTCTGAATACAACCTTGTTTTTACCTTTAGAATGAGTTGACCAGCCTTGGTAATCACGGCATCATTAGGCACCGGTACATCAGATTTGAGCAGCAAATATCTTTAATATTCCTTTTAATAATATCCAAAGAATCATCCCCAGAAGAAGTAACTATCACTGAAAAAACAGACTCACTCGTCATCTTTGGAGTCAAAACAGCAGCATGTTGTAGGTGATAGTAGACATGAAGACAAACATTATTAAATGGGAAACCATGGATGCAAACGTCTTCCGTAGGAGCTAGGGGCCATTAAAGTTTAAGGTCCAAAACTTCAAACGATTATAAAAAACGGAGAAAAGGATGGATTCGTTTGCGGTTTCCGCTAAAATCATTCTTTATATCACGATTTGTTTGTAAAAAATTTTTAAAGGTTACGTTCAAAATTGTCGATAGAGGGCGCTTTAGACTTTAGAGTAACGAACAACTACTTTTTACCGTTATTTTGTTCATGGGGTTGAAATTATTTTAAAGTTTAGACTTTAACTTAAATTTGAATCCCAAATTCGGAAACATTGGGATCGGCTAACTAGCGAAAATTGAACTGTGAACAAAGGAGGGGATTTTGAACGCTAATAAACATTTGTCAAACTAATCGATTTTGTTGCGGTTTGCTTGTAGGTCATTCCCTTGGTAATTATTTTATTCAAAATGACGTACAGCTTTGGTGTTCCCATTTTTTGATAGAGGGCGCTTTCAACAAATCTCCGACATTTCAATGGCAGTACTGCTGGGTGTTTTACTACCAAACCAACATACTTACAGGAAGTGTTAGGGATGCAAAGCGACTCGGAATCACATAGGAATGTAACTTTGAAAATGCCTTTTTAGCGAGTTGTGGTTAAAAGAAACAGAGAAAAAAGCAACAGAAACAGGTTGTGAAATAGCAACATGTTAATGTGGCATAAAACAATTTAGTTAAGAGTTTTACTACAAAAGGTGTCCGAAATTACGACTAGAAGTAGTCGGTCATGCTTGACAACAGCGATGCATGCAATCTTTCTTTGAAAGATTCCTGCCATCTCGGATAGCTTTCTGGCAGCTGCAGAAATTCGAGCTGAGAGGTCTTCCACTGACGGTACGGGAGTCTCATACATTCAACTTTTCATTTGACCCCAGCAGAAGAAGTCCATACAGATTCAGATTCAGATTGAACCAGGTGGGGGAGCCTATCAATTGGTTTGAGCTCAACTAGCCACATCCAGCAATGTTTATTTAAAAAAAATAAAGAACAGTTATACACTAATAAAGTAAAGGTAGGTAACAAAAAGTAATTGATATAATGAAGTAGGTTCGACGATCTAGTAGGCGAACGAACCGGGCCACCACTACCTATAGACCGCTGTCCATATGTTATGTTGAGGCGCCTGCGAACATCATTGGTAAAATGTGGAGGAGCCCTTCGTGCTACAGAGTGGCACAACGAAAGAGGAACATCTGCTTTTACCAGAAGTTCCGACAGAACGTGTTGTAGAATTATCAAGTTGCTTTTTTCTCTGCTTGTTTTAACCCTAACTCGTAAAAAAAACATTTTCGTTACATTATAATATGATTCCGAGTCGTCTTTGCATCTCTAACACTTCCTGGAAGTACCTTGGTCTGATAGTAAACACCGAGAAGTAATGCCAATGAAATGTTGGAGATGTGTCGGAAGCGCGCTCTATCAAATAATGAGGACATCAAAGCTCTACGTCATTTTGAATAAAATAATTACCAAGGGAATGACCTACACGCAAACCGCAACAAAATCGATTAGTTTGTCAAATGTTTATGAGCGTTCAAAATCCCCTCCTCTGTTCACAGTTCAATTTTCGATAGTTACCCGATCCGAATGTTTCCGATTTTGGGCTTAAAATTTAAGTTAAAATCTAAACTGTAGAATAATTTCAATCGCGTCCACAAAATAAGAGTAAAAAGTACTTGTTTGTTACTCTAAAGTCTAAAGCGCCCTCTGTTCGACAATTTTTGAACGCAAGCTTTAAATTTTTTTTACAAACAAATCGTGATATAAAGAATGATTTTAGCGAAAACCGCAAACGAATCCACCCTTTTTTTCGTTTTTTATAATCGTTTAAAGTTTTGGACCTTAAACCGTAATGACCCCTAGCTCCTACGGAAGACGTTTGCGCCCCATGGTTTCCTATTTAGTAATGTTTGTCTTCATGTCTACTATCACCCCTCAAAGTTTGTCGGTCTGTTAACGAAACACCCTGTATAAGAATTTATCTTACTGACCTATATCAGCGACAAACTGAATCTGAAATTTTAGAGAATTTCGTGCATTAGTTCTTGAGATAGAGCTATTGTGATAATCACGAATAATGCACCATGGCAGCACCACCTGTTGAGTGATTTGCAACAAAACATGCAAATCGTACCATGTTATATGTTCCTAACTAAGGTAGGTTTTACGAAAATCCATGCACTTGTTCTTGAGATATGGCTATTGTGGAAACTATAGAAAATACAGCATAGCAGCGCCACCTGTTGATTGATATATACCAAAAACTAATCACAACTAGTTTATATCAAGGTCTAACAGAATCTTAAGTTTTGTAAAATTCTGTGTGTTAGCTCTTGAGATAGAGCACCCACAAATTTTTTGTCACATACAGACAGACATTTTGTAAAAACATGTTTTTCGAGTTTTCTGACCCTTTAAACTTGTAAATCCGTCGAAAACCGGCTTTCAAAAATTTTCATGAATTCAATGCTTTCTTCTTGTAAAGTTGGAAGAAAGTAAAAATACATTTTAATATAAGAAGAAATTTTGTATTTTTGGACAATTTAAGGGTTTTGTTCATCTGAAATTCATAATATTTTTGGAATTCAATTTTGTTTCTATTTTAAAAACTTTTGCATTTTATTAATGATTCAGCATTAAATTTAATTTATAATTTTTTTTAACTCCTTTTATAATTATTTTTAAATTTAATTTATTGGTGCTACCATCTATGTAAGAATTTTATAAATTAACAATTTGGATTGGAATTCAATTTTGTTTCTATTTTAAAAACTTTTACATTTTATTAATGATTCAGCATTAAATTTAATTTATAATTTTTTTAATTCCTTTTATAACTATTTTTAAATTTAATTTATTGGTGCTACCATCTATGTAAGAATTTTATAAATTAACAATTTGGATTCAATAATTAAAGAATAAGTTGTTTTGAAAGAAATATTAAATGAAACTCTCTGTGCAATCTGCAATCGCACTTACCCACTTGTTTTTTTTTTTATTTAATTTCAATACATGTTACAAACATTAAGCCTCATAAAGAATTTGAACATACTGAATAGTAGATTATTTTTGGATTTTATTAATAAAAAACTTTAAAATCTATTTTGGGGCAATAAATTATTGTGTTTATCTACTTAAGCATGTTCACATGTTACTTACTTTGTTTCCAAATCTCTACAGGAGTTATACATGTCATGTAAAGAAAATGTAATAGCTTATAAAATTTTAACTATTGGCTAATTGACTAATAAATAATTAAACTATATTTATATATAATTTACATTAAAGTTCAGTAATTAACTTTATAATATTTTTTGAAAAAATGTGGCGTTATAATTAATTTTCATATGAATGGTTCAAAAAAGAAGGGTAGATAAAGGTCTTTTAATGTCAATGCCACATATATTTTTGAAATAGCATACACATTACTGTGTGATTAAAAAAATATTTATAATTTCTTTTTTATTAAAAATATTCATTTGAAATTATATTCCTGTAAAAAAATTAAATTTTAACTAAAAATTTACACAACTTTTATCTAATGAATTGCCACATGAGTAGCATTTGTTGCAGCATTTTGAAATGTTTGTGCAGATTCCAAGTTTTTTTTTTTTTTTTTTTTTAATCCGCCAGTGAAGTATGTTGTAGAGTCCTGTATGGGGCTTGGTTACCCGCTTTTTACTATCACCTGTCCCAGCCTGCAATGCTGTACTATTTTTTCATCTTGCGTCAGGTTGAATTTTATTATTTTTTGGTTGGGTTTTGACTCTGGCGGGTCAATTTTAAATTCTATCTTAATCTAATTTTTCAAAATTATGTCTCAGATATTTTTACAGATAAAAAAAAACTGTATACCATAAGACCTCCATAATGGGCATTCTTGGAAAGTAGACACCTGCATTTAAAAAACACTTTCTCAATTCCTAACACTTATAATTGTGTACATATATACATCTAAATAGTGAACATCTCCCAATCTGCAAACATGTAACATGTGTATGTGTACATAAACTATCTTAAATAAGATATATTATTTTTGTATGTATCAAGAACAAAATGTTCGTAATATATTTCATGTTCTGAGACATTAAAAAATGGTTCTTAAGGAAAGAATAATTTAAAATCACATTTCTTATATACATTTTATTTCTCAGGCAGTGAATTGAATATATACTCATTCATATTGAAATATGTACTTATTTTCATCTGAAATATAGCTCTGCACAAACTTTTAATGAAAATCCCAACAACGAAACTTGCAAAAAACCTAAATATACCACAAGAATTATTCTAAGGTGAATACAACCCCAAGAAAAAAAAATGCATCACTGTAACTCAAAAAAGAAAATTAAGGTCAACTCAACCCAGTGCAGGACCCTAACATTCTTGATGTGTCCACTATACAGAGGTTTTACTATATTTGAATATTAAAGAATACAGATGTCCATTTTCTATCTAAAACATCAAATTGGTATTAGAGATGTTGTAGATTAATTTTCATAATTGCATTAAAACATGATTTACTTTTCTTTCATTTTGGGTATGGGATTGGGTTGAAGATGGAAGCATTTTGGCTTCAGGTTAGGTGCAGATTGGGATATATTGTGTTGCAGGATGCAAAAGATTATTTTGGTGGTTTTTTTTGTCTGGTTGCGAAACAATCTTTTTTTTTTTTTTTTTTTTTTTTTTTTTTTTTTTTTTTTTTGGTTTGGTTGAATTTGGGTCAGGTTGCATGCTGACTTTTAATGGAATCTTCATATTCGTGCCAGATTATACCTAACTCACAGGAATTTAGTATGTTGGCAATAACTTGGAAATTACACAGTGGTAATGTGTGCACAACATCCTATAGCACTTTTGCCAATTCTTTTTGATTTTTTTTTTTAATTAAAGTAGAATCATTTATTAGAGTTAGGACATACATTAGAGATGCATATCAATGTTTGCAGTTTTTTTCTACTACTACAGCTCATATTCAAAATATTAGAATAATTACCTTTTTTTTAGAAATTGAAAGTATCGTTTGGTAATTTAATGTCTTTTAATGAAAATATGCAAACGATATTTTTATTAAGAACTTATTGTTGATTAAACTCACTTGTTATCTTAAAATTAATATCATTTTTGAAAAGATTAATTGCAAAAAAAATTATTTTGAAAAGTCAAAATATTAGAATATTTATTCAAGTGGTTCAAAATATTAGAATATTTCACATTAATTCTCCTTTAATTATTACCAATTCTTAACTGGTGGCATCATTGATTAAATTCAGACTATTTTATTTAAAATCAGTATTCTTTTTTGCAGTTTGTTTCTTTTTCGTCTTAAAATGGGCCGTGTGAGTGATATTCCTGAATCTACTAAACTTCGTATGGTTGATTTGTATCGGCACGGTAAAAATCAATGTTTTATAGCGAATTATTTACATTGTTCGCAATCGAGCGTTAGTAAAATACTAACACAATATTCAAAAATTGGAAAATTTCAAAATAATCTCCGAAATGGTGGCCGAAAACCAAAAACATCTGCTAGAGATGACAGGAAACTGAAGCGTATAGTTAAGAAAAACCGTATTAAAAGTGTGCGATTATTGCACCGAAAATGGAAAGAAGAAGGAGCTGAAGTTTCTACATCGACAACATTAAGACGTCTCCATAAATTAAAATTTGAATCTCGTGTACCGAAAACAAAACCTCTCATGACTGCAAGACAAAAGCGTATAAGATTGAATTGGTGTAAATCAAGACGTTTATGGAGCAATGAAGATTGGAAAAATATATTATTTAGTGTTGAAAGTATGTTTTGTGTTTCATATGGTAATCAAGGTATTCGAGTTTGGAGAATGAAGCAAGAAGCATTTGATAAAGAATGTCTTAAACGTTCCGTAAAATTTGCTGCTAGTGTCATGGTTTGGGGTTGTATGAGTGCAGAATGACCTGGAAAGTTATGCATCGTCTACGAAAAGGTTAACTCTCTGACATATCAAGAAATTTTAGAATATTAGATGATTCCATCATCAGAAGATTTATTTGAAGATGATTTCATCTTTCAACAAGATTTAGCGTCATTGCGTACCTCGGTGTCAACTAAGAATTGGTTCCGCCAACGCAACATTAAGGTACTTCCTTGGCCACCAAATTCACCAGATCTTAATCCCATCGATAACTTATGGTGTATAATGAAGAAAAAACTTCAAGAAAATCCTCCTTCAAGTAAAATTGAGTTAGAGGCACGTATAAAGTCTATTTGGGCTAATATTGATAGAAATGTTTGTAAACACCTTGTATATAGTATGCAAGATCGATTTACGCTGTTATGAAAGCTAAAGGGGATGCTACAAAATATTAACTACCATTTACTTCATATTCATAAGGTAATATTGTTGCGTAAAATAAAATATTCTAATATTTTGAACCAATCTAAATTTTATTCTAATATTCTGGTGTGTTTAAGGAAGCTGTATACCTAATTTATTGTGCTGTATTTTATATTTTATAAATGTTAAAATCTTATCTAAACATTCCAGATTTAATTTATAAGAAATTTAATTGCATTTACTTAGTATAAAAAATGAATAAATGACAAATAATTTTTTCTTATTACTTTTTCTCAATTATTCTAATATTTTGAATATGAGCTGTATAGTAACCTGTATTAAAGAATTTGGTGACCTATGATCAGATGAGTTTTAAATCAATAAACAAAGAAACATTAACGAGGTGATGGTGATAGATTCTCTAAGTCTGGTGTCTAATTAAATTTCATTAGGCATAAATCACTACTCTGATAAAGAAAAGTCCTCTATCAGATGATATTAATGAGACTCCTGGAAAAATTTTAATTTTACTTAATATTGACGAACTCAGATAATTACAATAATTTTACCATTCTTCAAAAGCTTAAAGCAATTTTTTATCAAATGATGTGTACCTTATTTTGGTTTAGGGAAACCTCAATAAAAGCTTGATAAAACATAAAAATGTGTAAAAAGGAGACAAATATGTTAACTTATAAAAGTTATTTTTACAATTTATCTTTGTATTTCAGACTTAATTTTTCTTTCCAGAATACACCCGGAAATCACGCAAATCCTACTTTAAAATTTTTATATTTTATAAATAATAAGTACCGGAAGGCTCCATAAATATAAACCACATCTAAAATGACATTTAATATGGAAATATCTACGGTTTAAAAATTTACCATGTCATCGCTCCCCCCCTCTTAAAATTGCATATTCACAGTATCCGCAAAGAAACTCTTCGAGAGGGTTGAATTCTGGTAGGGATTGGCCGACGCGTTTTCACGTAACTTGGCGATAATTATACTTGGCGAGCGATAGATGCTTCCGTTGAGGAGTTTGATTTCCTTCCGAACCGAGTACAAAGTAACTTTTCTCTTGCAGCATTGCATTGGATGGAGCGTGTCTTACTGAAAGCTGTACTCTTTAAAAGTTTTTAAACACAAATTTTTACTTTGTACTCGGCTCCGAAGGAAATCAAACTCGACGAAAGCGTCTATCGCTACGCCAAGTATAATTATCGCCAAGTTACGTGAAAACGCGTCGGCCAATCCCTATCAGAATTCAACCCTCCCGAAGAGTTTCTTTGCGGATACTGTGAATATGCCTTAAAATTCAACTCCACGGAGAGAAAGATTCATACTATAAAAGAATGGTTCAAAGAGCTTTCCGATATGTCTCGTATTTCAGCAAATCTCATTTCGATAATTTCCTCCATGACGACTCTGACATCTCGAGCTACTAGTGGCTTTCGGATGAATTTGTACCTCGATAAATGCGGCATCTCGAGCTACTACCCGTAAGACATGGTGACATCACTGCGATGTCGGTTTGAAGTCACACTGTGACTTTATGACCGTCGATGGTCGATGTGACGTCACAGTGACTAAAATGTGAAGTCGTTATGGCCGTTTTAGAGCTCGTTTGTGACGTCACATTGCGACCAATTTGTGAAAAATGTATCATTTGTGACTACTTTGGCATTAACACTATGACGAAACTGTGACAAAAGCGACGATATTTTCAAGTCAAATTGTGAAATACAGGGAGAGTTTAAAATTATAGGACACTTAGCGGACTCGACAGACGTTGTCCTGGCACCGACTCCAAAAAATCAAATAAATGTACATAAATATAATAATACGCATGATAAATACTACGCTCTTAGTTTAATTTCTTATTACGATTATGTAAGGAAATTATTTTTCACTTTGCAGTAGTTTTTGAAGTCGGTTCAATTTTTGATAGAAAAGTTTATTTTTCTCTTAGTTAAAAGTTAACGATTTTCTGAAGTCGGTTAATTAAAATTACAGGAAAAAAAATTGTAAATCATACACATATGTCAGGAGTGGGGTTCGAACGCACGATCTCTTTCTTCGAGAACCAGTGCTTAAATCTGGCTCCTTAGACCGCTCGGCCATTCTGTCCACATTCTACTCAGCGAACTTATTCAACACTTTTAATTAGCGAAAAATCAATAACTTTATTAATTTTTGCCCAATTACTAAAAAAGTACGGAATCAATTTCGATGAAATGTGAATCTAAACCACTCTAGAATCCACTGGAACACACACAAAAAATTTCATTAAAATCGGTCCAGTCGTTTAGGAGGAATTCAGTGACATACACACGCACAGAAGAATTATACATATAAAGATTTGCATTGGATACTTAATTTTAATTTTGAAATTGGTTTGGCTGGCACCGACTCCAAAAAATCAAGTAAATGTACATAAATATAATAATATGCACGATAAATACTGCGCTCTTAATTTAATTTCTTATTGCAATTATATAAGAAAATTATTTTTCACTTTGTAATAGTTTTTGAAGTCGGTTCAATTTTCGATAGAAAAGTTTATTTTTCTGTTTTTAGTTAAAAGTTAACGATTTTCTGAAGTCGGTTAATTAAAATTATAATACAGAAAAAATTATTGCAAATCATACACGTATGTCAGGAGTGGGGTTCGAACACACGACCTCTTGACCTCTTTTTTCGAGAACCAGAGCTGAAATCTGGCTCCTTAGACCGCTCGGCCATTCCGTCCGAATTCTATTCAGCCAACTTATTCAACAGTTTTAATTAGAGAAAAGTCACTAACTATTAGTTCTTGCCTAATTACTAAAAAAATACTAAATCAATTTCGATGAAATGTGAATCTAAACCATTCTCGAATCCACTGGAACACACACAGAAAATTTCATTAAAATCGGTCCAGTCGTTTAGGAGGAGTTCAGTGACATACACAAGCACAGAAGATTTATGTATATAAAGATATTTTGAGGGGTGATGGAGCAGCTCACTATAAGAAACGAATATTACATAGGAATAATGACCGGAAACGACGCGTTGAGGTAGAAACAAAAGAGGACCAGTATGGCTCTTTAGTTAATTTCAAAAATTCGCATTCATACCAAAAAATTTCTATACTATTCTTTTCTTGAATTAAGACACACATTTTACGATTAGATAAAGAAAAAATTCTTCTTTGAAAATTTTCGTTATGACATCGAAATTTTTTATTTTGAAAAAGTTAAAATTAAATTAAAAAAATATATATAATAAAAATATATATATTAAAAAAATATATATAATAAAATATATATATTAAAAAAATATATATAATAAAATTGTTAAAATTATTAGACATAATTAGATTATATGAAATAAAAGAAATTTTTAGAATATATATATAAAACCAGTTTAATGGACAACAATGCAAGGCATTTGGAAAAAAATTAAAATTTGTACCACATGTAATAAATTGAAAATATGTTTCTAATAATAAACAAAAGGTTATCACAGAAAGAATGTTTTTTCTTTATAATCTTTTTTTTTTCTACAATTTACTAAAAAATAAAACAGCATGCAAAATAACTACTTTTTTAAAGGAATTTCAGGGGTAAATTTTGAAACATAATAAATATGTCATGCGTTTAGCATATATTTTGCATATTTTATTTTGTATTCAGAAAATATTAAATTTATTCAAAAAATCAGAAACAAATTGCAACATTTATTTTTAAAGATTTACTTAAACTAATTTTAAACGTTAACAAAAAAGGAAAATATTATTGAAAGAATGAAAATGATATTATTTATTGTAATAAAGTATATTAGAAAATCAGTAAAAACCAAGCTCCCAAATGTAATAAGACAACCTGTTAAAAATATTTTTCTTCATTTTTAAAGATTTTTGAAATTTATACCATGATTTTATCACATTGTAATTTTACAATACAATGGAGTTTTTTGTCACATATGTGACGTGATGTGCGTTACATGCAGTGACATAACAGCGACGTCATAATTTCATTAAAATTGCCAGAAACATGTTTTTTTTTTTTAAGTAAATAACATGTTTTGAAGAATTTTCTTAGAAAGTCACACCTCAGTCACAATGTGAAGTCACTGAGTGGTGGTATTTTGTAGAGATGGGCAACATCGTTCCTTTTAAGGAATCGTTCCAACCGGAATCTTTCACCGAAATAAACGAGTTATTCGGAGTCGTTACTATTGGAATCATTCCGAAAAAAGAACAAATCTGAAAAAAAGAACGCATCCGAGAAAATTGGAACGAATCCAAAAAAGGAACAAGTCCAAGAAAACAGGAACGAATCCGAGAAAAATGGAACGAATCCGAGAAAAAAGGAACAAATCCGAGAAAAAACGGAATGAATCCGATAAAAAAAGGATAGATTTAAAAAAAAAGATTTCAAGGGAAAAAAAAACACGTCCAAGAACCATTTTAAGAAAAGGGGAATGAATCCGGAGGCAGGGATGAAACGTCATGGAGCGACATGCAATCCTTAATATTTATTACTAATTTATTTTCTTACCGTTCACCGTCATTTTTTAATATATTGAACAAATGATTTTGCTTTTGAGATTCATTTTATTGATCTATGTGCGTTATTAATTATCATAGATATTTTTAATCACCATAATACAAGTATTTCCTGACATTCGGTTGACCTTTCATTTATCGCTATTATCCATGAAATTTTACTGTAGATTTGGTTTTGGTCATCAGACTTGTTGCGGCGGTCTATTAGATTTTCAACGTAATCATTGCTTTCCTCTCCAAAACATTGTCAAATGACCCTCTATTTATGTTATTAATTTATGTACGAAATCTCATTACTGATCTGATATTTGACATCAGGGCCTACAATTTTTTTCCTCTTCAAAATCCTCCCTTACATAATCTTCAGCTTATACAGTGAAACCTACAAATAAGAGACACTCCGAATAACGGACACTTCTATTTAAAGGACAAAAATTCGGTCCCAGTCCCTTGGTATAGGAAGTGTAATGTTATTACCTCTGAATAAGGGACCTTTGAAAGTACGATTCAACTCGGGCATTTCTTACAAAAATTTTATTCCGTTAACACTTTTTTTTTAAAGAAAAAAATTCTTCAAATACATAATCTTAAAAAAAAAAAAAAAAAAAAAAGCTCTACTTAAATATGGCAGATTTTATTTTTCTTTGTTACTGGTGCCATAAACAAATTTTGAAGAAATATGCTGTCCAGTCACATTGGACATACAAACGCAAAGGATTAAAGGGTTTGTTTTAGCATTTTAGATAGTAAAATAGTCTATGATGAAAATGAAAATACAGAATTTTGTGATGTGAACTTATCAGACAAGCAGTCTTGTTGATTCAGAGGTGTATAGCACAATTAATGAGCATTTATTTACCTATAATTCAAATAAAGATCTCAAAGTGGATTTATCCGCATTGAAAGTAATGCTGAAAATTGTGAGAATGACTCTGAAAGTGTAGGAGACAGGAAAATTGTGAAGTAAAGAACTTCACAGATGTTTTAAAATACGCAAAGCAGTAGAATACTTTTTTTCGTAAATACAGCTTATAATGGACTAAAACTTTTAAGTATGGTAAATGAATATCTGAAAGGTTTTCTATTAGAAAAACAAGGTGGAACCCGTTGAATTTCGACGAAAGAAAATATTTAGGAAGGAGCTGTTTCATTGATTTATAAAAAACCCACAAAATTAGCTACAATAAAAAGTGCATCTTAGATTGGTCAGTCTAACTTTCAAACAAATATTATTTAAAGTTACAAAAAAAAAAAAAAAAAAAAAAAAAAAAAAAAAAAAAGCTATTTATATAAAACCCAGGTGTCCAAATTATGAAAATTAAACTTTAATCGCATATGTAATAAGTAAAGTATAACAAAAATCAGTTATTATGATAAAACTAGCGGCCTTCGCCCGCTACGCTGGTCGGTTTATCTAAAGAAATCTTGAAGAAGTAGTTAGATAAGGTTCAGACATACATTAAAAAAAAAAAAAGCAAGTCGATCATTCAAAAAACGTTGGGAAATATCAAATATTTACTGTAATTTTTTAAGAAAAACAAAGTTTCGAAAAAAAAAAATTAAATCGAAAAAAAAATTACACTGACATATTAATGCAAGGAAATTTTCCCAGAGAGAAAATTCGCCTTGAATACAATATTTCAAATTCTTTTAATTGCTTATAGGCGTTAATGCCAACATAGTGAAAAAAAATTCCATGCTGGGAATCGAACCCGGGCCATCAGTATGGCGCACTGACGTTCTACCGACTAAACCACATGGAACGACAGCCAGCTTGAAACTTTCTCATACTTAAGTAGACTGGCGAAAACATAACGATAGCGCGTTTTAAAATCGCACAGTGACATCTATTGGATTTTATATGTACTAAAAAACGTTATGTACTAAAAAACGTGAGCAGCGCACCTAATAGTTTCTTTTGTTTCTTTTTGTTACTTTTTTGTCTGTTGTCTGATTTTGATGAAACAAAGCCTATACACTGCCCGGGAGTGTGCATTCTTCATTAGTGAAAACCGCATAAAAATCCATTCAGTAGTTACGAAGATAACCTCGAACAAACAGACAGACAGACAGACAGACAGACAGACAGACAAAAAATTCAAAAAAAAATTTTTTGTGTTTCATTGGTTTTCTTTTATCGCCCTGACTCCATTTTTGTCAATTATCTTCAATGTACAGACACACCGGGTCCTACTGTTTTATTATATGTATAGATTATCAATTGAGGCTCTTATGTTTGATATAAAGCGAATGAAAAATAAAAATTTTCCAAATTGACATGATCATAGAATTCCCATATGAAATCTAAAACCGTCATAATTTTCATCGTCTCAAAATTTACATACGCACTTCCCATAGTATTTTAATTTGATAATTTTAAAACCACTTCCTTTTTCTCATATATACAAAGACGTTATTTGCATCTGCTAAAAAAAACTCCATTTTTACGGATCCAGTCTTAAACATCTATAGAAAAATATGAATATGACACAAACGCAGCAAAAACAATATTCAAGACACTTGGCAAAACAAATTGTATATCTGATGATTCACAAATCTTCACTTCTTTATTTATAATAGCTCCATGTTTTATCAGAAATCATTCATTTGTATTTTTTTTTATTTTTCAAAATTTGGAAAATATTATTTCATACACTCGTTTAGCTTTCTGATACGAACTGAGTAAATGCGGTTAAGTCACTTGAATATTATTTAAAATACATTTTTGCAAAGAGAAAGTGTTGTATCCTTTGTAAATTAAGTTTGCAATAAACTAAAAAAAACATTTAATTGATGAATATAAACGCAATAAAACCAAAATTTATCGGATTTTATATCAGACGATTTCTTTTGACATGATATTTTTATTTCAGTTTTTATCAATTTTAAGAGAAAATGGTGTATTTCTGTTGCCACAATTATAAAATTCGTACAAAAACTATAAAAAAATTAATAACTCATAAATAAATTGAGATGCATCTTTCAAACAAATTGCATTTAAAAGTAAATTTTTTTTTCTATACGACGGTGTAAAAATTGAAAATGTGCGATATTTAGAAGTATAAATTTTGTAGTACTGAAAATTGCAAAACTGAATAGCCTGCGAAAGTGTTGCCATTCATAAAATGACGTATGCGTTACGCACAGATACGTTTGGCCTTTATAATATAGATTGGAAACTGCAAAACAGTCACATTTTTACTTTCTTCTGTCTTCAATAGAAGAAAGTATTGTAATCGAAATTTTTTTTTCGACTTTCGGTTTTCGACGGATTTACACGTTTTAAGGGTCCGAGATTCCAAGAAACATGTTTTTACAAAATGTCTGTCTGTCCGTATGTCGCCACTCTACCATCGAAAAGTGTATGAAGTTATGCATAGAATGGAACCAAATTTTTTGTGAATGTTTTTGGTTATGGCAAGCAGGTTCTCCTTCAATTTTGAAATATTCCGCCGGAAGGGGGCGCTGCAATCGCGATTTTTGTGCCATTTTCAATATTGTACCGACCAAAAGTGTATGAAGTTATGCATCAAATTGAACCAAATTTTTTGCGTATGTGTATGGCTATGGCTAGTTGGTCCTCTAATAATTTTTAAAAAATCTGCCGGAAGAGGGCGCTACAATCGCGTTTTTTGTGCCATTTTTAATATTGTACCGATCAAAAGTGTATGAAGTTATGCATCGAATTGAACCAAAATTTTTGTGTAAGTGTATGGCTATAGCTAATTGGTCCTCTCTGAATTTCAAAAAAATCCGCCGGAAGAGGGCGCTGCAATAGCGATTTTTATGCCATTTTCAATATTGCACCACCTAAAAGTGTATGCAGTTCGGCCTAGAACTGAACAAAAATTTTTGTGCATGATTATTTTTTGATATGGCAAGTAGGACCTCCCTGAATTTGCAAAAAAAATCTGCCTATCATTCTATTGTCCATCGGTTCGTGCAGAGACGGAAATTCGGTTTTACTCCGATTAATTGACTGAAGCAGAAATTTAAGATGAAAATCAAAGTTGGTATGTTATTGAATTAAAATTATTAAAGCATATATTAAAGCATAAAGGTACATATTTAAAAAAATAAGTACCTATTTTTTTAAATATTAAAATGTACGCATGAGATAGAAGAAAGTGGAGTCGCCGGTTGTCCATTTTGGTACGATTCCTCAGAAATAGGTAATTTTGGAATCTGCGCATTTCGAAAAAATCCCTGTTGGCTTGGCCTAAGGCGGAGATAGATTTCGAAGAGTGCTCATTTCAACAACAAAAAATAAAAAATGATTAGAGATAAACCTAGTTTAACAACTTTATTTGACAGCTCTTGAATATTTTTTAATTTTTTTTTCTGTAAGAACTAGTTTTATCAGAATCATCTTAAGCGAAATTCAGCTCAAATGCCCATTTTGACAACATATTTTGAAATGTATTCTGACTATTAAAAAAAATCGACCAATACGTACATATACAGTTCCTAAATAACAAAAAGCTATCAATTGAATGCATTTGAGAGCAAAATTAAATTTTAAAATGAGTCATAAAATAATCAATTTGTTTTTTGAATACATCCTCAATTCTTTAATCGTATCGCTTAGGGAAATTTTGTGAGAAGCACCCTTTTGACAGATTTTTTTTATATACACAGGGTGTTCCGCTACCAGACCGACAAACTTTGAGGGGTGATAGTAGACATGCAGACAAACATTATTAAATACGAAACCATGGGGCGCAAACGTCTTCTGTAGGATCTAGGAGCCATTAAAATTTTAGGTCCAAAACTTCAAACGATGATAGAAAACGGAAAAAAGGGTTGATTCGTTTGCGGTTTTCGCTAAAATCATTCTTTATATCACGAATGCTTTGTAAAAAACGTTAAAGGTTACGTTCAAAAGCTGTCGATAGAGGGCGCTTTAGATTTTGGAGTAACGAACGAATACTTTTTACCGTTCTTTTGTGCGTGGGGTTGAAATTATTCTACAGTTTAGATTTGAACTTAAATCTTATGAATAAAATCGGAAACATGGGGATCGGGTAACTAAACGAAAATTAAAATGTGAACCGAGGGCGAAATTTTAAGCTCTCATAAACATTGGACAAACTAATCAATTTTGTTGCAGTGTGCGTGTAGGTCATTCTCTTGGTAATTATTTTATTCAAAATGACGCACAGCTTTGGTGTCCTTATTTTTGATAGAGGGCGTTTCCGACACATCTCCGACATTTTAATGACATTACTCCTGGGGGTTTTACTACCAGACCACCATACTTCCAGGAAGTGTTAGGGATGCAAAAAAGACTCGGAATCACATAGGAATGTAACGTTGAAAATGCCTTTTTTGCGAGTTACGGCTAAAAGAAGCAGAGAAAAAAACAACAGAAACAGGCAGAGAAACAGCAACACGTTAATATGACAGAAAACAGTTTATTTAAAGGTTTTACTAGAAAAGGTGTTCGAAATTATGACCAGAAGTATTCCGCCATGCTTAACAGCGGCGTCGCATGGAATTCCTCACGCTTTGAAAGACTCCTGGCATCCTTGATAGATTTCTGGCAGCTACAGAAATACTAGTTGCGAGGTCTTTAACTGATGGTACCGGAATAGCTTGCCGGAATACTTCTGGTCGTAATTTCGAACACCTTTTTCAGTAAAACCTTTAAATAAACTTTGCTCTGTCACTTTAACACATTGCTGTTTCTTTGCTTGTTTCTGTTGCTTTTTTCTCTGCTTCTTTTAAGTATAACTCGCAAAAAAGGCATTTTCAATGTTACATTCCTATGTGATTCCGAGTCGTCTTTGCATACCTAACACTTCCTAGAAATATGGTAGTCTGGTAGTAAAACACCCAGGAGTAATGCCATTGAAATGTCGGAGATGTGTCAGAAGCGTCCTCTATCAAAAAATGAGCACACCAAAGCTGTACGTCATTTTGAATAAAATAATTACCAATGGAATGATCTACACGAAAACCGCAAGAAAATCGATTAGTTTGTCCAGTGTTTATGAGCTTTTAAAATCCCCCCCCCCCCGGTTCACAGTTTAATTTTCGCTAGGTACCCGATCCCTATGTTTCCGATTTTGGGCTTAAAATTTAAGATAAAGTCTAAACTTTAGAATAATTTCAACCCCATGCACAAAAGAACGGTAAAAAGTATTCGTTCGTTACTCTAAAGCGCCCTCTATCGACAATTTTTGAACGCAACCTTTAAAAATTTTTTACAAAAAATTCGTGATGCTAAGAATGATTTTAGCGAAAACCGTAAATGAATCGACCCTTTCTCCGTTTTCTATCATCGTTTGAAGTTTTGGACCTTAAATTTTAATGGCCCCTAGGTCCTACGGAAGACGTTTGCATCCATGGTTTCCCATTTAATAATGTTTGTCTTCATGTATACTATCACCTCTCAAAGTTTGTCGGTCTGGTAGCGAAACATCCTGTATATATTTAGCCTTTATCAAAAATCTGACCAATACTTCCTAAATAACAGAACCGGTCAATTGGATGCGTTTGAGAGCAAAACTGAATTTAAAAATGAGTCAGAAAAACGTAACTTTGTTTTTAATACCTCAATTTTTCAATCACGATCGGTTCGTGATATTCTGTTCAAAGTACCCATTTTGGCAGCCTTTTTTAAAATATATTCTGCCTTTGTCAAAAAACTGGCCAACACGTCACATTATATAGTTCCTAAATAAGAGGACCTGTAAATTGGATGCGTTTGAGAGTAAAAATGGATTTAAAAATGAATCAGAAAAAACGCAATTTGTTATTTGAATGCTTACTCAATTTTTCAATCACGATCACTTCAGGAAATTCTGTTCAAAATACTCATTTTTTCAGCCTTTTTTGAAATAAATTCTGCCTTTATCAAGAAACTGGCCAATACATCACATTATATAGTTTCTAAACAAGAGGACCTGCCATTTAATGCGTTTAAAATTAAAAATGAATTGAACTAGTTGGATGTGCCAATCCCAAAACTTTCTTCTATCTCATACATGCATTTTAATATTTTAAAAAAAGTTACTCATTTTAATGCTTTAATAATTTTAATTCAATACCCTACCAACTTTGATTTTCATCTTAAATTTCTGCTTCAATCAATTAATCGGAGTAAAAACGAATTTCCGTCTCTGCACGAGCCGATGGACAATAGAATGATAGACATTTTTTTTTTCAAATTCAGGGAGGACCTACTTGCCTTACCAAAAAATAATCAGGGTAATAATCAATAGTTCGGGTCTAGAACTAACTTCATACTCTTTTATATGGTGCTATATTGAAAATGGCATAAAATTCGGTATTGCAGCGCCCCCTTCCGGCGGATATTTTCAGATTCAGGGCGATCCAACTAGCCATAGCCATAGCCATACACTTACACAAAAAATTTCTTTCAATTCGATGCAAAACTTCATGTACTTTTGGTCGGTGCAATATTGAAAATGACACAAAAATCGTGATTGCAACGCTCCCTTCCGACGGATTTTTTTCAAATTCAGGGAGGACCAACTAGCCATAGTCATACAGATACACAAGAAATTTGGTTCAATTCGATATATAACTTAATACACTTTTGGTCGGTACAATATTGAAAATGGCACATAAATCGCGATTGCAGCGCACCCTTCCAGCGAATTATTTTCAAATTCAGGGAGGACCAACTAGCCATAGTCAGACATATACACAAAAAATTTCTTTCAATTCGATGCATAACTTCATGTACTTTTGGTCGGTACAATATTGAAAATGGCACAAAAATCGCGATTGCAGCGCCCCCTTCCGGCGGATATTTTTCAAATTCAGGGAGGACCAACTAGCCATAGTCATACAGATACACAAGAAATTTGGGTCAATTCGATGCATAACTTCATATACTTTTGGTCGGTACAATATTGAAAATGGCACAAAAATCGCGATTGCAGCGCCCCCTTCCGGCGGAATATTTCAAAACTGAAGGAGGGTCTGCTTGCCACAGCCAAAAACACTCACAAAAAAATTTGGTTTAATTCTATGCATAACTTCATACACTTTTTGATGTTAGAATGGCGACATACAGACAGACACACAGACATTTTGTAAAAACATGTTTTTTGGAATCTCTGACCCCTAAAACGTGTAAATCCGTCAAAAAAAAATTCGATTACAATACTTTCTTCTATTGAAGAAGAAGAAAGTAAAAATGAGTCAGACTATAAGCAGTTTGGATTTGAGGATTTTTCTTCAACTCCTATTTTTGTTATTATTAATTCATTTTTGCTATAAGAAATGGTCCTATGGGAAACTTGTTGCTATAAAAGTTGTAGATATTATTGAGAAAATGTGAAATAAATTTAATTAGATTTGATAGCTTAAGAATTAACTAAGTTATGGATTTTTTTCTTTTTCCACTCCGCTTTTTCTTTTCGTTTTAAATTTTTTTCATCGGTAAAAGTTGATCCTACCAGAAACTTGTAAATACAAAAGTTTTAGATAATTTTGAGAATATTTATAAAAAATTTAGTTGGATTTGATATCTTGAGAATTGACGAAGTTATGAATTTTTTTTCTCCCAAAAAACCTGTTTCTTCGCCCCTTGAGCCCATTTTTAAGTTTGTCAAAAATCTGTCAAGCATTAACTTTTCGCCCACTTTTTAGAAGTAATATAAACTTTAAACTGATTCAATATCTATTTTAATTAAGAGGTTATCGCTTTTTTTCGGTTTTCACAAAAACCTTCCCTATTTCCACTCCTTTAGTCCGATTTTGCGATTTAACGCACTCGAACAGAGATTTTATACCCCTTGATTTTATGTATCATTTTGGAGCAGAATTATAGAAATTATTCAAGTGTGAATTTTTGGATCGCTGAATCCGAATTTGTAATTTCACATCAAAATTTCTCTCCCCATCCCGTGAGAGGCATCTCAATCTCCCCCCTCCCAAATTTGAGTAAAATGCACTTCAAAAAAAATTATTAAAAATTTTAATTTTTTATTATTTTAGTGAAAAAGTATCTAGAAATTTAGAAAACATACAAAATTTGCAACAAATAACATGCAAAACATTATAAACGAGAAGGGGGGACCTGGCTCTCAACAAACATCGCGGCGCTGGGCGCACTAAGTTATGCAATTCTACTTAAGAGCCCACAATAGTCACAGGAAAAGTACAGAAAAAGACCCGGATGACCATGTAAAGTCTATGAGAGCGTTCTTTTCTAATATCTCGTTCAAATTTTAATATTTTGACATGATTGTTTTTGCATAAAATAGTTCAGGATGATCCACAACCGGGCTAGTTTTTACTTTTTCGATTTTGGTTATATATTTTTTATATTACGATAGTTTCAGTTTCAGAACCGGTTTAAACCGGTTTCGAAAGTTAAAGTAATTTTTTAAAGAAAATCTGAAACAAAAATCGAAAAAGTAAAAACTAGCCCGGTTGTGGATTGCCCTCAGCTATCTTGTGCAAAAAAATCATGCAAAAATTTTAAAATTTGAGCGAGATATTTGAAAAGAACGCTCCCATAGACTTTACATGGTCATCCGGGTCTTTTTGAGTAATTTTTCTGTGACTATTGTGGGCTCTTAAGAGCCCACAATAGTCACAGCTTCAAACGATTCAAGATGGCGGAGCACATCCAGAACTAAGTTGAAAGGCTGTCCAAAATTAAATGATTGACAAGGGGCTTCTTCCAATTAGACAACAAAGTAATTCGAACCAATTAACTACGACATTTTCTTTTGAAGGGGAGGGCGTTACTATTTGTGCTCAATTTTCTATTGGATAATGTCCACTTCATGTCAATGTGAGTAAATACCAATGGGGACAAAGACTTCTGGAAAAATACTTTATCGTCGTTTACAGTCATTTTTATTTCAAGTTTATTTTTCCGCCGACGAATCTGCACTAGTGACAAAAAAGCATTCGGGAGCTTATTTACGTTAAACTGATAGCAGCTTTTTTTTCTTTTCTTTTTTTCAAATTTATCATTTGCATTTTAATATACTTAAAATATTTTCTTTTTCTTGGATAGAGGATATTTGAAATCGATCGCCAACAGAGGAACTTTTCTACTTTATTTTATTTTAGAGGTTTTTTTTTCTTCTGCTTGGAAGATACTTCGAAAGTAAAACTGTACTTTGAAAAAAAAAATAAAAATTGAAAAAGTAGAAGGTACTTGTTTTGATATAAACTTCAAAAGCCAATATAAACTCGAGCTTTTAAAAGTACAAAAAAGAAGTAATTGACGCACAATTTATGACAAAGAAGTAATAAAAAACTCAATAAATTCAAGGCAAGAATTCTCTGATGAAAATTAACTGAAAAATTAATTATATATGTCTAAAAAGGATTTTATTATTTTTATTAGAGTATAACATTTGTACAGTTTTATTTTCCGGAAATAAATGAATACTTTTTCAAGAGATTTTTTCTATTTTAACATTTATTTTCTACCTTTTACAATCGAAATAATAATATTAGTAGGAAAAAAATTGCAGTATTACAAGTAGGATACGGTTTATGTTTATATATAAAACATAGTTTTATTTATAGTAAATATATTTACTTGGGGGAGGGTAGATATTTATGGCAAGGGCAAAGGGAGGTTGAGTAAATTATGAAAATATTACTGATCGCGATTTTGAAAACAGGTGTTCCCCGGAAATTCAACCAATGATTTAATAACTAATTTCACAAGCATTTCGCTTAAGTCTGTGTAATTTTTATTAAAAAAAATCAAATGTAAGTTTATTTTTCCAAGTTAAATATTTGCGCAGGCGAAGTTTTCCATCCCGGCTTAGTCCGATGTGAAGGTGAAATATTTAACTCGTACCGACAGGTCAATTTTTTAAAAAAGTTCATGGTTCCAAGAATCCGTAGAAACATAAAAATAAAATCTAGATAATTTTAAATCTGGTATCATCGGACCCGGATCATTCTACACCTCTTTCTTTTAAAAAGCCACATTTTCTCAACGACACCTTACATTACAATTCTTATATATATATATATATATATATAACGATATTTATGTTCAAGGTATTACATACGTCTATCTATGTATACAGGGTGTTTGAAAATTACATGTCAGTAAAGGAAAGGCAATTTGAGAAAGTCGTAGTAAGCAGATTTCGTATAGGAATCTGAGTGCGGAAATGCAGCGTTCAGGCGGTGAAAGGTGCTTTTATGTTCAGTGGATAAAAGCATTTCGCTGGCTTGATTCGTCGTTCTCTGCTGCATTCCTGCACAAAATTTGCTTAGTAAGGTCCCCTGTATTTACTTTTAAATTTTCGACACATAATTTTGAACCCGCCCCCCTCTCCCTCTCTCTATATACATATATAGATATAGATAGATATAAATGTGTTTGTCCGGATTGACTTATAATCAAAACACGGTTCAAGCTACTAAGCTTTGAACATGAAAATTGGGGGGGGGGGGAGGGGAATACTTCTTATGACATAAGAAAGGATTTTTTTAAAATCCTCTCATCTCCCCCCTAACGGAGTTAAAGAGAGGTCAAAAATTTTAGTCGATTTTACAAAATTGCACTTTAGAGGATAAAAAGGGGGGGGTGCGAAAATTTTAGAATACTTGGCATATCTCAGCAGCCGTTTTAGATAGGCGCATGAAATTACAGAAAATAAATCTACTAAACAAATAATTAAACAAGTATACCAGTGGTGCTAGAAGTCACCCCTTATAAGGGGTTCAAAAGGGGAGAATAAAAATTTTAGAACATTTGGCACATCTCAGCACACTTTGTAGGTAGGAACATGGAATTCCAGAAAATAAATCTGATAAATAAAAAAATAAAATAAAATAAAATAAACACATATTTCAGCAAATTTAGAAATTCTACTTCTAAAAAGTTTGAAGGGGGGGGGGGGGTGATAGTTTTGAAACATTTGACCAAATCTCTGCAGCTATTTTAGGTAAGGAGCATGAAAATGCAGAAAATAAATCTAATAAAAAATAGATAAACACAGGTACTTGAGCGATTTTACATTACCTCTATCTCTTCTTAAGTGAGTTAAAAGGGAGATCGAAAATTTTATAACATTTGGGATATTTTAGCAGCCGTTTTAGATAAACGCGTGAAATTACAGAAAATAAATCCTAATGAAAAAAAAAAAAAAAACTAGCCTTAAAAGGAATGACTCCTGGAATAATGCGCATGTGTAAGATTTCGAAATAACGAATCAGGGTGGACCACTCCTTCATGAGTCGGAGGGCTCCGTCTATGCATCGCGAAGCGATTCCAACCGGGATTGCAAAGCAATACCGAACGGAATCCCGAAGCGATGACGCGGGGGGTTGGCGAGCGTAGCGAGCAGGAGGGCGGAGCCCCTCTATAGTTTACAACAACTGTAACTGCTCATTCCAATTGTGCATGTTTGGGGCGGTACCCTACTTTGCCCCTCCGAAGGGGAACTTTTTAAATTTTTATCCACAGCACTCGTGCTGCATATCTTTAGAAAGGTCTGAAACTGCCTTTTCCTATTATGGATGTCTTGTGTGTCTCCCCTTCGCTCTGCCCCCCAGGGGGGCACAATTTTAATTTCTGTACCGCACATGTCCTGTGACACATCATTTGAAAGGTCTGCAACTGCTTATTCATATTATGGATGTCTTGTGTGCTTTACAACACCAATCGTGTGACACATCATTTCAAAGGTCTGCAACTGCTTATTCATATTATGGATGTCTTGTTTGTCACCCCCCATTCTAACCCCCAGGGGGGGAACATTTTAGTTTTCTTTACAACACCAGTCGTGTGACACATCATTTGAAACATCTGTAACTGCTTATTCATATTATGGATGTCTTGTGTGTCACTCCCCCCTCTGCCTTCCAGGGAGGGGCTTATTTTTAATTTCTTTACAACACCAGTCGTGTGACACATCATTTGAGAGGTCTGCAACTGCTTGTTCATATTATGGATGTCTTGTGTGTCACCCCCAATCTGTCCCCCCAGGGGGGCACATTTTTAATTTCTTTACATCACCTGTCGTGTGACACATCATCTGAATGTTCTGCAATTGCTTATTCATATTATGAATGTCTTGTGTGTCAACTCCCCCATCCTGACCCCAGGAGGTGGCACATTTTCAAATTCTTTACAACACCAGTCGTGTGACACATCATTTGAAAGGTCTGTAACTGCTTATTCATACCATAGGGTATTGGGTGAAGCAAGCAGGGGTAGCCTACACCTTGGAATCTCGAAGCGATACCAAACGGAATCGTGAAGCGATTACGCAGGGGGGGGGGGGGGTTGACGAGCGTAGCGAGCAGTGGGGCGGAGCTCCCCTAGACTACTAAAAAATAATTAAAGCGATTTTTAAAATTCCCGCATTTCCACGTTTCCAATGCTTTTTTAAATCAAACCCGCTTTATACGGAAGGGTGATATGCGGCTGTCGTACCTGCTTTCATTTTGCACCCATTTCCATACGCAAACATAAAATCTATCCCCCCCCCCCCTAAAGAATCCAGAAACTGCACAACTTTTCGTTCTGCCTTTTGATTGGCTAATTGGTGAAATTGAGCAGGAACTTACGGTGTAAACACAAACAAAAGGAGTTATGTTACGTTTGGCGTGCTTAAATCTTATTTTTTTTTCTTTTTTGCTTCTGTTTTCACTTTGTTCTTGTTATTACAAACTTTTATCGAATTGGAAACAAATGCTAATTTAACATTGTAATGCGAAATGGTTAAAACAAAAATAATAAAGTAAGAAGTTTTTAAGAAGACTTTTAATTTTATGGGAAAACGGAATGTGGAGTTTCGGAAGAGGGGACTTTAGATGAAATTTTAATGAAATGAATGTAAATTCTTAATGAAATTTATGATTAATTATTTATTTTTGTTATAAAGAAAAAATAAAACAGAAAAGTATATAATAATAATAAATTGTTGAATTTAATTACTGTGTGTTTGTATTGGGGAGAGGGGGGGGGAATCAAGTGATGAAGTAAAAATTCGGAAGAAGAGCAGGGAAGAATTGGTTTAATGATTTTTTTTTTCTTTTGACTCAGAAAAATTCCAAATCTGATTAATAAATAATACAAAAATAAAATAGGACTTTTTGCAGATTTCGCATAAAAATAAATAATTTTAAGAACAAAAAATTACTTTAAAAATTATTAAGGTCTTTCACACCCATACAAATCCTGTAGTAAATTGTAAAACATTTTAGTAATTTTTATTTTTTGTTTTATTTGCAAGTATATTTTTTCTTTCTGAATTCCCAACTTGGAAAATAAAAATTTTGATCAGTTTATTCTTTGCTTACAACTGTGATTGATGTGATGATTGTGAATTATCATTTTTTTATATTTTGTTATTATTAATGTGGAATACCTATATAATATAATTTATTGTTATAGAAATTGGAAGGTAGGTGGATGTAAGAGCAATGGACAGCCTTCACTGTTTTTGATTTATAAAAAATAATAATAATAATAATCAATGTAAAATTAGCTTTTACTTTTTTTCATAATTCCCTCTTGCATGTTTTGTAATATTGGTTATTATTGACATTTTTAATGAAACCAATCATGAAACAAAAAATCATGTTTCAAAGTTTCACTGTTTTTCTGTAATAATCTGAACGAACACGCTAAGAGCTGATTTCTCTTAATAAATATATACATTCTTTATTTTCATGCAAAATTTGTATATTTTTGCTTTGCTAGCAATAGAAAATTTTGAATTTTCATAGTAATGGTCATTTACAAAATTTCATTTTTTATTTTATTATTATTATTATTATTATTATTATTATTAAGATTTTAAGACTCGTGTTCATTACGTTCATCGTGTTCATCAGGAATATTCAAATGGTCAATTTTCAGTAATGGACATCCTGAAGATTCGTTTACATTGAACTTACTGTAAACTCCTAAAAATGTAACTTTAGTAATGTTCATAGTGCATAAAATATTTTGACTTTTAACTGAAAACCCAAGTAATGAAATTTAATTTTTAAATTGCATTTACCAGAATGTAATAACACTGAAATTTTTACAAACAACTGCTTTAATTGGTTTCGTATAATTAATAAAATTTTCAGTAATTTTTTTTTTTTAATTTTGCCTTGCGTATTTTATAATCTAGTAATCATTAAACCAAATCAGAAACCAGAATATTCATTAAGCCTCTATTACACACACTCTTTGCGTGGAGATCCCGATTGTATTTTTCTCATGTCGTAAAAATTTCCTTGTGCTATCTTGTCCCTGTATATTGACGACAACTTATAAACATCCTTTCATCTCAATCACACAAGCGAGAAGTATGTTGTTGAATAAATAATTAAATAAGTATTCGTTTTTAAAAGCTGCTGTACACTGCCTAATGCAGTTGGTACTCAACCCTAGGTTAGTTTGACTGGGTTTTCATTTAAAAATATAAAATCATACAAATTGGAGAATGTGCGATACAGAAAGCAATGAACCTTCAGACATTAATTTTGTTTTAAAAGATTTTCTTCTAAAAATATAAACCAACATGCATTTTAGTTATTTTTAATGTTATTATCACGGTACCGAGCTGTGCAGTGTTAGTATACAGTTATAGTACCTTGTTATATGACTAGTTCGGATATATAGTCCCATTTTCACACATTCCAAATAAATAATAAGTTGTTAATTGCATTATTATGCCGCCATACATAAATATTCATTGTATAATGAATATCTCTTTTCTAATGACTATCTTTGAGAAAATCGGAATATGTATGTAATGTAGTGATGGTTGATATCGATTTTATCGCCATTAGGACAACTCAACTTTATCAATACAGTAAACAAATCGATTTTATGTTCAACTCAATTTTATGATACTATATACACACTATATGGCCAAAAATGACCGTCCACTTGCGATTTTTGACATTTTGTAAAATATCTAGAAAAATACTAGAGGAATTACTCTGAAACAATAAGTGTATAAACATAAAAGTACATTACATATATTTTCGTGAAGATTTTTTCTCGAAACTCCATAGGGGACAGTCAACAAATTGAAAAAGAACGAATACCTTTTGGATAACTCTGTCAAAACTAATGTAAGCAAAAGCGCTCAAACTCTACATTATATTTAAGTGGTTTAAATTAAATAAACATGCATACTCGTAGAAATATTAAGGTTTTTATAAAAACATTCCCCATTTTTTCTTCAAGTTTTTTTTGCTTATAATTTGCAGAGTTCTTACTAATATAAAAATGTTCTTTTTCGAAAACATGACAAAAAACATTGTACATTGTACCCTCTAATCAGAATTACAAAATAATAAAAATAGTTTGAAAAATGAGCAGTTTTACTAAATATGTTTTCATTGCGCATGCGTCAGCGTTATCAAAATTTCATTTTCATACTCCTTACAGAATAGCAATGTGCAGCATATAGTCCACACGCGAGAAGGAAATGAATTCGCAAAATATAAAAACCCTATTTTTCCTATTGTTGTAAGCTGAGAAGTACCCAAATATTAATATTCTAGATGATGCCAGTCGATTTTAAAGTCTAACTGTTTATATATATACATATATATATGTTACCGGGCAAACCCGATTTGAGGCCAAACTAGTTTGCCTCACATGACAAACATATTAAGACTTATATGCATTTACGAAATGCTCTACAATATACATTTTGTAAAATATACTTTGGAAAAAAAAAAAAAAAAAAC
Source organism: Maratus speculifer (assembly GCA_964019185.1). Taxonomy (NCBI): domain Eukaryota; kingdom Metazoa; phylum Arthropoda; class Arachnida; order Araneae; family Salticidae; genus Maratus; species Maratus speculifer. The sequence goes on from OZ025293.1 coordinate 27,302,863, forward strand.
AGCTAATGTTTCATTTACATGCCCACACGAAACAATTCCATTACGAAATGGTAAAGGGGTAGGGGAATTGTGTGCGACATATTTTAATTATATTAAATTATTTTATGAATAACAAAATTTATATACGTCGTTGAGGCTTAATATCAGTTATACGATATAGTGATGCATAATACGAAGTGCATAGCATTTACAGGTACACACAAAATATTTCAAATGACATATTCCTTCCGAAGCACATGTATCTGACGATAGCTGATGGATGGATGAAATGCATTTTAGTTATGATATGATTTTTTTTAAGTTTCACTAAATCTATGCATATTATATGGCGTGTATAAATACTATAGTTGATATACACTTCCAGCAATTATTGCTCAAATACAATAGATTTGTTTTGTGTGTCTTTGTAATTAAATGACAAATGATATAAATGCTCTATTCTATCGTAATCATCTTTTAGTAAAATTCAACGATTTATATCAGTTTCAATCCATTATAAATAGCGTAATGTCAATAAAATACTCTGCAAACAATTTTTCCTCATGAACCATAATGCTATGAAATATATTCTTTTGAGTGTCCTTGTAAATAAACTATTAATGTATATGCACCTCATATACAATACCAAACATGCTATGGTAAGTATCATTGACTGATTTTAATTGCATGAAAAGCTGAATATAAGGTACCCTGGGGTAATAACGCCACTTTAAGGTTCTAGCAATTTTCACGGCTCAGTTTTAGTTTGTATTTTTCAAACAAATATGTGATTTGATACAGCAACTCATTGACTATCTATATAAAAAAAATAATTTAACAGATATTAATACATAAAATGTAATGGCGTGATTTCTTGACCAATGCTATTTGGCATTATTACCCACCTATATGGGTAATAACGCCATGCAAACAAAACTATGAAATAAGTTGGAATAATTGCATGTAGATTGCCCAGTTCTAAAAATACAAACTCTCAGCTCTAGAAATTGACAAATTGCATCCTAAGCTATTGAAAATGCTCATTTTTTTGTGAAAGTGTAAGAAAAATAAAGGCGTGGTGTGGGGAGGGGGGGATGAGGCAAAAGAATATCAGACCGTGAGCTTCTTTTTGCTTAAAAAGGACCGCTTAAATAGAATTATTCGAAAAATTGCACAGTTTTAACTGTGTTTATTTGAATCAGTATTTAGGATGTAGCTCGGCCACTGTAGGGAATCAACCGGGTTAAAAATTGCAAGGATTGGCGTTATTACCCCGTTATAGTTATTGCGCTGAACATTTTAAATTACAAATGATCTCGAGAAGATATCCAAAATCTTCAACAACATTTTGAAAGGCCATGAAATGTACGACAAATTTATGTAATTAACAAAGTATTTCCGGATAAAAAAAATAGTCTTCACATCACAAAACGTATCTCGCAAGTTTTAGATCAAGCGTTAATTTTAGCTGCTTGTAAAAACAATAAAACTTAAAAATGAAACAAATTAACTTGAAGCTGTTTTTTGCGATTTATATGACTCAAAAAACTTCTCCGCAAAACACATGAGTATCATTTACCAGATTATTTCATAATTATGCAAAATATTAGCACTTGGCGTTATTACCCCAGAGTACCTTATTTACGTGAGTTAGAGTGTGGAAACGGACAGACAACCAGAATCAATAAATATTTTTCAAACTTATTGGATAGTGTTACTTAACAATAAAGACATTTATTTTCCGACTGCTGCACACTACAAATATCTTGCAATATATAGCATTTGCCATGAATAGATTACAACAATTTAAGCTCCTTTGATGCTTATACACAAAGTGTCCACTTTCAATAGTGGCCAATGTCTAATTCCTAAACCGTTAGTCATAGACATGTAGTTCCAATAACAAAAATGGGGTAAAGAGCAATTTGAATCAATAAAAACATTTCTTAAAAAAAAACACGAAATTTAAACTTTCACACGGTCTTCCGCTGCTATAAAATATATTCAGTAAAATTTTTATATTATACCGACAAGTAAGAGAAAAAAAAAATAAAGGTTTGGTTATTTAATGATTAAAATTGCCCGAGTGATAGTTGTTTAAAGTTGGAACATATTTTTTACTGCTAATTAGAGATCATTCACAAATTTAATAGAAATATAATTTCATCATATATATTAAAAATGGTTGAGAGTAAAATTAACATTGCAATGTAAGTCTGAAATCTTTAACCGTTATAACAAAATACATAATTTATAATAAACATACAACGGGAAAAAACGGAATTTTTGTTAAATAAAATAATGAAGATTAACTGTTTACAAAATGATACATATTTTGAAATATTATTAGATAACACTGGTTTGCAAAAGTAGGGTTACATCATATTTTTTAACTTTTGATAATTGAATTTTATGCATTTTGTGCCGCTGAATCCGATAAATGAAGAAGAATAAAATATAAAAGATAATGAAAAAGTATTTTGCAAATCATAAATTTTAAAGTTTAAAAAAAAAAAAAAAGAAAAAAGAAAAAATAACGAAAATTTCGTTTTATAAAATAGATGTGTTTTTAACCTTTGATAATTACTTTTTATGCATTTTTTACCGTTGAAACTAAAGACCTTCATTTATAACTATCGAGTCTCAATTTTCAGCAAATTGTAAATTTCAAGTTAAAAAGTTAAAATTTAAAATTGAACCTCTTCTCCCACATCATCTAAACCTTCAGATGTTAGCTGTAAGAAATTTATAAGGAAAGGATCCGAGGCTTGTGTCATGGAATCTACCAAACCTTTATGCATTGCTAGAGTATAGTCAATACATAAAGATGTCACAGTCACAATGATAAAGTTTAATATTCAGGGGGAAGGGGCTTAAAAATGATCCCCAAAGTTCACACATTATTGAAGCTTTAGTATTTAATCAGATAAATTCTACTCCTTTGCAAGCCCGAGCGTCTGGATTGTACAGTTGGCAGTTCGCCAGACATTTATTTTTCCTTTGAAGAATCTAGAGACAGTACCCTCACAGAATGCACAGCACATAGGTTTCATTTAGGATTCTTCCGAGGGGCGAAAACCGGTTTTCTCGAGATACAAAAGTAACGTTACTTAGAAAGTTACTGTATGAGCGCTCGCTTCTACAGTTGTGGTGTGCAGTCTATGCGATGCCAACGAGATGGATCTTTTTCGTTGCATCTGAATACTTTAAAATGTTTGTTTAAAAGGCAGCAAATATGTTGAAAATGCATTACATATTAACAAAAATTGAATAAAATATTTTCAGAATATAGATTTTTGAATTTCGAAAACATTTCATAATTTTTTTTAATAGTATCAGCAAATTTGCGTTATTATTACTTCAAAATTAAAATTTTATTTCTTTATCTTTTCATTTGTTCAGTTTGTATTGCTATGTAGTTAAGGACTTTTTTAAATGTGTCTAAAAAATGAAAAATAAAAACTATTACTTACTACTATCATAGTACAAAATACGTAAATTACAAAAATAAGAGATAGCAAAAATTTAGATCGTTTTTCAATTTAAAATATTGACTTATGAATTATAAATTTTAAAAAAGGGTAATTTTAAACTATGGAAATAGACACACAATATACAGATTTCCTGATATTTACAGGATTAATATGATAATGCTTGAAAATAGCTTGAAAATAATGAAAACATAATATCAGTAGCATATCATAAGCGTCATAACATTAATTTATGTTAAAAAATATTGTAAATAAAATAAATAATGTTATTATTATCAGGCATCTTGAAATATAATTCTGTTTTTTTTGTCGCTGTCGTGTCTTGAAAATTAGATTAAATGTGAAAATTAATACTCCCCCCCCCCCTTTTTTTTTCTTTTTTCTTGAAAAATAAATTTATTTTTGTGGTGAAATGTGGAAAGTTATTTGAATTCTTAGTACTTAAATAATTACACCAGCTACTTTTATGCAGTTACGAGTGATAATGATTTTGGGGACGGATCAGAAATTTGCGATTATGGATTTAATAAATAATAACCTTTTCTGTAAACATTTTCGAGGGAGGAGGGGGTGTATTTTCTTATATTTATTTTAAGTTTAACTAAATATTTATTTGTAAATGCATGTTATCTAATGCTTTCAATCAATCAAACTAGCTGTGTATTTTGAAATTAAGGTGTTTTTTTAATTAAAAAACGTAATTTTTTGACATAAGTTGTAATTTATTTTTTGTTCGGAAATGCATGAAACAAGCAGGTGTTATTGTTCAGAAACTACCTAATCGCACGCATTTTCTTGTTTTTTTTTTTTTGCAAACGCAATATATCCTTCAGAAAATAGTGTCAAAGTGGGCGTTTTGAACCGAATTTCTCCACGAAAGAAGAATAGCCACTCAACAGGTGTGTAAAACGTGTTTGTCGCGTGATCAAAAATGCATATAATTCAGTATGTAATTTATTGATCAAAAAAGTTAAATTCGATTCGATTCCAAACCGCTTCCATAGTTAGGTATTCCAATATGAAACTTTCCGTTGAAAAATGAATTTGTAAATTTGTCAAAATTTTTTGCACCTACAATCTTAAAAAAAAAAAAAAAAAAAAATGGAAAATTACAAAAAAATTTCTAGTAAAATTATATGTCAAGAACTTTTTATGCAATGACAACAATAAAAATTCATGTAACAGATTTTGAATTAAAAAAATTTAAAGTTATTTAGAAATTTTTGGGAAAATCGGATTATCAGAACTTTTTAAGTAACGGTAACCAGGATTACAGATAAAATTTTTGTAAAATTACCAATATTTTTGTAGATTCTTTTGTAAAGTTACAGATGTCTCTAGTTTTGCTTACAAGTTTAGTAGATTGACATCATTTTCTCGTACAGCGTACATATAAATTTTTGAAAGCATAACAAATTTCGGTAAATTTAGATTACTAAAGTTACACTTTTTTTTTTAATACAGTGTATTGAGAAGCGCAGTTTAGAACAGCCTTAAAATAACCTGTAAAATAAAGATTCATCAGAATACATGTATATGGTATCACTTAAAGAATGGGATATGAATGAAAACTGTTCCATAAAAAAACTTTAATAATAACTATAATGAAGTTTTTCATTCACATATCTGTGATGGTATCATGAAATATCGCATTTAAAGTTCATATTAATCTACAGTTATAACAATTTATTGGAATTTAATGAAATTTTCCTCACATAAAGCTTAGTTAAGCTTAATAAAGTTAAAGTATTGCTAATCTGAAGAAAAATGTTTCGTTCAATTTATAATGAATAAAAGTAAATAGAAGAATAAAAAAAATACACTTACATAGTAAATAAATTTATGTCTTACTAAATCAATCAATGAATGCAATAAAAACAAGTTGGAAATTGTTCGTGAAGCATAACAAATGCGGTATTTCGTACGATAACGAAGTTTTAAGAATATTCAGATCTTGCTGTTATAATGGACAACACTTCGGAAACAGTATAGTGGTCGAAATCTTTTTTGTGTTCCTGTAAGTATGCAGGAAGTAACTTGTATTACACCTCAGCAACGTATATCATAAAATGTGAAATTGTTCAATATAATTAACACACACCCCAAACAAAGTTTCCACGAATAGAATTATGTAGTAGAACACTTTTGTGTTAACCTGTAATTTAAAAATAAATATTCTTTGCATCACAGATTGTACAGAATGTATATTTTAATATATATATATATTATAAGTTCATGTCAATTCTATTATATTCGGAAGAGTTTAACATCATTAAAATGTACTTGAAGTTTTTTCCTATTGATCCCAATGTAATGGAGTACTTTTGATTGTCCCTCTAATTAAACTATGCATCCGATTTTCATAAAATTTAAAATGACTCGACAAAATTAAGGTAAAATTATATAATTTAAATATCGTGCGATTTTGTTGGGCAGTTTTTTTTGTTTTGTTATAAGCGGACGAACGGACAGACGGACTGACAACTGAACGAAGAATATAGGTGCTAGCAATTTATATAATTACGGACCCATTTAAAATTAATCAGATCTTGATGTAATAGTACACAGTATTCCGGATACAGCATAGTGACCAAAATCTTCTGTGCGTCCCTGTAAATACTATCTGCTTTCTTTTATACAGGAAATAACAGGATATAGTATTCCTCAGCAACGCAAAAATAAAATTTTAAATAGTTAATTACAGGGTCAATCCATTTCAAGTGGTCCAGCACTGGTCGCTCGACCATTTTTGAAAAATCTGAAATTTTTTGTACAACCCTAACATGATGGAAGTTCGAAATGACCGCTATTTTAATTTTACTATTTTTTGTTTGTGCATGGCGGCCATTTTTGTTTCATCGTGTGCAGCGATTTTCTCAGATACTAGGATACACAAAATTGTAAATATCTCGTCTTTTATTTTCCCAATTGAAATGGGGTTTGCAGCATTTTGTTCAGAATAAAATAGGCTAAATGAATGGTGGTAGAAAAAATTTTTAAAATAAAATTTTACAGGTGGAATTTTAGCACAAAATTTAAGATTTTTCCCAAAATCTGACCGTTTGCAAGAGGAAATTTTTCATGCAAGGAAAATTGTCACACTTACACAATTTTTTCTACAAATAGGTCAAAAGTGCATGTACGCATACACCAAGTCCCAGATCTGGGAGTTGATTTCTCTTTGTAAAAAAAATTCCGAAATTCGTCAAAAATTCCAAAAATCGCACTTTTTAGGCTTTGATATCGCTGGTGGGGCACAATTTAAAAATCTGAAATTCTGGCCTTTAATAGTATTGTGTAGTAATGTTATGTACAAAAAATTTCAAGAAGGAGATTTGACTACAAGCGGAGATATGACATGGACAATATGTGAAAACAATACTGCCAAACTATTGTAACCTACTATGTAATTTTTCAACAAGACTGTCAACCTTACACAATTTTTTCTACAAATAGGTCAAAAGTGCCTGTACTCATACACCAAGTCCCAGATCTGGGAGTTGATTTCTCTTTGCGAAAAAAATTCCGAAATTCGTCAAAAATTTCAAAAATCGCACTTTTTAGGCGTTGATATCTCTAGTGGAGCACGAGATAAAAATCTGAAATTCTGACCTTTGATAGTATTCTGTAGTAGTGTTATGTACAAAAAATTTCAAGAAGGAGATTTGACTATAAGCTGAGATACGGTGATTAAAAAATGTTAAGAAATGCTATTATGAGTACATTAGGAGAAATGAGATTAGTCTCATTTATTACAATATTTACACAGAAAATATCGTTTGTTGAAAACAGTTTAATATTAAATATTTAATTTACAACTATACCAATATTAATAAATGTTCAATTTACTATTAATAATAAATGTTTAATTTACAAAGATACTATATATGCTCAACAAAGAGCTTAACACTATTTACGAGAGATGTTATGAGTTAGACCAGTTACTCTTGTCAGTCCATCAAGCTGTTCTTTCTCAAAATTTTATTTGAAGCCATCAAAGTCTTGTCATCCCTTGTTAACTTGAATGAAATTCTCTGGGCTTAATAATTGAAACCATGTCAATTCGATCAGTTGCAATCCATTGTCTGAAATTTACTTTTCCTGAAATGTGCATCGAGTAAAATTGTTTCAATAGGTTTCTAGTAGGTTTGTTCCTCTGGACAAATAGTGTATTGGCTTAGCATACATTCTGAATTGTTTAAATCACACAGACGCATTTGAAGAAGATATTTGTAATTAACATTTAACTTTGATTTAACTTTGTACCATAAATAATTAATTTAAAATTTTGGAGTTATGAACAATTACATAGTAGGTTACAATAGTTTGGCAGTATTGTTTTCACAAGTTGTCCATGTCATATCTCAGCTTGTAGTCAAATCTCCTTCTTGAAATTTTTTGTGCATAACACTATTACACAATACTATCAAAGGCCAGAATTTCAGATTTTTATCTCGTGCTCCACCAGAGATATCAAAGCCTAAAAAGTGCGATTTTTGAAATTTTTGACGAATTTCGGAATTTTTTTCATAAAGAGAAATCAACTCCGAGATCTGGGACATGGTGTATGAATACACGCACTTTTGACCTATTTGTAGAAAAAATTGTGTAAGGTTGACAGTCTTGTGGAACAATTACATAGTAGGTTACAATAGTTTGACAATATTGTTTTCACATATTGTCCATGTCATATCTCAGCTTGTAGGCAAATCTCCTTCTTGAAATTTTTTGCACATAGCACTACTACACAATACTATCAAAGGCCATAATTTCAAATTTTTATCTCGTGCCCCACCAGAGATATCAAAGCCTAAAAAATGCGATTTTTGAAATTTTTGACGAATTTCGGAATTTTTTTCGCAATCAGACAACTACTCCCAGATCTGGAACTTGGTATATGAGTACACGCACTTTTGACCTATTTGTAGAAAAAATTGTGTAAGGTTGACAGTTTTCCTTGCATGAAAAATTTCCTCTTGCAAATGGATAGATTTTGGAAAAGTTCTTAAATTTTGTGCTAAAATTTCACTTGTAAAAATTTATTTTAAAAAATTATTCTACCACCGTACATTTAGCCTATTTTATTCTGAACAAAATGCTGCAAACCCCATTTCAATTGGGAAAATAAAAGACGAGATATTTACAATTTTGTGTATCCTAGTATCTGAGAAAATCGCTGAACACGATGAAACAAAGATGGCCGCCATGCACAAACAAAAAATAGTAAAATTAAAATAGCGGTCATTTTGAACTTCCGTCATGTTAGGGTTGTTGTACAAAAAATTTCAAATTTTTTAAAAATGGTCGAGCGACCAAAAAAATATTTTCTGGACCACTTGAAATGGATTGACCCTACAATTAAAACGCACACCAAACAATGTTCTTTCTATACCATAATGTAATGGAATAGTTTTGTGTGGCCTTTTAAATTAATAATAAATGTTCTTTATACCACAGATTGTGCAAAATGTATATTATAATATGTATTTCATAGATGCATATCAATTTTATTATGTTCGAATGAGTGTAACACCATTGAAAATACATTTGAAATTTTTTCCTCATTGACCGTAATGTAACTGAATACTTTTGGTTGTCCCTGTAATTGATCTATGCATCCGATTTTCATAAAATTTTAAATTATTATGTAATATTTATATATTTTAAATTTCAAATGATTCGGTTGTGAGGGAGTGACCTTTAGTCATAAAGGCACTCTAGTGTTTCTGAGATCGTGACGTCAATAATTTAACATTTTGTAGGCGTAAAAGCGACATCTGTCCTCTCTTTTACTTTAACTTTCTAGAGTGTGTGTGCTCTTTCGAATTCCGCAGTTAGCTCGCGGTTATTAGTATTATGTTAATGAGAAGTATCTCAGTTTGTCGCGTATAAAAGCTTGGGTGTGAGTTTGTGGGGTGTGTGTTCTGGCCTTAGCCAGCGTCGGTGTGTTTCTGGCCTTGGCCAGCAGCCAGCGTCTGTGTGTTTCTGGTAGTAGCCAGCAGCCTCTGTGTGTATTCCGCCATTGGACAACGAAGTTGATGGTTGTTTAGTAAGGTGCTGACGATTAGAGAATAGCTACGGCCTCCAGAAAAGCGGAAAGGAGTTCAGATAGTGGATTAAAGATTCGGCCTTGGTAAGAAAGTTTAGTTTTGATCATTTGAGAAATAAAGAAATATCCACAGCCACGGGCTGTGAAATTAAGATTTGTTTAGTAGATCAGCCAGGAAATAGTGTCAAGTGTTAGACGGTGCCCCGACTGAGCTAGACCGACGCCTGTGAGTATGATTTAGCTTTTCATAGTGTTCTCAGTGAGTGAAATTATAGACTGGCTCCACTTTCCTTTAGCCCTTATCATTTTAATAAACTGTGTTGTTTTAACCTAAATTCCTGAGTATGTCTGCATATAACGTTACAAATGACACCCAGCATGAATATACCGCCACAAATGGCGCCCAACGAAATGTCGGACAGTTTGAGATTGTGCCACGAGTGTATTTCACCGGTGAGGGTGATATTAGTGAATTTTTAGTGAAATTAGATGATTATATTTTGTTCAATAATATACCTGAAAAAAGTAGATACGTAGTGCTTAAATGCTCGTTAAAGGGCGAAGCACTTTTGTGGTTAGAAAATATAGGAAAGTTTTTGATTACTGAGGAAGCGAAAAGATTTGAACAAACTGTAATTGAGTTAAAGAAGGCATTTCCTCCCGTTAAAGATAAAAGTATTTTGAGAAAAGAGTTCTATTGTAATAAGCAGAATATATATGAGTCGGCGTCAAAATTTTATCTTCGTAAGCTGGAACTAAAAAATAAATTAGATTTAGATATTACATTTGAGGGATTGTTGGACATTGTTTTTCCTCTTTTCAATCCAAATATACAGGACTTTATTGAAATTAGAGCACCGAAGAATTTTGCAGAAATGCATCAGATATTATCGAAGTATGAGTCTCGGCATAGCTCGGATCAACGGGATTTGCGTAACCCTCGGCAGAGACCTGTCACGGATGGTAATTTGAGAAATGAGGGGGAACGTAATTTTGTGAGGGGGAGACAGCGATTGCCGGATAGTAATGTGCGTAATAGAAGTGATGGATTTGGTCGTAATATGTCGAATACGAGTAATGGTAATAGGAATGGTGGTGGTGCTAATAATTTTAGAAGTGGTGAGAGAAATATGCATGGAAATAGGCAGAATAGTGGTTATAATCGTAGTGGGGGAGTACGGGACAGGAATGTTTCTTCGCAAGTAAGGAGATTAACTTCGGATGAGAATGTTGAAAATAGGTCAATGCAAAGCAAATGTGTTCAGAGGTCGGAAAAGTCTTCGGTGAGTTTGAATAAAATTACTATTAATCCGGTTGAGTTACCTGAAGTGTTAATTGTGTTAGATGGTATTGTCGTTAAAAGTGTCTTCGATACAGGGGCAGATAAGTCGTTCATTTCTTTTGATTGTTATCGGAAATATTTTTCGTATAAGAAGTTGAAAAGGTCAAGTCTGGTGGTTCAGTCAGCACAGGGAGTAGCTTGCGATAATAAAGGTTCAGTAGAATTGGAAGTTGAAATTCGTTCGGTTAAGACATGTTGGGAGTTTTGTGTGTTAGATGGATTAACAGTGCATTGTATAGTTGGTGTGGATTATATGAAGGATAGAGGAATTAGTTTGGATTTCTTTAAAAAGTCGTTAATCGTGAATAATGATGAGAATGTGAGTAAGAAAGAGCCTGTTTCAGTGTCAGTTAATTTGGAGGAGTCGAGTTTAAGTGTGGTTAAGAAAGTGGAGGTTAATAAGTCTTTAGTTGATTGTGGTAAAGTCTTTTCAGATAAACCGAGTTTAAGGAATGAAATTCATATTGGTTTTGACGCACTAGTTGCTAGTAAACCATTTCGTTATGATTTTATATCTAATATTTTTAAGTCTTTGTGTGAAAAGTTGGAGACTGAGGACGGTAGGGAACTTACTCAGTCTAATATGGCTGAACGTGTAAATCGTACATTAATTCAAATGATTTCTTCTTATGTTGGTTCTCATCATGCAAATTGGGACCGGTTTCTTCAGCATTTTGCGTACGCACTTCGTACGGCAGTTCACGAGTCAACGGGGAAAACGCCTGCTGAATTGTTTTTGGGTAGAAAAGTTATTACTCCATTCCAAAGGTTAGTTATGGTGTCAGATGCAGAAAGTCAGTACATGTGTCAGGATATTGAGAGGTTGGTTAAGGAAGCTCAGGTTCAAATGGAAAAAGCGCAAGAAAAACAAGCTCAGTATTATAATATGCGTAGAAGGGAGTTAGAAGTGAAAGTTGGAGATTTTGTGTTAGTAGAAAAGCATTGGTTAAGTTCAAGTCGTCAAAAGAGAGTAGCTAAGTTTGGTCCGAAGTTTGTAGGTCCGTTCGAGGTTTTGGAAGTTCGAAATAATAATTTGGTTGTTGATGTCAATGGTGAAAGAATGACTGTTAATCTGGATCAGGTTAGAGTGTATAAGTTTAGAGAAAATGGTAGTGAAGGTTCTCATATGTCGAGTGGTGTTTCGCGAAATTCCCGATCCAATGAGTGTCCCGAGTCCAGCACTTCTTCATCGAATTCTTTTCATCAATATTCAAGAAGAAAATTTGGTCAAACAGCTCCAAAAACTGTTATTGAAAGCCGAAAGCCTAGCAATCCGAGAGCAAAGTATAATAAAAATAAGAGAACTGTGTCAAATACATCGGACTCTGTGTGTCATAAAAGACAGAAAATTATAAATTGTCCAGTTCCTCCATCTATTAGACAACAACCTCACAAGCATAAATTAACTAATAGTTCACCATCTTCAGTGATTAATCCCCAGAAAAGATTTCGTTTGGACACTCGTAAAACTGTTAAGCGAAGTTTAAATTCTGAATTTTTGCCTAACAAGAAACTACATAGGTCCGGAAAGAAACGTGGCCTAGGATCTTCGGTAACTTCGGGTGCGTCTAGAAAGAGGAGACAACTCTCAGATTACCGGCAACAACAGTGTGAACCTCGCCATGGAGTGAACCCAGCGAACCGGCCGGAGCAGCGTCGTCGAGTGGAACCTACGAGTATCCCACGGCATCCATTCAGAACCAGGCTCCAGGCACGACAGTCAACTGTGGCGTCACCGTACAGTTCTGATGACGAGAGATCCTTCGTACAAGCCTTTTGGGACAGGAGGAGAAAGCCATCTTGCAGTATGAAGCCTGCCAGCAGCGAATCGTCTCTATGATTGGGTGATAATGTTCTTTATTAAATTTCTATTAGAGTGCATATATGTGGTAGCAATGTGAAGGAATAGAAAGCAGAGAGACTGTTTTGTACTTTTGGCCATTTTTTTTTTTTTTTTTTTTTTTTTTTTGACGGACTCACGTTTAGTGCTTAATTGTGTTCAAAATTTGTTTGCAAAATTGTTAGTTTTATGTATGTTGAAAATTTTGGTCTTAACTGCTTTTTAAAAATTCTGGATCTATTGTTAAATTGTTATGTTATTTGTTAAAATGTTACTATATTGTTATTGTTCATGTGTTATAAAATGTATGTTAATGTATGTTTAAATTTTCAGAAAGTACAGATAGTAATTTGGGTTATTTTGTACACGCGCCGCGGTTCAGGCGCGCACGTGTTTTGCGGTCAAGAAGTCCTTGACACGCGTTTCTATCTCTGATACTAACATTTAATGAATTAACTTTCTTCTTATCGTTCGTGTTTTATGAGTTGCGTTTTTGTACTTTAGTTGGAAATGGTTTCCGCAAGTTGCGAATTTTTAAGCTGCATTTGAATTTGAAATTGTATTGTATTAAAATTGAATGTTAATGTGATTTTCTTGCAGGGAAGTATACCTTTTGTTATGTATTGATTCTGCTATTTTTCTTTTAGTTAATACAGATGAAGAGATTGATGACGTCATTTTGTAAATTTTTGATATTTTTTGATTGTTGCATAAGCACAGCGATATGCCGCTGTACGTATGTGCCCCAATTATTGTTCAAGTGGAGTTAAGTCTGAAGAAGTTTGGGAGTTAGTTCATTGGCCAATGGGGATGTAGGTATTACGTAGTAGCAGAGTTAGTTTAGTATGAAGTAAATGTAATTTTAGATGAAGTCGGAATTTGGATGAGGAAAGTTTTTGCGCATTGGGTTTTTTGGACTTGGTGCGAATTCTAGTATATTAAAAGTTATGGAGAAATTTTTGGGTAAAGTTATAGTTGCATTGCAATATTGAGGAAAATTTCGGAAGGTTAGTGTTTTGAGAAATTTTAGCACTCCCAGTGGAGTGGGTTGTTTTGAGAGAAGAAGTAATTAGTTTTGAAAGTTTTACGAGTTTTTGGAAGTTTTACGGAGGCTATTTGTAAGATAGAAGAATGGTTGGATTGGATATGTGGTTATTTGAGGCAAACTGAGTTTTTTTTTTGGTTGTGATGGGTTAAAGTTAATATTTTAAAAGTTATGTTTCGGCGTTAAATTTCACCCATCACTGTGTTTTATTACGGCTCTAAATTTATAACAAGAAAAAGTTCTGGGCATGCATTTAGCCCAGCCCTTTTTCTCTGCGGAGTTCGAGGGGGGGTTGTGAGGGAGTGACCTTTAGTCATAAAGGCACTCTAGTGTTTCTGAGATCGTGACGTCAATAATTTAACATTTTGTAGGCGTAAAAGCGACATCTGTCCTCTCTTTTACTTTAACTTTCTAGAGTGTGTGTGCTCTTTCGAATTCCGCAGTTAGCTCGCGGTTATTAGTATTATGTTAATGAGAAGTATCTCAGTTTGTCGCGTATAAAAGCTTGGGTGTGAGTTTGTGGGGTGTGTGTTCTGGCCTTAGCCAGCGTCGGTGTGTTTCTGGCCTTGGCCAGCAGCCAGCGTCTGTGTGTTTCTGGTAGTAGCCAGCAGCCTCTGTGTGTATTCCGCCATTGGACAACGAAGTTGATGGTTGTTTAGTAAGGTGCTGACGATTAGAGAATAGCTACGGCCTCCAGAAAAGCGGAAAGGAGTTCAGATAGTGGATTAAAGATTCGGCCTTGGTAAGAAAGTTTAGTTTTGATCATTTGAGAAATAAAGAAATATCCACAGCCACGGGCTGTGAAATTAAGATTTGTTTAGTAGATCAGCCAGGAAATAGTGTCAAGTGTTAGACGGTGCCCCGACTGAGCTAGACCGACGCCTGTGAGTATGATTTAGCTTTTCATAGTGTTCTCAGTGAGTGAAATTATAGACTGGCTCCACTTTCCTTTAGCCCTTATCATTTTAATAAACTGTGTTGTTTTAACCTAAATTCCTGAGTATGTCTGCATATAACGTTACAAATGACACCCAGCAGGAGCATACCGTCACACGGTTAGGCAATTTTTGTGCTTTTATATGCGGACGGATGGACGGACTGACTGAACGACAACTATATGTGCTACGGATTTACATAATTACAAACGCACCTAAAAATAGGTTGAAGTCAGACTATTATAATAGCAGAGGTTCATTTCGATGTGCCTCTACTCCTATCCTCATTCTGACCTTGTAAAAATTAAAAGAGCCTGATGGAATAAATACAGATAATTTTTAAATTTTGAAGTCTCAAACATTTAAAAACTGAAAAGACTGTTCATACTATATATAAACATGATAATACAGGATGGAGAAGCCGTACTACTCACGTTAAGGATGCAAATGAGTATAGTTCCAAAACAAGTTGATTTTACTATCATATTGGTTATGGAAAATCTTGATTTGAATTACTTAAACATGTTTTGTGCATGTTCTTAAAATAAATTTACACTGTCTATTAAATTATTATGAATATGTATATAAATTTATCATGTAAATAATTTCATCACGTCACATAGTTTTCTTTTATTTATTAACAATACAGGCTACACATACTAACTGTATATTACAGCCTTACATTTTCAAGGCTTAATGCCGTTCGAATGTCATTAAGAAATTTATTCATCAAGATTTTCTTTATAACTTATAAACTCATGTTGAGCGTAAAAGCTTTATGCTCGAAACACAAGCTTGTCGGCATGATGAAGGATTTTGAAACTTTCATAGCATAAAAATTAAAGCTACACAATATTAATAGAGGATTTCATAACACATTAATACTTAAATGACGAAAACGTTAATATTGGATACGAGAGAAAGCAGTATAAGCAGTAAAAATATTTGCGTGGAATACGCACAGATAGGAAACGATTTAGTTCAAACGCATGCGCAATAAAAAGCCAATGGTCGAAAAACGGACGAAAACCGGTAAGATCAATGATCAATGGGTCAGATAAATGATCGAAACCGAGACTTGTGTTTTGTTTATAAATTTTGTGAGGGTGCGATGTAAAAAAAAACATTGGTTAGATATGTAAATTGGGTGTATTTTAAATCAACAAACGACGAATTCCAACAACAGTTGTAATTTATCTATCGAAGAATACATATCAAATTGAAAGTGAATTGAATGCATTATCATTTACAGAAACATAGAATTGTGTGTTTGAAAGGAATATGTCTAAAATCGCAGTTATTAGTTCCTATATTTTCCAAAGTTATTAACTACAAAACTGTTATTTAAACTAAAAAAAAATAATCATCCCGATCGATTCTGATACATAACAAATGTTTTAATAAATATTGAAATTAACAACACAATTTTCGAAATTACACTACACATTTTATGTCCCTTTATCCTGTCTAATAAAAAAACGAATACAAATATATTTATATGAGTTTTCACAATCCAGAACAATATGATATATACGGTAAATACCGAGAAAAAGACTATGTTTACTGTTTACTTAATTCATTTTATGTTAAATTATTTTCAATGTTTTAACTAATTTTTTAATCAAAGAAAAAAAGACGAATACAGACATTGTATCTTCAAACAGCGACTAATTTGACCTTAAAAGCCTTCAATCAAAGAAATATGAATGAAAATCCACTTATAAAGAGATTAGCCATTTTTTTAAAATCATAATTCAATTTTTTTAAAGCCGATAAAATTAGTGTGCTTTGAGAATCCTGGGTGTCTGGACGGGTGTTGTTTACAGAACCTTTTAGTACAGTAAAAACATCCCAACGAAGAAGCTTCAAAACGTAAATTATAATAGGAACCATTTAATTTTTAAATATATAGCATAGGTACAGACATAAGTATAAATAAGTGTAAAAAAAAACGTGCAGAAGGGGGAACAAAGGGGGTAGTCGCACCGGGCGCGGAAAGTTAGGAGACGCCAAGTTTATTCTACGGACGTCATTTTTGACCTTCCACAAGAAAATATTGGGAGGAGGGCACTAAATTTCAACTTTGCCCCCGGCGCAATTTTCTCATCACACGCCACTGAGTGTAAAATAACTGTATGTAATTTTAAAATAGATGTATGTAATTGTAAAATAAATATTAATAAATTACAAAAATTCAATCATGTCAAATGTGAAAGAAATACGTTTATAAACTGCATACGATTTTTGTTTTATTTTTTTTCTCTGTATCCATTACTTTCATTGAAATTCTCTCACTCTTTGCAAATACATAAATATATGTTAATGATCCTAGAAAAATGTCCTTATTTATATTTGTCTTACATTTAAATAATCATATATATTAGTTTGAAAATAACTAATCATTATTTTGTAAAAAAAAATCTTGTCGGAGACAGAATTTTTAGACAGCCGTGTGCAAAAGAAATATTAGATGTCTGGCGTGTTGCCAACTGAACAATTCAGGTGCTCGCAAAGGAGTAGGATTTATCTGATTATATACTAAAGCGTCAATAACGGTTGAACACTGAGGATTAAGCTCCCCCCCCTCAGAATATTGCAATTTATCCTTGTGATATGCTTATGTAGAGACATTACTCTAACAAGGCTCGCTGGATTATGTGACATAAGTCTTAGACCCTCTCCTTGTTAGTATAACAGTTGAATAAATTACTGAATTAAATGAAATTTTATTTAATAAAAAAAAAGTTTTAGATCTATTTCAGAGTATTAAACTTTTACTATTTTTTAACTTTGAAATGTACGACTTACAAAAAAAATTCTTACGTGATGGCTTAACAATGAAAGTCATTTTCAGATTCAATGCTTAAAAAATACACAAAAATAAAGTATCAAAAGTAAAAAAAAACACAGCCACCTCTTCTATTTTATAGCATCTGATTTTTGTTATTTTTAATTATGACAACTTACGAATTACGAAAAATCGTGACATCTTAGTTAAAATTTAAGGTAATTTAGGGTTTCATTCATAAACTTGTCAGATGTTGCAATCCCAAAATTTTCTTTTATCTTATACATGTTAATACTTAATGAAAAATGCAGCATTGCAACACCAACTGTTTGATGGTTTAAACAAAAATCTAATCAGCAACAACTTAAGTCAGCTTATTACTGAATCTGAAGTTTCATAAAAATCCGCGCATTAGTTTTTGAGATAGAGCTATTGGAAAATGTTTTTAAAATATCTGCATAACAGGGCCACATGTTGGGTGATGTACACCAAAAACTAATCAGGATCAATCTTTTTATCAGGTACTAACTCAATCTGAAGTTTGATGGAAATCCGTGCATTAGTTCTTGAGATACATTTATTGCGAAATCGTGAAAAATGCAGCATAGCAACGCCATTTGTAGGGCAATTTACACCAAAAAAACTAAACAACACTAATCTATATCAGAGACTAACTGAATCTGAAGTTTTAGAAAATGTCGTGTATTAGTTCTTGAGATAGAGCTATTGAAATAATCAAGAATAATGCACCATGGCAGTGCCTCCTATTGAGCGATTTGCACAAAAGCGCAATCAAAGCTATATCATATCAAGTACTAACTAAATATAAAGTTTTATGAAATTTCATGCGCGTGTTCTTAAGATATGGTTGTTGTGGAAATTGTAAATAATGCGGAATAGTAGAGTCGCCTGTTGGACATTATGCATGAACCCAATCTGATCTAATTCATATTAGTGTCTCACAGTATCAAAAGTTTTGTAAAATTCCGTGCATGTTCTTGAGATAGAGCTATTGCGATAATCGCGAATAATGCACCATGGCAGCGCCATCTGTCGAGCGATTTGCACTAAAACGTGTAATCAGCACCATGTTATATCAAATACTAAGTATAAAGTTTTATGAAAATCCATGCAGTAGTTCTTGAGATAGGGCTATTGTGGAAATTGTAAATAATGCATCATAGCAGCACTACCTGTTGAGCCACATACATAAAAAATTAATCAGATCTAGTTTATATCAACTTCTAACAGAAACTAAAGTTTTGTGAAATTCCGTGCTTTAGGATTTTAGATAGAGCATCCACAATATGTTTTTCACACACAGAGAAACAAACTCACAGACTCACAGACAGACATTTTGTAAAAATATGTTTTTCGAGTTCTTTGACCCCTAAACCGTGTTAATCCGTCGAAAACAAGATTTCGAAAATTTCCACGAATCTAATACTTTCTCCTTGTAAAGTTAGAAGAAAGTAAAAATACATAGCAGTTAATAAACAAAAACATCGTCGTTCTGTGTTATCTAACATAATTTTTTTTCTTAAACTTCTTAGCAGTAGTTTACCTGACATTTTTTGTGTTATCCTGAATAACTATAAACGGTAACAACCGAAAATCAAAATAATATTAGATTTTCATCGAATTTACATCAGCATGTAAAATTTAATTTTGATCGGATATTTGAAAATGAATTAAAGTTCGAAAACCAAATTTTGAACTGAAAAAACATACATACGTATAATCGTTGAAGTTAAGAAAAAACTTATAAAACTAACATATTTTTTGTTAAAAGAAATCATGAAAAGAAAATGTCTCAATTCTTTACAAAATAAAACATATGTTAAAATGTAATTATTTTAGACAATCTTAAACTTAATAAAAGTTAATTCAGTCACAATATGTGTACGATTTTTTTTCAAGGGCATATACACATGAAATAAATTCTTCGATTACTGTAGTAACTTGGTTTGGATTTTTTGCTTTGAGGCCTTCAGCAGTTATGGCTTTCGCCTTGAATGATATATTACATATAGTCAATGACAATACAGAGATATTTTATTATTCAATAAATACTTTCAATGTATTACAAAGGGGCAAAAACACCACCCATCTCTTATCCTGGATTCGAACCTGGAACCTTCGATGTAGCAATAGCTGCCGTTACTGATCACGCCACTGGGGCGACAGTAACTTGGTATATGATCCACAAATCATAGCCTAACTCATTTGTTTTCAACGCAGGAAAGTAGTCATGTATTTTTAGTCATGTATTTTAAGTCATGTATTTTTAAAGCTTCATATAGCTGAATCAATTTAAGTGTTGTAAGAATGGGACCTTTTTTGTCTTACTTATTAGTGTAACAGGAAAAAATAACTAAATATAATGATTTAAAAAAAAATAAAAACGGGAGACCATATAAAAATTTAAATTTCGTATTTTTAAAAGAAATGATTTTATTGACTCAAATCAACTCAGTTGAACTTAAAATATTTCTTTACCTCATTCAAATCATTTTTATTTTTGAAACTATATGTCTATGATTAACGGTTTAGGAATTTGCCTTTCATTACCGTTGGATACCTTGTATCTATTGTCTTGTACTATTGTCTCTAGACACACCACTTTTATGCTTATACAAGTGCAATTGCTATTCAAAAACATGCTTCACTACAATAAAAAAAAAAGATGGTTTCGAAGAGTGACGAGTTTGATGTATTTTAACTTATTGAAGTGCAATTTGCACAATTGTGTTTTACAGATAGAAATGTATCTCAAAATTTTATCGTCGTGTGATACACATCGCCATATGTGACCGGCCATTTGTGATTTCAGACGTTTTGTTAAATATCTGGGCAAAAACTTGAGGAATTATTCTGAAATTCCAGTGTGTGAACAGAATAGTACAGGTCATACATTTCCGTGAAGATTTTTCTTTTCGCGAAATCCCATAGGGCTAGTCAACAAATTGAAGAAGTACGAAGATAACCCTGTCAAAACTAATGCAGCAAAAGCGTTCAAAATGCATATTATGATTAATTTTCACCTTATAATAAACTGTGTTCATTTTTATGAATATAGAATGTATACTCGTAGAGAATTGAGATTTTTATAAATACAGTCCTAAATTTTGTTGAATGTTTTGCTTATAATTTAAAGTTTTCTTAATATAAAAGAAATTTCTTTTGCGAAAATATGACAAAAAACATTATCCATAGATATATATGTAGAGCAACTTTTATAAAAGTCTCAAGATTCTGAAAAATATCGTCAATAGAATGAGCTAAAAATCCGTTATTCCCAAAAAGAAATAAAAAGATGAGAGGCTGTATCCAAATACTTGTACCCAGTACTTGCAATACTGTATATGCTCTATTGACACTAGTCAATGGATGTATGGACACAACCCCTCATCTTTTTGCTTTATTTTGGGAACAACGGATTCTTAGCTTATTCTATCGACGATAATTTTCAGCCTATGTTTTTGAGATTTTCACATTTGTTGCTCAATACATTTAGACACTATGCAAATTATATTTTGTTTGCATTCGCGCATGACCAGTCAAATATTATTCAACATGTAAACCTGAAACCTTTGTAAATTTGTTCATTTTCCTTACAATTTTTCTTATTTTTTAATTCTGATTTCAGGATATTTTGTACAATAATGGTTGTCATATTTTCTGAAAGGAACATTTTTTTAATATTAAGAACTTTATTAATTATAAGCAAAAAAATTGGCGAAATTTAAGACTGCTTTTGTAAAAACCTTAATTTTCCTACAAGTGTACATGATATCTACATAAAAATGTAGAGATGCAGGTGCGATTGGAATCTCAAAATTTCTGAAAAGTCCCCCCCCCCTTTTTGAGGAGTCTCCAGATCTGCCCTTGTACCAGGACAAACAAAAACTGCTAAAAACAGCAAAATCGTCTAAAAATTTTACAATGTTGTATTGAGTTGTCACCCATTAAATATATACGAACTTGTACAGTTTGTAAATATCTCGACAAATCTTGTCCACGATACTTTGTATGATGTTTTGGAATATGCAAAAGTCTTCTGCTCGATAGATGCTGCATTAGTTGATCGTCGACAAAAAACTCCAAAGAAGGAACAATTCTGAAAAGTGTTAGAGAATAAAATTTGCTGAATAGCAGACTTTTAAAAAAGGCTATATTTTGCATTACAATTTCATTATTTTTACTTTTATATTATAGCTAGCGGCCCGCCCTCGCTTTTCTTCGGATAGAGCAAGTCGCCCAGTCCCCTTCTACTACTGATACCGCAAATTGTTACTACCACTTCATCTCATTAAATTCAACTACTAGCCTCCTGACTGCCCAGCCAAAGGGTAATATTGTAATGTTATTTTCTCTGTAATTTATTAAAAATATTTAAAAAAAGATGTTTTTTCCAACCTGATACAAAATATGTTATTGGTATCGGTGTATAATCTTTGATAGCATCAATCCTAACTTAATTTTTCAGAACTGGGTTCTATTTGTGGAATTATACTAATTTAAATATTGCTTATGTTGCAGTGAAACCTGCAGCTTAGTGTGTGAAAAAATCAGCCGGCGGCAGTCAGGAGGCTAGAAACATTGCCCTCCTTTTAAATAGTCGGATAAAAAGTAGCCCATATGTTAATCTAAGGTGTCATATACCTCCATACAAAAATTTCATAAAAATCGATCTATCCGTTCTTGAGTTATAAATGGTGTAACTAACACGACTTTGTTTTATGTATATAGATTATAGCAGCTCGTTCCGGCTTCTCACGTGTATTAAAGAAAAATTTCAAGTTATCAATTTTTACACACACACTCATAACCTAATAATTAAAATGCCGTCCCTGACATTGACAGATAGTTCCCGTTCCCCAGTGACATCACATATTATATTGCAGCCTAGCCGAGCGGAGTGAACGACGACCACACGATTTTTTTCTAATACTTACATTTTTAATTCATGATAACTTTCGAACAGAAAGTCCGAATCGAATAATTTAATAAAGAATACTGCCCAGTTAAACTGATAGCATTGAGCTCACAGGCTACAAATACTAATTGTACATTAAAGCCTTACATTTTCAAGGGTTAATTCCGTTCAAAAAAAAATTAAGAAGGGGAAACAGCTCTCCCCTTTCCTCTTTTTTTATACTTAATCATTGAACCTCATATACTATCAAAGACATGCTTTATCATATAAAAAATCTATATCCAAAATTCAGAGCAAATGAGATAATTCTTATTAAAAACCCATTTAGCATTTATATAATTTAAAAGGAGTTATCCCCCCCTTTTATACTTAGCCATTAAACTTCCAAAACTATTCAGAGATTTGAACAAAATCTGAAAATTCTGCTTGAAAAACCCATTTATATAAATTAAGGGGGAGGGGCATTAGAACCCCTGTTCCCCCTATTTATACTTATTCAATGAACACTAATAACAGTCACGGAATCGCCTCATCAGAATGATCCTAATTCTAAATTTTGAACGAAAACTTAATTCTGCATGAAAATCCCATTTATATCAATTAAGGGGAGGGGCATGATCCCCCCGTTCCCCCTCTTATACATATCGAATGAACTCCAAAAACTAATCAGGAAAGCACCTTGTCAGGATATACCTACATATAAAATTTCACGTGGATCGGATATTTTTACCATGAGTTATCGCGTTACGCACGAACGAACATACATACAGAACGGACGGGCACATAAGCTCTCAGGCTATGATAGCCTGTGAGCTAATAAGTCATATAAAGGTATTAAATCAGTCTTGATTATGAAGTAATTTATTTTGATAAGAATTAATATGAAGGTAAAAATAGAGGGCTTTTACAGAGACGGCATTTTAATTATTTTTTTAAATAAAAAAAACACTTATTGTGACGTAACTATAACAGTTAGACATATGCTGACGCGATATTTTTTGTAGATAATTATATGTTAGCAAAGTCGTAGAACATTATTTTGTTCTATAATCAACAGTATTCGAAGCGCACGCGATGTAAGGATTTTTAAGGTCATTTTTATACACCTTGGGTTACATTGTTGGAATTTTAGTAAGGATCCCTTCATTTTTTTGAAAATATAATATAGCCTATGTTCACCGGAAATAGTGTAGCTTCTTAACAGTGAAAGAATTTTTCAAATCCGTCAAGTAGCTTCGGAGCCTATTCAATTCAAACAGACAAACAATCGAATCTTTCCCCTTTATAATATTAGTATAGATAAATAATGATAAATTTTTGCAATTCCTTGTCTTTGCAAATATACATTTATGTTACATTAAAATAAATGTATCACGCAGGATAAATTTTCAATTTTTAACAACTGTTAAAAGTGTATCTTTTTCCTTAAAAGTAATAAATATTAAAAAATATTTCTTTAAAGTTTCAAACAAGTTGATCAATAATGTTAAAGTTACTAATCTTTAAAACTTTTCTGACTTTAATTTCTACTTATTTTTGATAAAAACTGTTTTTCGAACTTAAAATGCTAATTTGTCAAATATTTTATGCATGCATAGCAGTAAGACATATATAACATAAACCAGTACTAGTATTTTTTGATTATGTAAATTTATTAATTGTTTTATTAACTGATTAAATGCGTAGAAAAGAAAGCTTTTTTATTGTTTTACTTAATAATATTAGACTAAAATCGGCTGCCTAGTATCGTATAGTACCAAAAACAAGCCCGGAGGCATATGAAAAGAAAATTGCGCACGGGGCAAAGTTTCAATTTAGCGTCCTCTCCCCCAACTTTTTCTTGTAATGGCCAAAAAATGACGTTTATAGTATAAATGTAGCGCCCCCCCCCCTCTTTCGGACAGCGCTGAATATGTCCCCTCCAAATGTACCCTCGCAGCGCCGCGTGAAAAGAAGGGGGTGGCAAAGGGGGCGGTTGCCCCGGCTGCGTAAATTTATGGGGCGCCAAATTTATACTACAAATGTCATTTTTAGTCTGTCACAAGAAAAAGTTTAGGGAATGGGATGCCAAACTGAAACTGCCCCGAGCGCAGTTTTCTCTTCGCACACCACTGCCTCCCCCCGTTTCATATATTTTGCAGGTTGTATAAGGCAATTTTTAATTTTCAAATGTAGCCCCTTGTCCTTTTAAAGGTACCTATCATTTCACAAAAGTTCCAATTATAAGCATCCTTTAAAATTATCAAAATTACCTTTCTACTAAAGGAGAAATTACTGTAATTTGAATCAAATCTATTTTCTTTTGTATGAACTTGAAATATATATATATATACAAATGAAATGTATAATTTTATTCTTTGAAAGTTAGCTAAAACTTAAAAATAACATTAATTTATAAAAATTAAGAGTTTGAAATCGTCATTTTTTTTTCAAGAGTAATACTGTTAAAATTTACCAATAATCGTTGAAAAAATTAAATCCAATGTTTCTAAAGGAGGGTTTTATTTCAACGCATTACTATACTCCAATCACGACAAAATACGCAAGGAAAGGAAGTGATTTCCTTACATTTGCTACACTGCATCGGTGTTAACCAATCAAAGTTTTAAAAGGGCGGGTATTTTAAATTCTTGGCGCAGGCGGTCCGCATATAATTAAAACGCATTTTTCGTTCCATATTCGATCAAAATCTTTCCGAATTTTGCTCAGCCTAATTGCAATAGAAATATAGAAAGCATATCATTGGAAAGCTTAAACCCTAATATTCCGTGAAGCGTTTTTAATTTTTTCTGAATTTTGCTGAAATGGATTTTATAAGACTAAAACGGACACAACACCTCGAATTTCAGATATTCCAAAATTGAAAGTGTCCTCAGAATTAAACTACAACGAAAATCAGAAAAGTACAAACTAGCCCGGTAATAGAATGTCCTCAGCTATCCTGTGAAAAAAAAATCATTTAAAAATATTGAAAATTAAGCGAGATATTAGAAAAGATTGCGCCCATAGACTTACCATTAGTGATCGGCTTTTACCGCGTGACTAGTGTGTGCTCTTAAGAGCACACAATCTCGCTTAATTTTCAATATTTTTAAATGATTTTTTTTTCTCAGGATAGCTGAGGACATTCTATTACCGGGCTAGTTTGTACTTTTCTGATTTTCGTTGTAGTTTAATTCTGAGGACCCTTTAAATTTTGGATTCAGTGAAATTCGAGGTGTTGTGCCCTTTTTACTCTTATAAATTCTATTTCAGCAAAATTCAGAAAAAATTAAAAACGCTTCACGGAATATTAGTGTTTAAGCTTTCCAATGATATGCTTTCCATATTTCTACTGCAATTAGGCTGAGCAAAATTCGAAAAGATTTTGATCAGAAATGGTACAAAAAAAGCGTTTTAATTATATGCGCTCCGCCTCAGCCAGTCTCCGCCTCTCCTGCCCTTTTGAAAATTACAATTGGTTAACACCAATCCATTTTAGCAAATGAAAGTAACTTTTTTCCTTTCCTTGTATTTTCCTTTCTGTTATTGGTTTATAATAACGTGTTAATATAACCTCCCTTATTTCAAGGTTTGGATTTATTTTTTCTACAATTATAGATAAATTTTAACTAAAATAGTCTTGAAAAAAATCAACGACATCTATTTTTTTGTTTTTATAAAACTAACGCTATTTTTAAGTTATAACTAACTTCCAAATAAAAAAATTATACATTTCTTTGTATATATATATTTTTTTCAAGTCCATACAAAACAAGGTAGATTTGATACAAATTACAGTAAGCTCCTTTTTAGCAAAAAGGAAATTCTGATAATTTTAAAATATAATTGGAACTTTTGTGAAATACATAGGTAGAATTAAAAGGACAAGGAGCTATATTTGGAATTTATAAATTTCCTTATACAGCTTGCAAAATACATGAAACAGGGGGGGGGGGGCAGGGGTGTGCAAAGAGAAAACTGCGCCCGGAGTAAAGTTCAGTTTGGCGCCCCATTCCCTGAACCTTTTCTTGTGACAGACTAAAAATTACCTTAGTAGTAAAAATTTGGCGCCCCCTAAATCTCGATCCCGGGGCAACCACCCCCTTCGTCCCCCTCTTTTTCGCACGGCGCTGCAAGAACTACGTTTTGAGGAGGCTTATTCAACACCGCGCCGTCCGAAAGGGGAGGGGTGGCGCCACATTTATACTATCAACATCGTTCTTGGGCTGTTACAAGAAAAAGTTGGGAAAGGGGGCGCCAAATTGAAACTTTGCCCCGGGCGCAGTTTTCTCTTCCCTGTGTTTGTTTTTGGTACTATACGATACTAGGCAGCCCAATTTCAGTCCAGTATTATTAAGTAAAACAGTAAAAAAAATAAGCATTATCAGTTCGAAAAACAGTTTTATCAAAAATAAGCAGAAATTAAAGTTAGAAAATTTTAAAGATTGGTAATTTTAAAATTGTTGATCAACTTGTTTCAAACTTTAAAGAAATATTTTTTAATATTTATTACATTTGAGGGAAACGATACACTTTTAATAGTCTTTAAAATGGGGAATTTATCCTGCGTAATACATTTTATTTTAATATAACATAAAGGTTTGTTTGCAAAGACAACGAATTGCAAATATTTATCATTATTTATCTATACTAATATTATAAAGAGGAAAGATTTGATTGTTTGTTTGTTTGCATTGAATAGGTTCCGAAACTACTTGACGGATTTGACAAATTATTTCGCCGTTAGAGGCCCCACCAGTGACCGAGAGGTTCGGACCTCTCAACTGGTAGACGGCAGGTGCTGGGTTCGAGCCCAATCGCGGCTGTCGGCCAAACCGTTCGGAGTTTTCGTGGTTTTCTTCGAACCTTGCGTAAATACGGGTTAGGTTCACTTAGAAAGACCCCCCACGAAGGGCAAATCCCCCCTGGTCCTATATCCCTAGCGTAGATAATCGGACGTCAAAAATCAACCAATCAACCAACCAACCTTTCGCCGTTAGAAAGCTACACTATTTCCGGTGAACATAGGCTATAGTCGCCGCTTAAAAGGATAGAAATAAAACGCCGGATAAACGAATCAAAAGCAATTTGAGAAACTAAAGGTTACCTGACCCACTAGACATATGACAATCACTGAAACACATATGAAAATTGTAACTATGCAACCCCCTCCCCCCCCCCCCAAAAAAAAAAAAAAAAACATTTTAAACTTTTCACCCCGACGTGATATAAAACCGTGTTTTTTAATTTTTAAAACTATTTAGCAATTACTAAAAAAAGGAAAAGAAATGCTGAAACGCAAATTAATTAAAGTTAAAAATAAATCACGAAACGATTGTTTTGGAGTTGTCAAAAAAGTTATAACAGATAGTAAATATTTTAAAGGGTAGTAAGCATCAAATATGGGGAGGGAGGATTTTTTTTTTAGGAGGAGCAGTCAAATATTTAAAATTGTAACGTTTTCTACAATTTCAAATGCGGACTGTTTCAATAAGCCTAGGGATAAATATTACTTATTTAATTTAATATAAAATTATAAAGAGGGAAGATTTGTTTGTTTGTTTGTTTGAATTGAATTGAATAGGCTCCAAAACTACTTGACGGATTAAAAAAATTCTTTCACCGTATGAAAGCTACACTATTTCCGGTGAACATAGGCTATATTATATTTTCAAAAAAATTATTTCAAATCCTTATTAAAATGCCAATATTGTAACCCAAGGTGTAGAAAAATGAACTTAAAAAATCTTTACATCGCGTGCGTTGCGAATACTATTGATTATAGAACAAAATAATGTACTACGACTTTGTTAACATGTAATTATCTACAAAAAATGTCGCAACAGCATATGTCTAACTGTTATACAGGGTGATTCAGCTCGTCGGTGACAAACTTTAAGGATCGATAGAGCACACCTAGACGAACATTTTTGAATAGGGAATGTAGGGTCCCTGACGCGATGGTAAGGCGCTAGGCGCTTTCGAAAATTTGGGTGCCGAAATTCGAAACGTCATAAAAACTAGGGAAATGGTTAGATTTTCTTGCTTGTTGCGTCGAAATGATTCTGTTTGTTTAGACTTTCTTCAGTACCAATTTGATAAGCGTATCTCTTAAAACATGGATAGGGGGCGCTGCAGACTTTGGAGAGCTAGACAACAACTTTAAGCCCGTTATTTTGATAATTTAACACATGCTCGCCAAAGTTTATACTCTAACTTAAAGTTTGAACCCAAAAGTAGAGCCCTGCAAAAAGCGTAAGAGCCGGAATAAAATGTCAAAGTACAGGGTGGTCGAAACTCGAAGGCTCCTAAGAGATAAACAAACAGATTTCTTGACTTATGGCATGCATTTTCATGATTCTGTTTGCTGGGGCTCTCTGAAACTCAGTTGAACGGTACAAAAAGAAACATCGATAGGGGGCGCTTTGGGCAAAAAACATAATTCGTTGACATTTCGGACGCTAACTGGAAACGGGGCGCTACGATCAGTTAGAAACAAAACAAGAGAGTAATTTACTTATCATAAGAAGCTATTAAAACTGCAGTTTGTTTGTTTTTTTTAACAAACATAGCTGGTTTCAATCATGCACAATGCGCGCAATAAAATTTATATAAGGTGCTTTTTGCTGATTTATGCAAAAGATATCGTACCATATCGATATGCAAAAGATACGTAATGCGTAGACGACAACGCGAGATGACGTAGTTGTATGCGCAGACACGTCTTTTGAACGTGCGGTACCTACTTAAGCTTCGGGTTACTTGTCTGCAGATCGGTAGTAGGATGGAACGGTACACAAACTCTGAATTGGCTGACATGCATTTGGCGTATGGCGCTGCTGGTTGTAATGGACGAGCCGCTCAGCGGTTGTACGCCGAGCGTTACCCCAACAGGCAAATCCCCTGCCATGCCTTCTTCGCTCGAGTACACTAGAGGTTGTCCACAACGGGATCTTTCGACGGAGGCAGGCCTGAACGGGAGCGATCAGTGAGCACCCCCGACAACGAAGAGGCTGTGCTTAACCTGGTTGAGGACAACCCAGGTCTTAGCACGAGAGATATCGCCAGACATGTTGGCATTTCGCAAGCAACTGCGTGGCGCATCTTACGTTCCCGGAATCTGCACCCCTACCACATCCAGCGGGTGCAGTTGCTCAGAGAGCAGGATTTTGGCCCTCGAGTGGAATTCTCAAGATGGTACTTGGCGATGAGATCCAGGGATCCCCGTTTTGTAAACAGCATTTTGTTTACGGACGAGTCCACCTTCAGCCGGGAGGGAATGTGGAACGCCCACAACAGTCATGTGTGGTGTGATGAAAATCCACATGAAACCAGAAGCCGAGCAGCCCAGGAGCGTTTCTCAGTAAATGTGTGGGCCGGCATTCTGGGGGATTGCCTCATTGGCCCTTATTTGTTACCTGAACGGCTGACAGGTGGAAATTACCTGATTTTCCTGGATCAAGTGCTGCCGCAGCTTCTGGAGGAGGCGCACGTACCCGAAGGTTCGCGTCGCCAGATGTGGTTCCAGCACGATGGAGCTCCGGCCCATTACACGAACGACGTGCGTCTCCATCTAAACGCAAGGTATGGCCAGCGGTGGATCGGGCGTGGGGGTCCAGTTCACTGGCCTGCCCGATCACCAGACCTCACCTGCTTGGATTTCTTCCTTTGGGGTTACCTGAAGGCCGAGGTATACCATACACCTGTCAGCAGTGCTGAAGAACTTGTGGCGCGCATTGTGGCAGCTGCAGGGCAGATCAGAGATACTCCTGGCATTGTTGGAAACACACACTCCTCAATGCGACGGAGGTGCGAAGCCTGCATCATGGCCCAAGGTCGAAATTTCGAGCATCTTCTGTAGTGTTATTTTTTGTAAATAAATTTCCAGTATCATTGATGTTTTTGGTCTAAATTTATTCAGAAGTGTTGAGCAGAGGTAGAAAATGTGTTTTCATTATTACTAACTGATCGTAGCGCCCCGTTTCCAGTTAGCGTCCGAAATGTCAACGAATTATGTTTTTTGCCCAAAGCGCCCCCTATCGATGTTTCTTTTTGTACCGTTCAACTGAGTTTCAGAGAGCCCCAGCAAACAGAATCATGAAAATGCATGCCATAAGTCAAGAAATCTGTTTGTTTATCTCTTAGGAGCCTTCGAGTTTCGACCACCCTGTACTTTGACATTTTATTCCGGCTCTTACGCTTTTTGCAGGGCTCTACTTTTGGGTTCAAACTTTAAGTTAGAGTATAAACTTTGGCGAGCATGTGTTAAATTATCAAAATAACGGGCTTAAAGTTGTTGTCTAGCTCTCCAAAGTCTGCAGCGCCCCCTATCCATGTTTTAAGAGATACGCTTATCAAATTGGTACTGAAGAAAGTCTAAACAAACAGAATCATTTCGACGCAACAAGCAAGAAAATCTAACCATTTCCCTAGTTTTTATGACGTTTCGAATTTCGGCACCCAAATTTTCGAAAGCGCCTAGCGCCTTACCATCGCGTCAGGGACCCTACATTCCCTATTCAAAAATGTTCGTCTAGGTGTGCTCTATCGATCCTTAAAGTTTGTCACCGACGAGCTGAATCACCCTGTAGTTATGTTACAATAAGTGTTTTTTATTTAAAAAAATAATTAAAATGCCATTTCTGTAAAAGCTCTTTATTGTTACTTTGGTTTTGATTCTTGTCAAAATAAATTACTTCAAAATCAAGACTGATTTAATGGTTGCCGTTTACCCCGCTCGACTAGGCTGCATCATAATGTGTGATATAGGCGTCACTGGACACGGGAGGGGAGTCAATGTCAGAGACGGCATTTTAATTATTAGGTTATGAGTGTGTGTGTAAAAATTTATAACTTGAAATTTTTCTTAAATATCCGTGAGAAGTCGGGGCGGGCTGCTATAATCTATATACATAAAGCAAAATCGTGTTAGTTACACCATTTATAACTCAAGAACAGATGGATCGATTTTTATGAAATTTTGTATGGAGGTATCTGACACTTTAGATTAACATATAAGCTATTTTTTATCGGACTACCTAAAATGAGGGTAATGTTTTTAGTAGTTGAATTTAATGAGATGAAGTGGTAGAAACAATTTGCGGTGTCAGTGGTGGCGGGGGACTGGGCGACTTGCTCTACCCGAAGAAAAGCGAGGGTGGGCCGCTAGTTATAGTATAAAAGTAAAAATAATGAAACTGTAAGGAAAATTTTGCAATTTTTATAAAAGTCTGCTATTCAGCAAATTTTACTCTCTAATAGTTTTCAGAATTGTTTCTTCTTTGGAGTTTTTTGTCGACGTTCAACTAATGCAGCTTCTATAGAGCAGAAGGCTTTTGCATGTTCCAAAACA